>JAVJGG010000088.1:719090-780882 GCA_035590195.1 Aviceda cuculoides
GGGGTGCAGGAGCCTCGCCCCGTCGCCAGGTTTTGCTCCGGCTGGAGGAAGCCTGCTAAAGACGGGCCCTTGGGCAGAGCCCGAAGGAGCGAGCTCTCCCGCCGCATCCCAGCCCTGCTCTTGGGGGATCGCTCCCCCCTGCGCAGGAAGGGCAACAGCTTACCTCAGTTTACCCAAAAAGCGCGACGTTTACACTGGTGGTAGATGAGGCAGGGCGAAGCTGGCTTTCCCTGTCCTCCTTAGCCCTCCCGCAGGTTTCCCTCCTTCCCTGTCCTGGAGCAGACAAGCACTAACTGCATAGGCAGCTCCCATCTGCAGTTGTCCTGGGAAGCAGGAAGATTGATTTTTATTAAGTGAACTCATTTGCCCAGTGGGGAAAGGAGGAGGGAAGGATGGTGGCAGAGAAAGCCAAACATCTTGAACACGAAGACATGGTGGCTCTGTCCCTGCTAGTCAGAGGTTTCAACCTGCTTCCAGATAGGTGTAGCTAT
Source organism: Aviceda cuculoides (assembly GCA_035590195.1). Lineage (NCBI taxonomy): Eukaryota > Metazoa > Chordata > Aves > Accipitriformes > Accipitridae > Aviceda > Aviceda cuculoides. The sequence continues at coordinate 719,582 of JAVJGG010000088.1, forward strand.
CTATATCTACGTACACACAGGTATATGTCCGCTATGGAATATTCATTCCTCTCTTACGGCTTGTGACCCTGATATTGACCATCTCTAGAGCAGCTTGCTCTCAGGGCTTGCGTCAGAACCACATCTCTTGAAGGCCTACCCCGTTTGCATCTTTCCACATGGGCATTTTTCCAAGGTGAGCCAGGAAAATGTTTCTCCTGTGTACAATAACCCATCTCATCTCACCCAAAGATCAGTGGGGTACTTCATGCTGACACCACAATCACCTGTGGAAAAAAGAAATGCAACCAAAAGAAGGCTTAACTAGACATTTGAGACAGGTGGAGGTAGTTTACCAAGCATGGGCTTTAATTATGCAAACAGCCTCAGCTGTCCAAAGGTACAGCTTCCAGATGTCTTCTATATATCTTTTGCTGGCATTTTATTGGTCATCCACAACCAAACTGGAAGAGGAGAGCGGGGGGAAAAGGCTGCCATTAGGATACGTGGGTAGATCAGTCTAAGCAGCACACTGGAGCAGGGCCGAGCTGCAGAGCTTCCAGGACCAGAGCAGGAGGGCTGCAGCTGGCAGAGCTCTGGAATGGGCCCCAAGGTGGGACCTGAGGGTCTGAGCAGGACCTACCTCACCTGCAGAACTTTCGGGACCCACCAGCAGAATAGAGATGAATCTGGCTTTTCTCAGGACGGGGCAAAGGCTGCCAAATGCAGCCACGTTGTCATGCATTAACACTCATCTTTCAAGGCCTACATTTTGGGGACTTGCTGAGCAGCAGCTGGAAGCAGGGTGTGCTTTGAGGAATGCCCACGCACAAGTGCTGGTGCCAGGACTCGGCGTGCGGGGAGTCTGGGGGCAGCTCCAGAGCTCGGCTCAGAGGCAGGGTGGTGTGGCACCAGGAGCCAGGCTGGGGAAGAAGCGTAAAGGAGGAGTTACGAGGGCTGTGGGGTACTGACTTCTACTTGGCTAAGCTCTGCGGGTTCAGTTCACAGAGGGGTGCAAGTGAGCATGTCCGATTATGCATCATCTAGTTACCTTCCCTTACAAACCTTGTAAACTTTTCACCGTGGTCAGGCGCCTTCCCCTGCATCCGACTCCTCAGCCACCGACCGTTCCAGTTCCCCCTTCTCCTGCTAGAGTTTCCACTTGCAGTGGTCCACCTTTTGAAATTCCACCTAAAAATGATCCAGAACTGTAGCCACCCAGACACCCTCTAAAATGGTCCGAAATGTAAAGGTATAGCCTGATGCCTTGAGCCCCTCTCCTCCATTCCCCTGGAGGTGGGAGATGACGCCTGGGGAGGGCAGAGGGATACCTGGCCCTCTGAGCACTGCCTTTCTGCTGCTCCAGAGTGCAAGGGTACAGGGATAATTCCCTAGTTCTCTTCCTTCCCACACGTCCAGCCTGCATACCTAATTGCATCCCATCTTAGGCATACACTTACCTTCTCTCCTCCTTTTGCCTCGCATGCCCTGTTCCCTCTACTTGCTCTGCGTAAGGGTGATCTCCGGCTGTATCCCTGCCCATCCTGTATCCACGCCTGCGCCCTAACCAGTGTGTGCTGCCCCCCTGCCCTACCCTGCGCACACTAGAGCTTGGCACCAGCCAGCCCCTCTCTTCTCTGCGGGTCCTGCACGCACAGCCCCAGGCGGCACTTAATGGACACGCTGCCGAGGGAGCGCTGCCCGCAGGGGCAAAGGCTGGCACCCTCGGAGGGGAATGCGGCTTTCAGCGTAGCTGTCTCCTTCGGGTGCTCGGGCCAGTCCGCGGCAGGTCGGCTCTGAAGGAGCAGAAGGGATGTCTGGGGCGGGGGGGTCAGGGATAAAGGAAAGGTGAGGTCTGGGAAGAGACAAGGAGCATTCCCGTGCAATCTGCTGGCAGAACGCCTTGTTGTTGATTTGTTGACATCTCCTGGGGAGGAAGGGTGATCCTGTCTTGCCCTGCTCTTTCTGTAGTGACAGTCCGGGTACCACAGTTTAGCAATATGCTGCTCCTCACTTTTAAACACACCTTCAAGCTCTTGTGTTTCAATAGTGCCCTCTGACTTCGCCATCCCAAGCGGTGCATCAGGAGGGAGAGGTCACCTATGTGCAGAGCATCAGGATCGCAGCAGATAAAAGGACCCTGGAGCTGGAATTATCTGGGAGAGGGCTGGAGGGTGAACATGAGCAACGAAGGAGTTAACTGAAGCTATAGTCACAAGGCCGAAAATTACAGGTTGTACCAGGAAGGCAGCCGGCTGCGTGTGGCTGTTTGGCTGACATTTCTGAAAGGTTAATCTTGAAACGGAGAAAGCACATCTGTAGAGGGCTGCGACTGACTTTTCTTGCAGATTCCTGCACCGCTTTGGGCTGGTTTGAGACCCAAAAGTTTACTACGCATAGGTCACCGTGAAGTAACATGGTGGCTGTGACCTTGGCATGCAAAGTGGTGCCCCACAGTATGACGGGTGTCCTAGTGCCAGCTTGCTTCCCAAGCTCCTCTTACAAGGTACAGGAGACTGGCTCTCCCTCTGTGCCTGCATGTTGGACATTCGCACTTTCCATTTCCCAACATGTCCAAGCGCTGTCTAGCAAGGACTGGGTGAAGGAGAAGGAGTCTCCCAAGTAGGAGACCTCCTGGGGGAACTGAGGTGGCTTGCAGTTACAGCATGAGTAATTCTGTGCAGCTCATTTGCAGCTTGGAAAGGAGCCAACATTCACCAAGATGAAGAGACACCTTGCTTTGACTGGATAATTACATGTTCGTCTTTACCTAATGCTTAATCACACTTAGATCAATTCTCTGCCTTTGGATTGTGGGTCTTGTTTGCAAAGTGTCAACTGTTCACTTGCTCTCTTTAACCTATCTTCGTGAACAGAGTGGCTCCGACATGTTTGGGGCACATTCCTGGGTCTAAGGGTGCTGAGGAGAAGGTGGAAGAGGGAGGTGGATGTAGAGAAACTAGAGAAACAGAGAAGGCCAAAAATGGGAAGCCATTGACCTTTGCCATGCTTACACCCACCTCTTTTTTGGCATAGGACCTAATGGAGTTGATTCCCAAATCCCAAAATTAAATAAAGTGTAGCTTTTACCATTGCGCTGATCCAATAAAGGCTTTTTACATTTCTTCCCCACTGCCTTGTGGCTGCACCTTTCCTGTGTCTGATGTGGATGTGAGCATCTGAAAACATCTATTGGAGGAATAAGGAGGCAGAAAAAGGGCACTAAAAGACCAGGTTGTTTGCTGTTGTGCCTAGGCCAAGTTCTGGAACTGCCTGTGCTTGCAGGAGACAGGAGCAGACATGAGCACATGGTGCATAATGCAGCATGGGCAATCAGCAGGTCAGGGAATATTACCTTCTCCACTAGAAGAGGATCCCTCTGGACCCCTGGGAAAATCATCCTTCTGGAGATCCAAGAACACCTTGTCTTGAAGTAGTTTTCACCTGCTCTGATGACAGGCTGTCATGGTTTAAGCTCAGCCAGCAACAAAGCACCATGAGGCCACTCACCCACTCCTCCCCCTCTGTGGTGGGATGGGGAGGAGAAAATATGAAGAAAAGCTCAAGGGTTGAAACAAGGACAGGGAGGGATCACTCACCACTTATGGTCACAGGCAAAAGATAGACTCAACTTGGGGAAAAAACAAAATCAATTTAATATATTACTAATCAAATTTAAAAAAAAAGGATAATGGGAAGTAAAATCAAATCTTAAAACACCTTCCTCCACCCCTCCCTCCTTCCCAGCTCAACTCCACTCCCAGTTTCTCCACCTCCTCCCCACAGCAGCGCAGGGGGACAGGGAATTGGGGTTGGGGTCAGTTCATCACACCTTGTCTCTGCCTCTCCTCTTCCCCTGCTCCACCGTGGGGTCCCTCCCATGGGAGACAGTTCTCCATGAACTTCTCCAGCGTGGGTCCTTCCCAGGGGCTGCAGTCCTTCAGGCACAGACTGCTCCAGCGCGGGCTTTCCCATGGGGTCCCCTCATCCCTTTCCCCTTTCCTCAGCTTTACTGTTTTCCCTGGATTTTCTCTTCATTCCAGTTCCTCCCCATAAACTCTGTTCGTGACTCCCTCTAATTTAATTTCTGTTTCCTGCAGCTGTAACTTTATCGACGCTGCATTTTTCTCTCTCCCAGTGAGGTTGACCTTCCTCTAAACCTTCCAGGAGCAGAGCAGCTGCAGTCATCCCAAAGCACATGCCAGCTCTCCTGCCTGATCCCCATACTCCTCCCACCTCCCTAGTCTTGCAGGGACATTGCTTTGCTTTCCCAATTGGCTGACCAATACCATCCTCTTCCACCTCCTTCCTCACCAGCAGCCATTGGTATAAATACCAAGAATGATGAATTATGAATTGGCTTAGTGCTATTTAATAATTTACTCATTACTTTAAGTTCTTCCAACAGTTTGTTAGAGCTAAAAGAATTTAGCTTCAGACTTTTTCAACATTCTGTACTTTATTAATTAAAACAAAATATAGAAGTAAATAAGAATGGAAAAGTTAGAAAAATAACATAAAATTGTTCTGTGGAAGGAATAACTACCAAATGCCTGCATTTACGAAGGGCGATTTAAAGTTTTATCAGGGAGAAATAATAGAATGTAATAGATTCCACAGACAATAATCAGGGCCTTATCTCAAAGTGCCAATCTTACCTCATTTGCTATTCTGGGGAAGATGACTTTGTTATCAATAATGAAATGAATTGGTTCCTTCATTTAGAATCTTGTTAATACAACGGAGGCTCTTCTGTGTCCATTTATTCAGTAGTCTTAACCAAAAATTAATTCCGTGGCTAAAAAGGAAATAATTTCCTTAAACATCAATTAGCTCAAACATTGTCTTAGAGGGCAACGAGTACCCGTGTGTTCTTTCCTTGCTAACACGCTTCAGAGCACCTCAAAGGAAAGGAGGACCAGGCTGAGTCCATCAGGCCCAGGGTCAAACGCAGGACTCTTGGTGGAAAGTTCTCTCTAGAGAAGATCCTCCACAGCCCCTTTCCAGGTAAACAGCTAAAGCCTAAAGCCAGAAAGTTTCTCTTTTGTGTCATTTAACCATATGCCACATAATCATGGCAGAAAAATCATTACCAAAGTCTGATCCTCCGTCTGAAAACCATGCAGCACTTCACCTAGCGGATACCCTGGCTCAATATTAATTCATTAAAACTGGGGCACATAATTGCATTGTCCTATATTCAACTGCCAGCTATTACATTTTGCCACAGTAACAAGCAATTCTTAACCTCCCCTGGGTGACCTAGCAAAGGTTGGTGTTTGGCATTGAGGGATGTCCCATCCCAACTCCCACACGCTCACTGGTGGCCAGGAGGTAGGTGGCTACGAGGACTACGCCGGGCCTGCATAGTTCCTGACAGGGAGGAACCCTTGAGTGGCATTTTAAACTACCCTTACAGATAAATACACACAATATTAATTTATCGGATGATCTTCCTGTAACATTATGCTCAAGCCTATAAATACCACTGTTGTCTTAACTATTTGTATGTCAGAGCACCGACACCTACCCAGAAAGGCCAGAGGAACTTTTACTATTCATCGTAATCAAAGCGGGCTCTCTACCAGCACTAAAACTGACACTACTGTGTAGGGTCCGACACCCATGTGTATCAGGGACCGAGGACAAATAAGACATTCGTATCAATGTGCCATATCACTCCCCCCATCGGGCCCTGAGGCATGAGACTGGAGCAGACCTCAGCCAAAATCCGATACCTCCCCCCGCTACCCCTTGCCCCCAGGGTACCTTGCAGGTAAGTGTGAAGAGGTGAGCAGCAGGGAGGGAAGCTATAAAAATAAGCAGTCTCTTCAGTCTGTCCACTTTGAATAAGCCGATGCAGCAACTTGGTTCGTGAGCTGAGCAGATCCTCCCCTCCCTACACCTTTTCAGTAATATTCATTAGCTTACAAGTTGCTCATCCTAATTATAAGCTCAAACTCAGAGTGCTCATTAATCACTGCCCAGGAACACCACACAGCACCAGGCGGATGTAATGCTGAAAGAGGTGACGACGTCCTGAAGGAGAAGAGTGGAAGAAGTGGTGCTGCGAGGAGAGAGGGAGCAGCTCAGTAGATCAAGGGCTGGAGCGTTGAGAATAGAAGAGCCAACTGGGAGAGACTTATAGAAGTTTGGTTTTTATCAGTCAAGTGAGCTACAAAAGTGAAGATGAACTACTTTTCATTTTGTAAGATCAAAAGCACAAGATTTGTTTAGAAGTGTACACTTAACTGAAAAAGAGAAAGCTGGTTATCAGATGGTGAGTAGCTGAAAAAGAAGTAAGTATAGATATTCTGCACAGTAAGAAAAAATATATTTCTTGAAAATACCAAAAGGCAGCTGCATACAGTGACTCTCACATCACCTTCAGCATCGCTAGACCCAGGTGTGCAAATTAGTGTGATATCCAAGTTACAGCCATAGGTTTAAGAGAAAAACTTGTCTATTAAACACAGGCTCATAACATTCAGATCATACATCATTCCTAACACAGGCGTCTGTGAGCTACCTGAAGAAGATAATACTTGGGGTTTTTTTCCCCTTCCCTTGTTGGAAAACAATGCAAGCACTAGATCTTGATATAGGAGGACAAGATTCCCTAGAAATAAAGAGAAAACAGAAGTAAATGGAAGTATAGAAATAATAAATGAAAAAAACCCAAACAACAAACCAAACCTCACACCTGTCTAAAAGACAAAGAACATACACAGCTAGGATTAGTCCTTTTTTAAAGAAAGAAAGGAAGAAACCCCACCCACAACCAAATCCAAACCCTAATGGTGGGCATATAGGCTCACTAAAAGAAATAGTTTCAATTAAAGGTTGCTGTAGGCTGCCTTATACCTGACAAAAACACTGCATTACAAATGCTAAACCACTAAGCCTCCTATGTAAAACTAATATTTGCTACATATTGTATACTTGCCATCTTAACAACAGACAATAGGAGCACAAATTAAGCATAGGAAGGCTCAGTACTTTATATAAGATTATTATTTAAACAAATCTGAATCCAGGAATTAAAGAGTCCTGTAGAATAGGGTGCCAAAGAGCAATGTCAGATATAGGAAAGTCAAAGAGCAATGTTCTTTCTTTCTATGGTGACGCCAAATTATGCTGCAGCACCCTTGAAATACGAGCGGTCTCCAGACGTACGAAACAGAGAGTTTAGGGCAAGACTCGCTGACCGTCGCAGCAGTGACCGGCTTCTTGGAGAAATCCGGGATCCTGTGAGTGGGGTTCACCTGCTGTAACTTAAGACATGTAAAGGTCAGTTGTCCAAGACTACACCACTCACTGCGGGTTCCCTATGTAGTCAATAGAGAAAAACAGACTGTGACATATATGGTTGTCATGTTTCCACTGGTTTTACAGGGCATCTGGCAAGGCTAGCTTAGGCTCCTATTTTTCGATCAGAGCTCAGAGCTAACTTACTGACATCTAAAGCCTAGGATTAAATGACCTTTGCAACCCAAGACTTCTAGAGGAAATCAAGGCTGAAAGAGCTGAGCAATCAACAATAATGTATAATTTCCCCCTTTAAAACTGCCTCAGTACCAGAGAACTGGAACGCAGTAAATATGATCCAACTTTTTAAAAAAGTGCTCCTCGGAAGGTCAGAGAAGCACACACCAGTGGGTCTGGCTGAAACTACTTTAAAGAATGGGATAAATCGACATATAGGTAATTATGATATGTGGGAGAAACAGCAAAGAAAAAACTATGCCTTGCCAATTTAATAGGACTTTTTTTTGAAAAATACAAGTGTGGAAGTGACAAAGACCTACTAATACTCTCCTTGGATTTCCACAGCCCTTCCAAGAGGGATCCTCACCAGAGATAGCTGAAGAAATGCAGCCACCCTGGGAGAAAATGGCTGGTCCTGACATCAATACTTAGCTGCTTAAAAGATGGGAAAATAACGTATCAGTGGCGGGAGGTCAGCAGTGGCTCGGGGTACTTGTAAATGATCTGAAAGGACCACGAATGGTGAGATGATAGTGCTGACGACATCAAGTGATTCAGGATTGAAAAGAGGGCCGAGTGCGAAACATCGTGGATAAATCTGCCAACACTGAATGGATGAGCAAATGACAGCTGAAATTTGGCATAGGTAAACAGAACTATGCAACATAAGGAAAAGAGCCCTACATTTACATCCATAATGATAGGTTTTGAGCTAGCTATTACTGCTCAGGAAAGAGTACTTGAAGTCAGTGGATCAAAAGAGATTTAGGGTTTTATAATAGATAGTTCTATGAAAATACCAACTCAATCAGAGAGAAAGGAAATTGATGCTGGGATGTACTAAGAAAGGAAAAGAGGGCAAAACTGAAAACAGAGTCATGCCACTGTATAAATCCCTAGTGTATCTGCACCCTGAACACTGAGTCGTCCCCTCAGAAAGGCTAGTGTACTGTTGGAAAAGGTAACATGTATGATCAGAAGTCTGGAATAAAGAGCACTATAGATGGTTTCATTCAGAAAAAAAAATACATAAGGGGAAAATAACGCAGTTTGGGGAGTGGACTGGAGAGGATGAACAGATAGATCTTCACTGCAGTATGGGAAACAAGGGGCATCAGGCTGGGATACTTGTGGCAGACTCAAACACAGCAGAAGATAAGCTATGGACTCTCCATCACTGAATGCTGCAGAGGCTAAAATTCAATGTGAACCTTCAGAGAAATAAGTAAAGCCACGGATGAAAAAACAACTCAAACCCATTAGATGCAAGCATACCATCCTCTCTCATAAGGCCCCTGTGCTGCAAATCACTAGAGCCTACAAGGACATATTGGAGAGGTATCCCTATTCTTCCTTTTAATCCTCTTTTGCATCTGCAGTGGCTACTGGTCTGAGCAAAAGCATCCTGTGCTCATGCCCTGTCTCCAGGAAAACCATTCAAACACAACGCAAAAGTCTGAGACTGCAGCAGGTAGTGAGTGAAAATAATTGTAAATCATATCATTTCACAGAAACTGAATCCATCACCAGCAAGAGTTGCATAGTTTTTTTTTTTTTCTCCTTTCAGGAGGGCTTGTTGTATTAAACTATTTTGTACATATTTGATCTCTTCTACTACTTTAAGGGGCTACTAGACTGACTTAACAGTTATTTATTCCAGAGATAAAAATGAGAGGAAAGCTGGTTTTTAACACTAGAATATCATTTACTGTCTGGATGTGCATAAACATCCATAAAAGAAAAATTATTAGGTATGGACATAAAGTTGTAGAGTTTGGACCTAGAGGTCATTGAAAGATGCCTGTACAAAAATAGCTCCAGGATGTAAGCCATGCAGGCAGCCTGTGCAGAAGATAAAGTATACCTTTCGGCAACTATTTCTCCAATTACTCGCTGAGATAGAAGCGTATCTTCATAACAAAATCCAGATCCTGGGTAGATGTTACCTTTGTATTGCATTGGACATTCACATTCAGTATGTTTCCATCAGACTCCTAAGTGTTTTCAGAATTAGTATTTTCCACGTCTCCCCTTTTTCCTTTCCCTGCTCCTGCCTATCTGTTCATCGTGATCCGCACTCATAGTTTCTAGATGGACAGTCTTGAAATGTCAGTTGTCTGGCCAGATCATTAACTAGCATACAAATTCACATAACAAACTTTGCACTTACAAATATTCTTTTTAAAAAATTTTTTTTTAAAAAATTATTTTTCAAGGAATAACTTTATGAAATATTCACAGATTATTGAACTGTTCTACCTTCGTTACTCACATTTATTAAGCATGGATGCTGCACCTTCTGCTTTCATATAAACTCTGAACAAAGGTAGGCTACACTTCCCACACAACTACTCTTCCTTTACCCCAGAATCATATCAGGTTTGGGGTTTGGTTTGCTTTTAATCCTGTATAATCCTATATCGTATAAAATATCTAGGGATATTCATATCCAATTTAAGAAGAGCTGCAGCCAGAGATCAAACTCACTTTTTCATGGAGGGAATGTATTTTCTACGGGAAGTTGCCTGTTTTTATTCTGGCAGATATCCTTTCAGGATTTTCCCTTGCTTTGCTTTGCACAGATTTCTTCCCCCAGGGAGTGTAGATCCCACTGAAGAATGGCACATTCAACCTCAGAGGCTTTCAGTGTGTTTTCTTCCTGCTTTTATGCCAACAATTCACCCCCATGAAAACAAGAGGAAGATTTGATTTTCAAAGTGTATCTGTGAGGAACTATAAGCTGCTGAGAGAGTGACGGGCTGCAATTTGCTTAACACCACGGTTTGTACCTTGTTTTGATCCCTTTACTACTATCAGAAAATTGGCCCAGGCTATCAGGTCCAGGATATCAGGAAAACAAACAGAAATACAAAGTTACACTGCTGCTCTTCAAGGCAAACTCCTCTTCATCAGAGATTTGGGCATAAACTGGGTGTGAAAGAAGGTGTGTTAGGCTGCTGGGTCTCAAATTAGGGAAGGAGCAGAGGAACCCTTATTCTGGGGAGCTGAATTACATTCTGAGATTTGATGCTTCTCCCTATCTAGTCACTAGTAGTCACCAGATTTCATTGTTTTCCCTGTGGTTTCTCCGGTGGCATCTTCTGCACGCTCTCAGACTGCCAAGTGAGGCCGTGTCTGTGGCGAAATAGAGATGTTGTCCCCAGGAAAAGTGCTCTTGATCAGGCTTGAAAGGGCACCAATGTGTGCAGGAGCTCAAAACTCTCAGAGCAAATACTGAAGCATGATGTTGGAAGGATCCACCTGCTTCTCCTGTTTCCTGAGCAAGCCACACATACAGAAGGAAGAGCCTCTGAGAAGGCAGGGCTGGAGATCATTTATCTCGATGCTTCTGCCATTTGAGACAGGGTTTTGTTTCCTTCATTTTAAGTAGGCATTAGATAATGAATAGCTTTGCTGGGTGACTGGAAGTGACCACCAAAAATTGGCTGATGGCACAAAATAATTGAGCCCAAGAAGATGTGAAGCCCAGGCAGCACTTTGGCAAGCAGGAAGCCAGCTCAAGCAGATGCAGGACAAGTCTATTGATACACCAGTACTGTATGCAATGACCAAAGATTGAGGGGTTTCCTGAAGCCATTACCGCAGAGTTGAAAAGAAACGGTTCCCCAGTAGCCAGAAAGGCTATCACTTTTAGGAAGGGGATGGGCTTGGTATAGTCACGTTCTGCTCACTGCAGATCACAAAGCACTTGGCAAAGAAAGAACAGGGAAAAGGAAGGCAGTCTCCCAAGACCTCCACGCATTCCAGAGCTGGAGTGAAAACAGATGCAATATTCGGTCACTTCTAGCCCAGTGCTCTTTGTGTAGGTCACACTGCATCCAGTTTATAAATGGGAAATACATTAATAGTTTTTAAATTAAAAAGCCTAATAAAAACAATTGAGTCTTGCTAGCATGCTTGCAATCTCAGAAGAAGAATTCTGCAGTTTGCCTTGCACACACTCACTTGCAACATGGGGTGGTTGAGAGGACGATTCCTTCCCACCGGGTACTGGATGGATCCCTTCTGGCTATGGATGAGCAGCAGGCAAGAAAGCAGCTGCCTGCTTTGCACTGGCTGTGCAGGCAGGGAGGAGGAGCGGTCGGCACCCTTTCCCTGGGAGCCCGGAGAAGCCTGTGGAAATCAGGGTGAGGAAGGCAGGTAGGGCACGTCCCAGCCCGCAGGACCAAACGTACGGCACCTCAGAGCTGGTGAAAAGGAGATTTCTCACACGGCCCCAGTGGGAACTGTGATTATTGCAGCTGGAGACGGAGTTTCTGTATGATAGCAGGGCTGTAGGAAGGACCCACCTGCAAGGCACAAAGTAAGGGAGAGTTTGCAAAGCTCTTTACTTCCATCACAGCGTATGTTACTCCTTACAAACATTTGTCATTCTAAGTTGTCTTCAAGTAACATTCATATGACATTTCAGATTCTGGATGATTTAGGATCTCACCACAGAGAATTAATGTATTAATATCATGCTTAACCCTTTAAAAGACACTTGAGAATGGAAACTCCAAGGAAGTAAACCCAAGAAATTTGGCAAATAAGATTTCATGGGAAAAAAGTACAAGCAAAAAAGGAATGAAGGAGACCAGGTACTTACAAAAAAGGGACTGAGAAAACAGCCCTAATGCAGGAGAAGAAAAAAGTAATTGTAATACAAGAAACTTGTGGCTGCATTGGGTAATTTTCAGTGACTTGGAAACAAAAAAGGAAACATATCACAAGTGGAAACTAAACGTGAAAATGTATTAGCAGAAGGTCAGTATGCAAGAGAAGAGAATGAATTATAATTAGTAAGGGACAAAAAAGTAGCAAGAAAATAAATATTTTAAAATGAGGAAAATGAAATAAATCCTTGGATAATTCCGCACAGAGTAAATAATAGATGATATGGAAAAAGCTTAAGTATTCAGTGCATCCCTCACTTAAAAATAAAATGTTTGGGGTTTTCTTACCAATTATTAATGAGATTAATTTTAAGAGAGGATGAAAGAAAACAGGAGTCCATTCCAGAGTGCTGAAGGGAATATCCTCAGCAGTCACAGAGTCATTTGCCTTTACCTGTGAGAGCACGGGGAGGAAGAGTGACATCCTAGAAGACTAGGAAGGAGTAAGTGTAACACCTGCCATTAAAAAGGAGTAATTGAGGAACCTGGGGAAATACAGACAGGTCAGTCTAACCTCAGTACCTGGAAAAATACTGGAACAAGCAGTTAAGCAGCAGTTTATAAGCACCTGGGGGATAATAAGGTAATATGATAAGAGCCCACATGGATTTGACAAAAACAATTCATGTCAAAACAATCTAATTTTCTCTCCTTGGCAGGATAACTGGTCTAGTGGATAGGGAAAGTGGTAGATGCGATATATCTTGGCTTTATGAAGGCTTATAACATAGTCCCACATGGCAGTCTTGCAAGTGTGCTTGGGAAATACAGTCTGCAGGAAACTACCATGGTGGATGAACAGCCCTGAAAACATTACTTGGGCACGAGCCCTAGGTGGTTCACAGCCCACTTCGGAAGCTTTTCAAGCACGGCACCGTCCTGTGCTGCATGCTAGTCTGTTTTCTTTTATAGCTTTTACAGTAGAATGCAGTAAAATTTGCACAACATATTCTGGCAACTCAGGCAGTGTCTTGACAGGCGAAATGGACCCCTGATAGCTGCTCATTGGGAACAGAGCTGATTTGTGCTCATGCCCTGCCCAAATCTGGCAATTCTCAACCCAGACCTTGTACTGACCTTCTACAGATTGGCAAAATACACCTCCTCACCCTGCAGCTCTCCGACCCCTTCCTCGCAGCCACCTCTTTGCAGTGCCTGTGCCTTTTGCAGTACTCCAGGCTACTGTTGCAGCAGCAGCAGCGTCACCAGCCTGATAGGCTTCTAACACAGTAAACGTATCTAACGTCAGGCAAGGTTCAGAGGAATATTTACCAAATTTGGAAACGTAGAAGATGACTAGTGAAATAAAACACAAAACACAATTGAATTTGTATTGAGCTACAAGGGAAATGTCTGGTATTTTTCCCATGTAGCTCACTTACAGTGAAGGGTGGAGTTTAACACTATAGGGTGCTGCTACGTGGCAATAGTCTCCAACTGGCTCATCCCCATGATAACACTCTCTCTTCCCCCTCCTTAGACACTCCATCAAATTTTCTTCCTCTACTCTTAAGCAAATGTATTTCCTAGAAAAACAGGCCTGTGAAGGAGCTGGAGGAGTTGTGTGTGCATCCTTCCCGAAAGCAGGAAGAGCCATACCTGACAAGTTTCTTCCAGACCTCCAGTGATGGAGTTGCCTCGGGCCTTGTGTCCTACATCTTCTGGGGGCATCTCTGTCGCATCGGGGTAGCACCTCTACCCATGTCGTTGGCAGGAAGCCCTTACATTTCAGTATAAAGCGTTCCCTGTCTGCTTTGGCAGATGATTGGTAACCTTAACACCCTGTGAGCTTTGTAAATATGCCAAACATTTTACAGTATAAAAATACGAATTGCACAACTCTTTTTAATGCTGTGACCTCTAGTGTCTTCTCAGCTTTCCATAGAGTTCACTCATCACAGCCTCTCTCAGTAGTTCAGAAGGGAGATAACAGACAGGAATTGGACCAGGGGGGTTCTGAGACACAAACACTGGGAAGATTTCAAAGTATTCTGGAGGACGGGATCAGAACTGAACATGATCTTGATGAATTGGAGGCATGTCCCAAAATAAATGCAATCAAATTCAACAGAGACAAATGCAAACAGCTCAGTCTGGGATTTAGGCAGGTGAGGCTACCCTTGCCATCAAATCTAGTTTTAGAACTTTCTCTCTCTCTCTCCCCACCTCCAATCTGCTCATTTCTGCCTTAGTATAAGTTTGTTGCCCTTTTAGGTGTGATAATCAACTGTTTGTGGGGCTGCTTTGCAAAACAGCTCCCTGAGACAACTCAGAATAAAAATACCTCTTCCTTATTTATCAAGTATTATATCTAACCTGGTTCAGTTCTCTGCTCTGGTTCACAGCACAGCCTCACAAGCAATCCTATCTGTGGAGGAAGCAGTCTGCAGCAGGGAGAAACAAATGAGCTGCCAGGAACACAGAAGCAGAAACTCCATTGCTGAAGCCAAGTTTCATGCACTTACATTTTGACAAAGGAGAAATCAGATGCACAAATACAATACAGGGAATAGCACGTTAGCAACAATACAGCACAACCTAAGCTCGGAATTAGTCTACCACAAACTCGGTATGAGCTGGTGGTGCGATGCCTTTGCAAAAAATAAGCAGATGAACAGCAGCCAGCAACCAAAACCTGACTGTGGAACGTAGCAGCAGGAGGCATTAAGAGGTGGGAGGTCATCAGCTTAGTGCGCGGCTTTTCCTGTCAATGGACTTTAATAATAATGCTGGTAGCTTGGAGGGAAAACAGAAAAAGAGGTCCCATGTGAAGGAATCAGTAAACCAGTGGAATTGGTAAATTTTCTCTTCTAGAAAAGAGGGGAAGCAAGGGAAGACATACCAGTCCCCCACAACATAAAAATAGTTTCACAGAGAGCAATAGCAACTTGCTCTCCACCTTTTGTAGGGTGAAAGAGCAAAAAATGAATAGCTGATTTTGCATAAAAAATATTTCAGCAATATAATAAGAAAAAACCCACTGCCTATCAAGACAGAGAAGTACAGGAACAGGCTAGGGACAATTATATTGGCACAACTGCAGGAGAGAACCATATTAAAACATCTATTAAGGGTTGATCCCTGGCTGTGCTTCAGTTCAAGTGGTATATTAAATGATCTCCTGAGGCTCATTTAAGTTTTGTATCCTATGATCTGTGCAATTTTTTTAGTGTCATAGGAAGTTGTGGCCAAAAAAACCAACAAAAGGAAATAATACTTTAACAATGACAATGCATCTACAAGCAAGGTGACCTTATCTTGAACTCTGCTTGAAAGTGAACTTATAGAAGATAGGGTAAGAATAGAGGAGGCTGTAGGAACAGCTAACATAAAGATTAGAGACTTGGAAAACAGCAACAAGATTTTCATGACTTGTCTAGAAGGAGATGAAATCTGGGCAACATCACATTAAGCAAACTGGAGGACAATTGGGTGTACTCAGAATCTTGACTCCAGCTTGTACTAAATTATGTTTTATTGACACACATCAGATTGAAGACTAATGAAGAACATCGGGCAGAAGCAGGGACTGGTTTTTGTTTGCTTTATTGTAATTGGTTTCCACAATAGATAACTAACTGTGGAACTCATTGCTATAAGATAAGTCAAAGACTGAGAACTTATCAAGGGGAGATAGAATAGGAGAGGTGTTAACAAGAATGAGAGACAGAATATGTATTTAGGAGGAATAAATTATTCCTGCTCGCAAATTAAATCATACACTAAGCCCTAGGGACAGGAAAGATGTAGTTTTGTAGCACGCTATTGAACATTTGCTTATTATGGACATTTATTTCATATGGTGCTGTCCACCATGTCTGCAAGAGTAAGTCACCAGGTAGATCTATGTCCTCTTAGTTGTATTTGTGTCTTCACAACCACAGCAGGAACAGAACTCCGCTGTGGGTATCTCTGGGCTGGAGGTTGACATTAGCATTTCCAGGCACCAAAAAGAAAATATTTTCAGATCTTAATAGCATCAGTCAGGTGCTAAACTTGTATTATATTTGGCAATTCAGCCCCTGGAGGAATGTTAGGCCAGGTTGAAGAGTTCCCCTGACACCTACAGCAGCAATGAGCCTCTTGCAGATGTCCAAAACAATTCAGTGCCTCACTGAAATCCTCTGTGCATCAGCAGTAAGAGACTAGGGCAGATGCAGGCCTGCCAAAGCAAAGCAATGCATAAAGGCTGTTTAACAGTACCTTTCTGAGGGACAGCTAATGGTAGTACTGGAGGAACTGTAGGGGAATGTATTGATTTTCAAAGCTGCATGAAAAAGAAACATCATTGCTTAATGCTTAAGTACACTACCTACAATAAATACCTCTTCATGCGAGAAAGTACACCCACCACCTGCTTCCTAGCTTTGCTTTATCACCATGAAATCGAAGCAGAGATCAACTCCATCGAGATGGGTCTTTTATGAATTGGTGGTTAGAATTTGATGATAATAAGGAGCTGTGTGATGGGGAAAAAACTCCTCTATTGAATATATATCTTAAAATTACATCCAGCAAAACCAGTGGGCAGGAAAAACAATAAGATCCAAAACCTCTCTTTCCAATACATGTATTTTATTTTTATTTTAGGTCTTCTTGCCCCTCTAGCAAAGGTCATAAATTATTTAACTGCTGCAGCTCAGACTTCTCTTTTTTACTGTCTAATAAAATCTAAGAAATATAAATCTATTTTAGGTCCTTTTTTAAAATAATTGAGAGTGGTGACAACCAAAACAGGAATTGAAGCAACAATTCAAGGCAGGGTGTCAGTGAGTTGTGAGCACACCAGGAGATTTCAGCAGAAAGCTTGTAAGAAGGCATTTTGCTTATTTCTGGCCAAAAAATGTCTCGTTCCCTTTTTAAATTTAATAATTTATAGATTCAATGCGTGTTTTTTGTCTCCTGGCTGCATGCTCCCTATTAAACACATAATTCAGGTGGTTACACTATTATATGCTGGGCTGCTTACATTTCAGCCAAATGATGTGGAAAGAGGTAGCGATAACTCTCTGGGAACGTATCGGGTTGTGGAATTGTTAAAGATGGGATCAGATCACTGTATGATTTCCTTGGTACTGTTTCACCCTGAGATTTTAAATAAGCAGCAATTTCTTGGATATGGGCCAGTAATTGTTTGTCACTTGGAATGACTAACATTTAACATCAGCTATTGCAGAAACAAAAGGAAGAAGCAAGGTCAAGTAAGAAGTAGGCAAAGGTAAAAAATTAGTACAAGTACAGAGGAGAGGACAAGTGTGGGCGAAGGGGGAGAGCAGCCGGGTATTTAGGGGTGGGAGGCAGGCACCTCCCCAGCCCTGTAGCTGCAGAGGACCAGCCTGCTGGTGGCAGACATACGGACAGGGCAGGTTTCTGGCTGCTGGATCCTCGTTCAGCGAGAAAAGCCCCCAGGCAGTGGAGAGGAGCATGGCTAGAGGTGGGACACGCTCCTCACTGGGCCCTTCCCCAGGGGTGTCCCCCAGACCTGAACGCTGGGGAGACGCTTTCAGAGATGAAAACTGGGATGAACTGCAGGAGGCTGAGCAGTCTTGAAGCCTTTCAGATTTGCACTCATGTACCAGAGCCAAATGGCTGCACCAAGCTGCTTTTATCAGCCCTGCTTCACCTCCCGGACCCTGCTCTGCACAGACTCATTTCAGAAATCTCCACCAAGAACAAGACCTGCCCTTTCAGACCTCAAACTTTCCGGTGTTTCTGCCCATCTCTTTCTCCTAGTACTGATCTCCTTCACTTAAGAGAACATAAATGAAAGGGGTTAGTTTAAGCACATAGTAATAGATATTTCTGTATAAAAATAGATTGCCTCCTTACACACGAATTGCTTCAGCTTCATCATCGTTTCTAGCTGAGCAACAATAATGACTCCCGTAAGAAGCCCTACCAGATCAGCTGAACCTCCACGTTCCTTCTGCAGAAGAGGAAGGTGAATTCAAAGGGCATGGAGGGACCACCATCTTTCACAACTGAATCTGAGCTAGAAACAAGGTAAAAGGATTTTACAGGAGGAATTAAAGGTTAAGCAGGTCACAAACAACACAAAACCTGTTTTAAGGTATCTAATGAGAGACTCGAGCAGAATGGATGCATGGTTCTGTAAGGAGCAAAGGGAAAAAAAAATTAAACTTTTACAGCAGGGTAAAGGGGGCTGTACCATCTAAAAAGAGTATCACTAAAAAAAAGAAAATATATCTGGAATGCCAGGGGCTCCAAAACTGACAGAAGGTAGCTGAGGGTGGAAGGGAAAATGTACTTTGATGCCAAGATTATACTTTGTGTTAATTGTTGGCTTAGGCGATAAAAACTCGTCTGCACCCCCACAAAGGGGCACAGAGAGACAAAGGGGTGGGGGGGACCCCAAATAACACCCTGCCACAGCTGCCCCCAGGCCATCGCAAGAGCCACCAGCCCATCGAATGCTCATCTCCACAAGCCCCGAGGAGCCCAGGGGGCCAAAGGCAGACAGGAACCCAAATTACGGACCCAGGGGAAGGGACACCACCTCCGGGGCCTCCCAGGGCTACGCCAGGACAGCCTCAGCCCTGTGGTCCAGGTGGGAAACCCCCCCGTGAGTCAGTGCCAGAGCACCCCTGGGACAGAGAGGGTTGGTGCCTGGGGGTGTGGGACACATCACGGCGCGCAGGTGAAGAACGTTTGGGCAGACAGCTTATTACGGGGCGTTTAGGGAGGAACCAAAGGTGGGTAAAGGAGGTATCTAAGTGATTTGGGGAGGAACAGGTCTGGTAAAATAGAGGAATAAGGGGATGAAAAGGGCTGGCCATGTGTACATGGGTGGCTGGTCTGTACGCTTGTCTGGCCGAGTCCTGCACCCGATCAGCACAGTCTGCCCTGTCTCTGTATTAAATGCTGTTGCTAACTATCCTCCTGGGTGACAGACTTTATTTTGAGGGGGTAGGAGGTGTACCAGCAACTGGAGTGCAGCTGCGGCCTCAGGGTCTCATATGTCCAGGTGCCAGCAACTGGTGAGACTTGGATCCAGCAGCATATGCATATGTTCGTATATATGTGTGTGTGCGTATATGTGTGCTATACATGTGTGTTTATGTGCATGTGCCTACTGGGAGTCCATGCTGAGCCTTACTGCGGGTTGGAGCTGGAGCATAGAGCTGCAGCAGCATCACCTCTCAGCCTGTCGGATCTGGTGCGATACCCCTAAAGTTAATATTATTTCATGTGTAACCTTCTGTGAAAGAGCTAATGAGCAGTTTACGCTTTTTATGCTGTATGACTTACAAAGTTTTTTAACAGCCATGTTAATGGCTCAAAACATGGAAATGTTTTGAGTCTCAGGAAAGGCTGGTTAATGCAAAAGGGAGTGAACTAATCGTGTAACAGAGCGAAAGCATCAAATCCACAAAGGACTGGGAAGAGGATCCCACTCATTTGCCATATTCGTGTTTCATAACTGAGCTCCATGAAACAAGGAAAGAGGAGGAAGCCCTATAACCTAGAGAGCAGAGGATGGAGGAACACGCAGTATTAAAGCCCTATTTGATAAAAT
Source organism: Aviceda cuculoides (assembly GCA_035590195.1). NCBI lineage: Eukaryota > Metazoa > Chordata > Aves > Accipitriformes > Accipitridae > Aviceda > Aviceda cuculoides. The sequence goes on from JAVJGG010000088.1 coordinate 739,262, forward strand.
ACTGGGCAATACAATAAATAGGGAGAGAGCTGAAAGGAGAATGACTCCATCTCAACCAGAGGCACAGGGAAAGATGAGCCTTGCAGGAGGCCAGGGCTCAGGGATCACCTCATCCCCATCTAAATCATCTGCTGCAGCAGCCGTGGGTGAACAAACTCACACTCCATTTCACCTCCTTAGTTTTGAGTGAGATTGATTTCACCATTTGAACTGGATTCATTTTCACTATCGAAAAGCTACATGTCTCATTTGAGCTGTCTAGATTCCCTCTGTATAGTCAGTGGAGAGAGAAATGTTTCCACAGCAGCCCATCCTACCTTAAGATGGGTGCCTAAGGTTGGGTGGGATGCTTTCTGGAGGGTCTCTTCTCTCCCTGCAGACAGTACAGAGTACAGCTTTACTTTGGGCAGTAAAGAAGCCCAGAGACCTAACTGAGCCAGCCTGCCTACACTTTAGGCCACCAGCACTGCATCAGAGGACTCCCACTGTGTTTCCGATTTTGTAATCAAGAACTGAATTCCTCACTAGGATAAATTTGGTTCGTTTAGCTTGGCTGGTGCTGAGAGATGATGGATAACTCCTATGAGCAGAATACTGTTCCTCTGGAAATGGTTCCAGACAAAAGACAAAAAAAAATCTTTCCATATCTGGAATTTGGGGTGAGTTTGTGACCCTGAGGAGCTGGGAGCTCTCGGGTTGGAAACACAGAGCGCCAAGAGCTGGAAAGCAAACTTCCTAGGGGCTCTGACTCCCCTAGCAGGCACAGCAATGGGCCACAGACTGTCACAGTGAGACACCTCCCCTTCTTCCACTGTTGGGGCTAGATGGCAGATGGAAAGTCCTCCTCAGTAAAGCCATCTTGATGATCCTGGATCCTAGTGACTGTGCGCACCAGATCTTAGTACCTCTTCTAAGAAGTGTGCTAGGCCTCCCTTGTCTTCATATTTGTGCTTTATACACTATTATTTCAACCTTTGTGTTAATTCTAAATTTCTTAACAATGATTTCTCTTTTCCCAAATCAGTGTTGAACACAACCAACTGGTAAGGAACAGGACCCCCTAGAAAGAGCTTCATTACACAGTTATTCCCTGCTGACGACTATTTTGTCAGTTAGCTGACTGTTAAACCATGTAAGAAGTGCTCTAATGACATGATGCAGTGCTCACATTTAAAGCAGAGGTTTTGGCAGGTAAATCACATACCTCACAGAAGCTAAAATAACATCTGTGTAGTGCTCTCAGCCCTGGCAGTTTCCTCAGCAAGTGGAGCCTAGCTTACATGGCATGGACACACACTGAGCTCCTTCACCACCTCCCAGTGTTCGGGTCCTGATGTGCTCTACATCCTCCACCCTCAGTCGAGGCTTTATGTCCTGCTCCTGTAGGGATGGAGGAAAATCTGCTCCAGTCTACTCCCATCCCCTCCACTGTCCCCAGCTATTGTGGGCCAAGGACATCCAAGGGAGTGCAAGTCCACAAGGGGTCCAAGGCTGTTCTGGAGAAGAAAAGCTGCCCTTAGGGCTAGCAGGGCTGAAAGCTTCTTGCAGGCAACTAGAGTGAAACCAGTACTTGTGGGTTGTTGCTTCAGGAGACGATGGTTTGACCTTCTCCTGGGAGCTTTAAGATTGGGATGTTACTGATCCCCAAGGTCCCCCAAAGGTTATCAGAAAATGCGTGACAACGCTACTCCCTGGCCTTGCAACTTTGCGTATAACTTTTCTGTTTAAAAAAAAAATCAACGTCACAAAGTTAATTCACTGTCAGTGACTCCTTGAAAACAGGTAAAACCATGGGAGGAAAATGAGACACAAGGAAAGGAAGCTACGTTTCCTTTTCCGTCAAGGGTCACTGCCCCTTTCAGTCATTGCCAGTGGAGTTTTGAGCTACAGACAATCAACAGAGAGGCTCCTTTAATGACTGCCATGCTTATTAATCTCTCCCTCTAACACAAGTACTAACATAAAGCCCATCAATACCAAGACAGCTCTTCATCGAGACTTGAAATTAATCCTGTATTGAAGAAAGAGATATTCTGGCTACAACAGCAACCAAAGTACTGAAATGCCTGGCAAGCCTACAACTCATTCTCAAGTGGAACTTGGCATCAGGACCCTCTGATTTTAAGTGAGACCGTGGCAAAGTCCCCTGTGAGACCCCATTTGAGTTTTACAGAAGGATTTCACTCTTTCCCCAGCAAGTACTACCTGCTGCTTTCCAGGAGATGAACACTATGCTTAACAGTCCCAGTCCTTTGGAGTACACAATGGCATGTTGGGCACTCTCCTGACCCATTGTCCAGCTGCATGTATCCTACAGAAAATCACCATGATTCTCCTCATCACTTTCTAGCCCTCTGTCCTGGAGCTCTTTGCTAAGAGAGCCAAAGATCAGCGTAAAAACTGCATCATCGGCAAAGCAAAATTGGTGCCATGAGATGCCACCCGCAACCCCCTGAGACTATCATAGCATAGGACAGATTGGCATGGCTGTCTCCTCAAGGTACAACAACACAGACACTGCAGGTTATCTTGCACCATCACCTCTTTCAGACAAGTATGCAGAGAGAACGGCGAAGGGAAAGCGAGTGGTACATCACCCTCCCACTTGTGAGGAGAAATTTGATATGGCATGGTCATCTCCATTCCTGGTTTCAAAGTACCTCCTACCCAGTGGCCCTTTCTTCCACAGCGCTACCAGTCCAGGAGACCACCCTGGGACAGTCCCACTCCTCTCCAGGCAGCCAGCCTACGGCCACCAACATCCAGAGACATCTTCCTGCCGCACTCGTCTCCATGCACACAAATACTCATGCATCGCCAATGGGATCAGCCTGCAGGACTCTTGCAGGTTTATCTGTGGTCTTTCCCTTCTCCCCACGTGCCTGTGGGAATCTCGCAGAGGAGGGATCCATCTCACTCCAGCCTACTCTGCCGGTTTGACGCGCACAGACCCCGTCTTCCACTACTGCTGCCACGACCTCACGGGGCTAACGCACGCACTGACGCTGCCGCCAGCGTCTGTATTACACACCTCCACGTGCTGTTATCTCCATACTCGGTTTCAGTTTCCAGGCCAAGTGCAGCCCATTTGTGTCATAGCTATTTTGATTTAAAACCTTAAATGCATAGAAGTAGGGTAAATATTTACAACTGAGAGCTTAATCAACCACCCCAGAGACAGGCAGACTGCTTTCCTAGTAGAACAAGTTTGTTCACATATATCATCCCGTATCATTACTCTAGAGCTTCCCAGAGAGTCCCAGACCCCAGTTCAAGACATGCTTTCTGTACTAACCTGTCTGTACCTGCAGTGTCTTTATTTTCTCTGTCATCTTGCACAGCCTCTGTGGAGTTCGGGAATCTCAAAACCTGACCGCCACCACTCAATTCAATTCTTCTGGTAATAGTATCACATAAGGGAAGATTCTCTCCTCATCCCAATGCCACATAGAGTTTGCCCCTGTACAGAATTAATGAGTTAAATTAGTTGCCTCAGTATAAGAACAAACAGTCATTCCACAAGAGCACAGGATCAAAGGAAGTGCACTTTTTTTTTTTTAAAGGAGCTTGTTGCACAAAACTGGCTGATCAAGCTTTTCAGCAGAAAAACAATCAGCCCCCACAGAAGAAGAAATGTCATCCATGGCAGAGCCTGTGCAGGTCTCCAGGACTGATAGTCCTTCCAAAGCCCTGGTTAAAACTCGTGATTTTCTATGTCCCTGGCAGGCACACGGAGTCCCTGGCCCTCAGGTATTCTCCATGGCTGGCTGCCCTGAAGTGGCTGACCCTGGAGTCTTCCTGTTCTGGAAATTCAGAGAGATTTCAGGGGATATCTGCCTACAGCTCAGATTTGAAACATTTCAGGCTTGGGAAAAAGAGTGTATTTTGAAATCATACTTGCCATCAGAAGTCCATTCAGCTCTACGTGGATGAAAAAATCAGGATAAGAAGGAAAAGAGAGACTGTGGTTATTTCGGTGTGTATGTTTTCACATGACCTTGTAAGACAGATGTGGATGTTAACGGATCTTTTGTCCATCAGTGGAAGAAATTACCCTTCTCTACTGGCCTACAAATAAGATTAGGGTGCTCTGTCTTTCAGAAAGAGCTCCTTCCAGCCATCAGGCACTCAATATACGGGGTCCCAGTTCTCTCCCGCTTCACCTTACCTGCAGCCATTGCATTATCTCACTCCCACTGCTGCTTTTAGGAGTTGGTGACCCTGTTCCTTGACATTTTCTTCTCCAGCACAGGAATCTCACCACTGACAGCCCCGGTGCCTGAGAATCGCTGTGGCACCTGGCTGCGGTGGTAAGGGAGCTCCTTCAGAACCAAGTGCTGGTCACCTGTATAGGCAGCCCTGGGACACACGGACAAACCCTCAGCTGACAGCACAACTCATCCTTCCCACTGCTTCTGAACATGCTCTCAAGAAGAGAGTCCATGGTCTGTCTTTACCTAGACATAGGTCCCCCAGCACAGCAAATGAAGAGCATGTTTCTTAAAGGTTCAGTACTTGTGGTTGATGCAGACCCTCAGTTCACCTGACATTTTCTCGCTGCTGCTGCCCACTCTACACAATTTCCACAGGCATGACAAGGACCCTAATCGAAGAGTCACCTGTCCCTCTTCCACAGTGCTAATGGAGCGGTGCGTTCCAGCTGTCTCGTAGGCTGCAAAGCCTGTTTCTAACATCCATCTGCAGAATATAACTTCAGACTCCATCTGCATGCTGCCCACAGTACCGCAGTGCCGCATTACCCTGCTCCTCCGTGCCCTGCTGTGAGTACCAACTCCTACCCTCCCTAGGTGATAACACCTTCTGTTTCATAGCTTCCTTCTCAATGGTCCAGTTATGCCCAGTGGTGTTCAGACTGTCCTTGAAGAGGGCTGCCTTTCTCCAGTCTAACATTGCTGCTTATCAATATTACTGAGTTTGTATTTCCACGTGTTCAGCAACCCAGTGGGAACAGAGTTACCATTCTAATTTTAAAAATTAGAAAACAAATGTTTGGCAGATGCCTTCTCTACTGCAGGCATCCTGACAGCCTGGATCAGCCGAATTCACACTGTGGACTCTTCACTGGACATTTCTGGACACCTTCAGTCCCTGCCTGCAACGATGGGTTTCATTCTTTACAAAGGCTGTGACCAGCTCCACATCCAGACCATCTACAGCTCTCCCTTCCACCTGTCCTACTTTCAAGAGAACAAACACTTTCTTTCTACCTTTTATATTTATTGCTTTCCGCGCAAAAGTAACTGAACTATAATGCTTGCATTTTCCCTGATCCATCTGTGACTTTGCTTCCTGCATCATTTTAGTCTCAGCCTTTATCACCGTTCTGCTCTAGTGGCTGTACAGAGGGACCCTGGGTTGCCATGTTCTCCTTGCTGTCAATCCTGTGCAAGGACAGTTCATCTGTCCTTGCTATTTGGAGGTATTTCCTTAGGGAAAGATCTGCTTCTCTAAAAAATCTCTCCTGTAATTAGGAGTCACATGGCCTCAGCCATCCCAGTCCTCTCTCATCTTCCCCACAGTGAAATGATAAAAAGGGGCTATATTGTCTAGAAATCCAACATTCTCAGCCACTTACATCTGTCTGTGGTCCCTGCTTGTTCTTTTCGTAGGTGATACTTTGTTTTCTTCCCTGCTGTGGGTTTCATTAGGCTTAACGGCTGCTACCACGTGCATTTCATAAGGTGCTGGTAACATAAAAAAACCCCCATGTTCCTAAAATTAAACTGGTTCTTCAGTAAGGAAATTATCTATAGACTCCAAAACTGTGACTAGGAGCTGTGAGGTAGAACTGGCCATGTGCAGAGTGGCTGCAGCACCCAGCTCCTCCAGCTGCTGCCCTCCTATAACTGGACATGCAGTTTGCATCACTTTTACACGGTCCGCACGCAGTTATAGGGGGTGAGGGAGCACATTGCTGACTGGGGAGTCACTGACACCCTCTACCAAATCACACGTACTGAAGAAAATGGATGCCTCGCTGGAATAAATTTTCCATTTTCTTATTTGCTAACTTGACTTTCTCTTCAATGATATATTTGAGGCTAATTTTTGGTGACAGCTAAACTTGAAATTATTTTACAACTCAGCTAATAGTGAAGTGTTGATCAGTGGTCATTGATAATAATCATACTTCCCTTAGCTAAAAATACAGGCTTTTTCATTCTCGATTCTCTTTTACCATCAGCATCGCAGTATTTTAGTTACTGGTTGCTGTCGTTACTACTAAATTATTATGGATTGTTGTCACTACTGGTGAGTTGGAAATTTATCATGTTGGGAGAGATTTTTAACCCTCCAGATGCTGACGCAAGCGTCCAGCCACAGTCCTGGCTCTGCAGGGTGCTTGGAAGGTTCTCCGAGACACATCTAATAACAGACACAGCTCAGTGGCCTTCATGAGTCTGTTGTTGCTCTTACTGAATGCAAGGAAACCACCACCCCCCATTTATAAAAATATCCCAAAAATACTTGAAGTTTCTTCTACATATTATCCATCTGAGCATTTAACCAGGAAAAGCACTTCTTCTCCAAAGGAAGCAGAAAAAATGACACTTGATTTTAGCTATGCCTAGACTGATATTACTAGAGCCACCCGTAGTCTCAAGCCTCAAGGGGGTTCACTGCCCTTCATTTGTAGCACATGGGGGTGCAAGAGCTACACCACAACCCGTTGCATCTTCCCACCCCAGGCCCTTCTAGCATGCAGATCACCTTGTGCCCTCCCACCATCGCTCCAGCACACTTTGAGTAAAGGGCCACATCACAGCAGGCCTTCAGCTTTGCCTAATATTCACCACTCATCCAGGCTGCTGTGGGAAGGGCTCCAGAATAAGCCTGTGATCAGAAGACCAAATTCAAGCCACCCCTGCCCTTCACAACTGAGCAAAGTAACTAAGGAAGAGGAGCGCTTCGATGCTGCAATCCCCCCTCCATCCTAGAGAGGTGCAGGTCTCTAACCAGAGGGCTGTGCCTGCCCTTTCTTTTCTCCATCCTCCCCTACCAAGGGTTTGAGATAATTTCTACGGAAAAAAAAATTCTCATTCCCTGGCTTGATGTGCCTTTGTCCTGCCCAAACAAGCTGCAAACCCAAGGTATGCTGGTTCCAGAGCAATAGGGGGCCATGGGAGTAAAATCTCCCAGCCACAAAGAAAGGGTCTGTCAGATGGGGACAGAGAGTCCTCGGCTCTCCGCAGCCCAGAGGTGCTCCCCCAACCCTTCGGAGATGCTCCCCGAGAGCTGCCCATGCTCCCAGAGACAGCACTGCTGGCAGAAAACTGTAGGCCACGAGAACAAAACCAAAGTGTCACAGGCCCTGCATATCACTGAAAAAGAGAGAAAGAACATAGACCTTGAGCAGTTCAAACGTTTCCACGCTCACTCACCCCACTGAAAGGCCAGGCTGTCTTCAAATGGAAATGGTGCAAGTAAAAATAACAATAAGGGGCAGAGGCATGAAGAAAAGAAATCATGAATCAGAGCTTTGATCACAGACACTGTCCTGCCTCCACAGAAGTGATGTCCCACTAATCCCCGCAGGGCATAGCTCAGCTCAGTGCACAGCTGTGCATACATTTTTGTTCAGACGAATCTCACCAACCCTTAGAAAAATCAGTTGTACTGCCAATGGCTTACAAATACTTGTAAATCAGGTCAACAACCCCAACTTTAAAAATTCTGTCTTGGCCTGGGTTTGTTTGTTTATGCAATATTTTATCAGCATGTTCATCATGAAATAGAAAAAACTTTATACTTTCATTTCTTCCCAGGCAGCAGGCTGCAGAACGCTGAATTTAACAAGTCCAAAACATCTTTGCTTTTCAGCTCTTTACTGAAGTCCTCATAGGACCTCTTTATAAACAAAGAGAATATTAAACTGGAGTCACTTCTTTGTTCCACTGAATTTTGATATTGCCCTATGTTTGGGCCAGCTGGGACATCTTCTAGAAAGCAGTCCTGCATTTATTAATGGTTCTCAAAACCTGCCACTGAAAAATAATTTCCATGGCATGACCAGCATGACAATAGGTCTGAAGGTAAATGCAGTTTTGGACCCTATTGGTTTCTAATATTCAGCTTTAAGAATCAGATTACATGTTTGTTCAATAGCAATAAACTTTCAGAGTTTTATAGAGTCATAAAAACACTACAACTGCTTCCATTTATGGCCTGTATATAATTTACTCGGGTAGGTTTCCTCTCTAATGGTGCAGTGCAAGTGATTTGAGTTCTATTAGCTGGAAACAGTACATCTACATTTGCAGAACTCTCATAAATAATTCCGCCCAATGGACGGCATCCCATTCAGACTACTGTGTAAGGAAGGGGAGGAGGGGTTGGCAAGGGGGTAGGGGAAGGAGAGGAGGGGAGAGATGGGAGGAATAGAAAAGCAGGCCGTTAAGACTTCAAATTAGGAATTCAGGGATCCTCTTTTTGCTGGTGGTATCAAAATCCCATTTTCCTGCTTAATTTGTGTGATGCTTTGAGCTTGAAATGTAACCACAGTTCATGCTAGACTGCAGGTTGAACTCATTCTGAGCCTTGCAAAGGCATTCATTTGAAACGATATCTCCCAGGACACAAAGAATTCCTGAGCACTCAGAGATGCACTCGGCTCCCTAGAAGCTTTAGAGCAATAAATGAAATGTTAGACTGACTTACAGCGAAATGAATTATTTGGTCTCAGGTACAAGAACAGCAGAGCTGTATCTCAGGTTTAAGATCCTTCAGCCATAGCAGGGAAGAGGGCTGGGGGTCACCCTGCAGTAAGACAGAGGATATATCACTGTGCAAACACCCAAGACAGAAGCAACACCATCTTTTATGTCCAGATAGCACCTAATGGTTAAATTACTGTGTTAGGATACTGATTGTAAGTGGGGCTGTCTGCCATCTATCACTATAAATGACATTAAAGGTAATGACACTTGATTTTCACAAGAAAACAAATCAATTAAGTAACATCAAGTCCTTTTTGATAGAATTATAAAACAAAGGGTTAGCAATTGTGGGTCACATTTCTTTAATGCATAACTGGAGGATACTCAAGGATAATGAAGAACTGATATAGATTTGCTGTTATTTAGTCATGTGACTCCGATATGAAGTTCAGCGCTCTGATACCACTTCTTTAACAAACAGCAGAAGAAAATCACAGTGGTTCTTAGACACTGCCATTTTGGCTCTGCCTGCGATGACTTCAGAAGCTCCCAGACCTATTTAACCTAGCAAAACAACGTCTCCGAGTCGATATGATGGTTCTTTAAAATACAGCGGGTGAGTAAATAACAAGAATCAAAAAGGAATACGTAAGTCAGAGAATAATGCCAGAATAAGATCGAAGTGGTCATGAATAAATTTAGACTGAAAGGCAGGAAAAAACCAAACAAAACTATTATGGAATTAAATCCTGGAATGACTTTCTGAACAGTGCAGTAGGAGCAAGAAACTTAAGTTATTTTAAGGTGAAAAAAATCTGGAAAGCTTGTGAAGCAGAATATGGGTCAGCCTAGTGTAATAAATGAAATGGGCAATATGAGTTCGTACGTGACTAGCCTTGCCACTGTACTAGAGAAAAGTGGAGGATGGAAGGAGTCTTGGTTGTTGTTAGCTGATTATATTTGTTTCATATATATTCTGTATTGTATACATAGCAAACTGAGCTGTCCTGACAAATATTTTTGTAACCCTGTCTACACTTTTCATAACAGTAAAGCTTGTGTAATGGAAAAAGGATTTATTTAAAAAGAATTTTGTGTCAGAAATTGAATCAGACAAGGACTTGTGGACTTGTACCTACTTTGTTCAGCCTTCTAGGCTCAGGACTGCTGGCCTTAGCTTTCCTGGATCATGAAAAAGAAGTACCTATTTGCCAATGACAATTCCTACATGCTACATGGCCCTAATTCTTTCATAGCTACAAGCGTGTGTTACTATCAGAAGTATGAGGTCATTTTCTTAGTATTCCAAGCTAGCCTTACAGTGAATGGAATTAGACTCAAAGAAACGGATAAACTAACATACATTGGTAATGTTCTCTCTCAGCTTTACTTACTCAGGTGTATTGGATAAATTTCACATTACAGCACGATGCCACACAAAATGGAAAAATCAGTCAGAGAAACTGCAAGAGGAAAACTAATTCTTGACTTGGTTGCATCCAGTACAAACAAATGCACAGTACCTGACTGAAACGTTACTGTAGAAAGCCACCTACAATAGTCATTACAAAGAGCATATATTCAGCACCTATGCTGGAATAAGAAAAAGAAAGAAAACCATTGCAATACATTTAACTTCAAAAATGGGTACTAAATGAAAATTATTCCTTATTGTCTTAAAAAGAGAATAAAAGGAACAGTCAGAAGAGTAAAATCCTTGTCTATGGTGTAGAAACCAAAGATATCACACTGGGGGTCCAAGCAAATGCATATCGCTCGCCAAAAGGACTTTAGAAAGACCAAGAGAAGCCAGCATGACATAACGGAGAGGTAAAAAGGGTACTGGAAATGCAAAAGGATAATCCAAATTTAGAGAAATAAGTGCACAGCAAAAAACTAATACGTTTGCAGCTGTTTTTACCATGGAAGAGGTCAAGGAGGCTCCTGCACAGCTACTCTTTCTTTATAAGAGGACACATCAGAGGATCATTCTCATATTGAAGTCTATCATGAAGCATATCAAAAGGCATTATAACAAATCACCAAGACCAAAGGATATTCTTCCAAGAGTACCTGAGGAACTCCACTGTGAAATTGCTGAATTAATAACTGGTGTGCAAGCTGAAATGTAAAAACGTCTCAATGTCAAGACACTTGAAGGTAACTAACGTGGTTTCAATTTTTTAAAGAGGATCCTATGCAAGGTTCAGGAAACTACAGGCTGGTAGCACATCTGTAGCAAGCTAATTGATAGGAATTGTAATATAAAAGAGGATCCATGGATAAATAAAGTATAATGGGGAAGAGTCCATGCAGTTCTGTAAAGGGAAATCACGCTTTACAGCCTAGCGTAGCTCTTTGAAGAAGTCAACAGACATGGGGATAAGGGAAATCCAGCTGATAGTGTATTTGCACTTCTAAAGGCATTTTACAAAGTCTTTCACCAAAAAAAATCTTAAAGTTAAGCTACCATGGAATGAGAGGGACAGTCCTCATACGAATAGATTATTGTTTAAAACATACAAAACAGGTTGGTAATTAAATTACCAACATTCACAGGTAAGGGTGGTAGCAACAGAAATTAGCTTAGTGAATTAAATTAGTGAAAAAAATGTTTGATTATTATGACAACAAAAGACAGTGTGACAGCAAGCATGTCAATGATGCAAGCACCTGCTGAGTACTTCGTGCCATTCTGATCCCCAACTCAAAAAGGATACACCAGAACTTGAAAAAAAAACAGAAAAGGGCAGCATATGAGATGAAATTGATTCACAGATGTGTGAAAGGGATTTCTGTTCAATGAACAGCCACATATACTATGAGTCTTCATCCTGAAAGGAAGATACCTGACTGGGGGAAGGGGAAGGAAGAGGTGGGGTAGAAAACTACAAAAGCATGAGATGAAGGGAACGGCCAACTAAGGAATAATTGTAATAATTGTTCATTTTGTCTTCCATAGCCAGTTACACTCAGCTATCGGATGGCAGGTTAAAAACAAACAGAAGGAAGGAGGTTCTCCATATAATACAGAGGTCTCCTGGTTTTGGTTGGAATAAATTTAATTTCTTGGTAGCTGGTATAGTGCCATGTTTTGGATTTAGAATTAGAAGAATGTTGGTAACACACTGATGTTTTAGTTGTTGCTAAGCAGTGTTTATACTAAGTCAAGGACTTTTCAGCTTTTCATCCTGCCCTGCCAGCGGCGGCTGGGAGTGCACAAGAAACTGGGAGGGGACACAGCCAGGCCAGCTGACCCAAACTGGCCAAAGGGGTATTCCATACTGTATTACATCATGCCCGGTATATAAACTGGGGAGACATTCGGAGTGGCAGGGTTTGTTTTCCCAAGTAACCGTTAGGTGTGCTGGAGCCCTGCTTTCCTGGAGATGGCTGAGCACCTGCCTGCCCATGGGAAGTGGGGAGCGAGTTCTTTGTTTTGCTTGGCTTGCACGCAGGGCTTTTCCTTTCCCTGTTACACTGTCTTTATCTCAACCCACGAGTTTTCTCACTTTTACTCTCCCGATTCTCTGCCTCATCCCACTGGGAGAGAGCGAGTGATTAGCTGCATGGGACTGAGTTGCCAGCTGGGGTTAAACCACAACAAGAGGTACTCTGTGAAATTTGCCACAGGTAGTTGTGCATGATGGAAGCCCTACTTGTGTTCAAAAGAGATTGGGCAGGTTCATGCTCCACTGAGGGCTGTGAAATACTAAGGTACCACTGTTTTGGGTTTGTGTGGTGCGGTTTTGGTAGTCGGGGAGGGTGCTGCAGAGGTGGCTCCTGTGAGAAGCTGCTAGAACCTTCCCCGGCTCCAAGTCAGACCTGCTGCTGGCCAAGGCCAAGCCCATCAGCGATGGTGGTAGCGCCTCTGGGAGAACGGATTTAAGAAGGGGAAACCTGCAGCGGGGCAGGAGATGGGAATGTGAGAGAAACCCCTGTGCAGACAGCAAGGTCAGTGAAGAAGGAGGGGGAGGAGGTGCGCCAGAGAAGGGAATGCCCCTGCAGCCCGTGGTGAGATGGCAGGCTGTTCCCCTGCAGCCCATGGAGGTGGAGGAGATGCTCACCTGCCACCCATGGAGTACCCATGCCGGAGGAGGTGGATGCCCCAGATGGACTCCATGGGAAAGCTTGTGCTGGAGCAGTCTGTGCCTGAAGGACTGCAGCCCGTGGGAAGGACCCATGCCCGAGAAGTTCATGGAGAACTGTGTCCTGTGGGGGGGGACCTCACGCTGGAGCAGGGGACGAGTGAGGACTCCTGCCTCTGAGGAGGAAGGAGCGGCAGAGACAACGGTGATGAACTGACTCCAACCCCCATTCCCCATCCCTCTGTGCCGCTGGCAGGGAGGAGGGAGAGAAATTGGGAGTGGAGTTGAGCTGGGAAGGAGGAAGGGGTGGGGGAAGGTGTTTTAAGATTTGGTTTTACTTCTCACTATCCTTGTTTTGATTTCTTTAGCAATATATTAAATTTTGGTTCCTTCCCAAATTGAGTCTGTTTTACACCCGTGACCATAAGTAGTGAGTGATCCCTCCCTGTCCTTGTCTTGACCCACAAGCTTTTCTTTACATTTTCTCCTCCCCATCCCACCACAGAGGGGGAGGAGTGGGTGAGCAGCCTCGTGGTGCTTTGTTGCCGGCTGAGCTTAAACCATGATAACCACCATTATCTCAGAAGTTTAGAGCTGCAGGTAACCAGAGGCTTGCTCCACTGTTACACCTGTTCCTTTGCATCCATTTAACCCCCACTAGGAAAGAAATCACGCACTGTCAGACCACTCTGAAATACTCATGTCCTCATAGTAGGTGATTATCAGCAGCAAATGATGCTCTTCAGAGCAGGTTTACCTGTTGTCACTGTCAAAATTAAGTCTGCAATGAACCAAGTATTTGTACTCAGTACACACTGTTACCTTTTTGCTCTCTTTTGTGGGTCCAGGTTTTTGACACAATACGTGTTATCCAACAAGCTGAGGAGTTTAAACGTAGGGGAGGGAGGTGTCTGCCACATAAATATATGGCAAATACTGAGGAAAATGTCTTGCAACAGCCTTACTGATCACACTTTTCTGCAACAGTCATGTAATAGCAAAGACTTGAGGATTTCCAGCAGGTCCTTTACAGACAAGTTGCTTGACATAAGAATCTGCTTGGAGACAAATCCTCCAAGTGGATACTAGTTCAACACCACCTTGTAAACTGTCTTTAATGCTTTCCATAATATGGAGTAGAAACAGCTTTAGATCAAGACATTCGGGTCAAATCTACTTACGATGCTCTCATCTCCTTTAGGGCAAAATTACCCATACCAGCTTGGAGTCCATAGAGAATAAATGGCTACATCATACCAAAGAAATGATCTCAACCAGCTATGATGGACTAACCTTTATTGTTTGAATCCTCTGCTTCAGAACTTCCTTTGGTTGCCTGCCAAGTTCAGGAAGGAGTAATCTTCTCTTGATTCATAACCTGGCTCCTGAGAGTATATCCTTTCCTTCTCCCTTCCTCTGACACACTGGAGGCTGGGCAGAGAGACACATGCAAGCAAGTAAGTTTGGCAGTAAACCTGCTCTAAGATTGCACTTAGAGCAGTATGAACAACTTTTATTTCAAAGTTCAGCATTTCTTGCTCTCAGGTTCAGGGTAAAAACCTTTGCCATGGAGCTTGTTGGAATCTTCCCTGAAATTTTAACTCTGGCCTCTCCTGGGTTGCTCTTTCCCCCTTCTCCTGATCTGTAGGTTGTAGTCCAAACCTCAGGATCACAGGAAAATAGCTCACAAGAGTTTCCCAGCTACAGAGGGGACCTAGGACATTAGCCAGTCCTCTCATCTGCCCTGATCTCTTCCTGGAGTCCAACCTAGCTGTGGCTTTTGTTTCCTCACTTTGGAGTACTGGGCAATGCTACGTGGTCGGTGAAGGAGCGTGACAGGAGCATGCCAAGGACCCTTCTCAACCAATACAGGGCTGCCTGAGACAACAGGAACTGGCCCTTTGAATCGGACGCTGGTTTCAGCCAACACCCCGTCAGTAACAAAGAGCAGATCAATGGAAGCTCTTGTTCCAAGTTATGTGATCATTAAAGACATATTAGTATCTGCTGATCATTTTATCCCTGTTAATTCCCACAAGAATTCTTAATGAGGAAGAATTTCTAAATCAAGAGCTTAATATGCAATACAAATTGCATATTAAAGCCCTGCAAGTGATACTGGTAATCTTGGCTGGTATTCCTCTGTTGAGACTGGACATTTCTGGCAATTGCTGCCTCCAAACCAGCCCTAGTGTCCCAGAGGTAAGTTTATCTTATTTCCTTACCAAGTACCTCAGCACGATGAAGTATGAACAGGCACAAAAAGATACATCAAAAATTTTGGCAAGCGTGAAGAGAAGTCAGGCACCTGTGACAACCCTCTGTACAACATCATGACAAACCATCGGAGTGGCCCATTAGCATCACTATTACTACATCAGCAACGGGTGCAGTTTTGTGAGGTTACGCAGGAGCCCTTGCTGAGGAGTATAACCCTCTGTGCTATCTGCTGTACAAGTACTCAACATAAAAATTACCTCTTTCCCACTCAACATACAAGATTTCACTGTGACCTACCCAGTGCAATGATAAAAAGGTTTGTGTGTGATCTTCAGATAGATAAACAAGGGATTAGTTAGTTATTTTACATCTTACAAGGCAATGGTGGCACTAATGTTGGAACAGTGCATTTAGTCAAGTGAAAAATTGAAGATAGTACAGTGAACAGCAATACAATTACTTGAAGGCTGGAAAATGAGTTTTTATGAAACACTGAAGGAATTCAATACATTCTGACTATCAAAAAAAATAGACAAGACTGAGAAATGACTTGCTATATGGTGTGTAAACAGCCTCTGAAGGAAGGAAATTAAAATATGATCCGCAAAGTACCAGAGGAAGTGACCATCAGCTGGAAGGTAAAGTTGCACAAATTCAAATTAGAAATAAAAGTATTAACAACTGGGAGAGTCTCCTGAAGGGCCAGAAGTGCAGACCCCACCTCATCAAATAAAATCCGGATGCTGTTCTGGATAATGCTTTGGTTAAACACAAGTTATCAGGCTCATTCCACAGCTAACTGGAAGAAAATCTCTCAGTACATAAAATCAGACTAAATATGTTAATGGTTCTTTCAAGCCAAAAGCTATGCATTTTATATCAAAATATTATCTTCAAGGAATATCAACATAGCTCATGCAAGCATACAGCACTTAGAAAATGCCAGAACTGGAGTATTATTCTATATAGCACTGTCACAGTCCTCTTGAGCACATGCATGAGCTTTAAGAAGATGATCGCTCTGTTGTTTCTTTCCCACACTGTTGCTTTTTTCCCCCAGATCTTTTTTTCGTTCTTCGAGGGCAGTGACAGGTTTGCTGCTGCTGCAGGGAGCCAGGGCTGTGCTGCTTAAAGTCTGCCACTGCCTATTCCTCTGGCAGCATCTGCAGTTTCTGCCCAATGGGAAATCCCAGTATTTCAACTTATGTTTTGTCTCTTTTGGGATCTGAATTTTAAAAGGGAATTTTGAATGAAATATTGCAGAATCACATGAACCCCACAGGCAGAAATGTTTTGGATGTGGCTGATGGAAGTAAACTTTCCAGCATTCCTGCTGCAGAATATTTCTTTTCATTTGGTTGAACTATCCAAAAATACATCTCACCATTCAGTTCAACATAACTGAATTTTCTGGTTTTTTCACTATCTTGTGGAGGCTGAAGAACATTGTCTTCTGTGCGCCACAGCTTGTAGGGGAGAATGAGGAACAACACTCCACCACCATATGTGGTAATCGTACTATAAAAGAGAAATGTAACTTTATAATAAGCGAGTCAAATGCAATTATTTGGGAAGTAAATATTTCTTTCAGCCAAAAATATTTTCTCCAGCCAGAGACTTTGACTTTGTGGAAATAACCCTTGAGGTGAGATTTATCTACCCTCACTTACTGGCGCATCTAAAGTTAGATGCTGAATGCTGAGGTGCTCGTCCTAGGATTCCTCACTGCTAAACAGCCAATGGTTTTCAAAACAGCCACTCCATTAGGTCTGAGGAGCCTCTGTGTGAATGTATTTCCTATGCTCTCTGTAACGTAACTTGTTTCATTGCCAAAATATGACAAACTACCTTATCTTTACATAAAATGGAGCAAAGGTATGTGGTCTCCAAAGACAGAATTTAAGTAGAATCAGGCTAAATGCACTTGCCACTGGCTGTGAAGGGACCCTGTGGAGACCAGGTCAAGACAAAGATGATTTGCAGATGTTTAATGCAAGAGGTGACGTTCATAGAAGGTGGGCACTGAAAAAGCTTAATAACAGGTTGAGGGATGCTCCCTGAGCACCGTCTGGGAACTCTGTGGCAGCAGCAGGAGTGGAGTCTGGCCCTCCACAGTAAAAGTCCCCCACCATGACCCCAAAATATCCACCATCTGTCTCGCTCACTCACCCAGCTTCCAGCTTCTGCAAAAATAAGGCTGCGGGGTCCTATTTTATGAAATTATGGGATTCACGTGTGACAGTGAATCCAAAATTACTCATCTAACTGTTATCTATTTGCCTCAGGCTCCCTTATTCTACACGGAGAGAAGCAGGCACGTTAAGGGTAAGATAATCGGATCTGGTTTTGATACCTATTTTAAGGTGCAATGAGTCCTGCCCTAAACCCCACTGGCTCTGTCACCTACCTGTCTGCTGACTATAAGCACCTACAGTAAGACTAAGCCTGTGCAGGTAGGTACTTCTGCAAGGGCAAAAATAGTAACCACACTGCTGCAAACATCAGCATGACTTGCTCTGGAAACACAGATAACTAAAAACATCTAAGTGCTCAAGAAAGTCATGTCAGAGAATCAAAATGTAAACCAAACACTAGTTGACACTTTGGATTATTTTTACTTCAATACTTATGTGCGTCTCACTTCCCCCTTGATAAAATGAAGGCATTAGTACCGATTCACCCCTCAGCTGTATTGCAAAGGTATATTCATTAAATTTTGTAAAGAAGGAAGATTCTATGGCAAAGCACAAGAGAAAAACCTGGTAAGAAATTAATAATTCTGTATTCAGTGCTGTATGCAGTAAATAATGCATTGAGCCACACACTAAATGATGAGACTAAATGAAATATTGAAGAGTTGCTCTTTCAGCGAGCAAGTCTATTCTGTGCACTGAATGAGGCAGGGATTTTGTCTAAAGAGAAGAATTGATCACATATTTAAGACTGTATTACAATGCATACACACAGGAAGACTAAATGAAGATTTTACAGATATCCTTAAATCTGAAGCTTCCTAATTTTTGAGTGCTTGACTTTGTGACCTTGAAAATGGTTTAGTAAAATATTATTGGGTTGGGGTTTTTTTGCTGTTATTTCCCTGTTTTGTTTAAATTTTTTGAGTAGGCACCAGACACCTGTTTTACAGATGGTAGCAGAGACAGGTAATCCCTAGCTGGGACCTGAAGGACAGCTCAAAAACTTGAGCTAGCTGGGGAGTACATAATATCGGACAAGACAGTGATGTAGGTCAGACAGGAGAATTGATCTTATTCTTTGTACTACGTATGGACAACTTTTCTGTCTACCCTAGTCCGGTATCAGTGACAAACAGAGGTTTGAAAGGCATCAGAATCATAGCACAGAACCACCCAAATTCTTAATCACATATACACTTGCTTTTTGTCTTAAATATATATATAGCCCTGTTTCCAACAGTACACAAAGCCTGACATGCCATAAGACTGAATTTTTTCTCTGTAGCTCTGTAGGCATCAGGGCTTCAGGATATGCTAATTTTTAAAACAAGTGCAAGGCTAATGCTTGTTTGGGATTGTAGAACTAACACATTAGGTGGGCTCAGTACTAATCTGAATGCAATTTATATGAAAACCAGCCAGGGAACTACATGTTCTCCTGCCTTCACCTTCTAAGGTAATAAACGCTCTTACGTGGCTCAGATATTGCTCTTCATTTTTAAAGATAAATAAAGGTTTATGAAGAAACATTAGTTTTACATGAAAACTACTATTTTTTCTTTAACTTTTGTCATTATTGTATTTGCACTTCAACTTTACATTAAGCCTCTGCATTTCCATACCACGGCACATTTCTCATCCTCCCACACATCTCATGTGCAGTCAGAAAAGCAAGTATCCCCTCTGTCTTCTGCATTTCTCCTCCCTTCTGCATTTTCCCTTGTTCTCCTTTGCATGCTTGCTCGTCTCCCAGTTCTTACCCCCTTCTTCTTTGCCTTCCTCCTTCCCATTCTGATCCTCTACAGTCACCGGGCAAGCCCACAGTGCTGAATACTTGGACACATATCCATTGCTTCCTGGCTGCCGCTTGATCCCACTTGGAAACTTCTGTGGCGTTGCCGCATTGACTGCATCCAAGATGTATGAAGAGATCCTAGTGTTAAAGAAAGAGGACAAAGAAAGAGGTTACCACAAGAAAGTGGTTGTTTTTCCCCTTGAGCCTTCAGAGGTCTTAGGTGTGCATAGGTGTCCTGCCCTTCCTCCCTCCAGCTACTCTGCCATCTCACCTATTTTCACCTGCCCTTTCTTGCTGAGCTGTAAGGACCGTGCTGACCTCCACAGGGTTATTATTCCACTAGGATGATGTGAAGTCAGGCTCTGGGATGTACCTGGAGAGACTGATCCATGGCCCACAGAGGAGGCAAACGCCATCAGATGGATGCTACCCACCAGCTCTTCCTATTTCAGAGACACGGCTGAGCCGGGAAGCGACATCGACATTGTCAGTTTGCTGCTCCTTGCATTCTGCTCCTCATCCCAGATTCTCCAAACATCCACATACTGTTTCATCTCAACATTGTGCTGTCCTCTCCCCCTCAGGGATGTCTGTGCATATCCCTTCTGTACTACCACAGGGGCATGGTCTCAGTCACCCGTTACAGAAACAAAGCTCTGCAGGGCCTCGTGATCCTTGAGGTGATGTGCAGGGAAAGATGTTTTAGCGGTTAGGAAATTAGCATGATATTCAGCAGCATGAGTGCATTTCTTCTCCATATCAAAAATATTTCCTATAACCCTGGACAAAGAGATTCAAGCAAGACTCATTAAAGAACCTTCTCTTTTCCAGAGACCACAAAGGGATGTGAGCAAATAATCTGACCTAGCTGCTGAGTTGCTAAATGGGTAAAACAAGGTAAAAGGAGTCACAGAATCATAGAATCGTTTAGGTTGGAAAAGACCTTTAAGATCATCAAGTCCAACCGTTAAGGTAGCACTACCATGTCCCTAAGTGACACATCTACATGTCTTTTAAATACTTCCAGGGAAGGTGACTCAACCACTTCCCTGGGCAGCCTGTTCCAATGCTTGACAACCCTTTCAGTGAATAAATTTTTCCTAATATCCAATCTAAGCCACTCCTGGCACAACTTGAGGCTGTTTCCTCTCATCCCATTGCTTGTGACTTGGGACGAGAGACCGATCCCCACCTCGCTACAACCTCCTTTCAGGCAGTTGTAGAGGGCCATAAGGTCTCCCCTCAGCCTCCTTTTCTCCAGGCTAAGCAACCCCAGTTCCCCCAGCTGCTCCTCATCAGACTTGTTCTCCAGACCCTTCACCAGCTTCGTTGCCCTTCTCTGGACACGCTCCAGACAGTCTGTCCCCAGGGCTGCCTGTGCCACCACCCGCCCGCCCCGCAGCACTCACAGCCCATCTGCATCATGGTGCACACCACCAAGTAGAAGAAACCAAAAATTAGCAGCCTTAATTTTCGTCTTCAGCATTCCGCATGATGCACGGGCTTCTCTGGATCCACCTGCCCTCACTTGCCTGATAAATATCCAAAACATTTCAGCCAAGAAATATGAAATGAAATGTTTCCATTTTGCAGGGTTCAAAACAGACCTCATTGCTGTGCTCATCACATCTGCCACCTTATTTTTACATCAATCTTACCATGATTATTGCAAAAAATTGTGAAAAATCCTATTTTCTGCTTGAAAGTAAGATGTGTATAGGTGAAAATTGTTGTTTTGTTACAAGAAAGCAAGCTGGAATAAAAAGACTGATAAAATTCTAGAAATATACAATCTGGATAGTATTTAAAATTCCCTCAAAAATATTTTTTCGGGAAACGATTTTTAACAGAAAGATTTTCTTTGCAACACTTCAGTATTCTGCTAGCAAAGAAAGAAAAATCTGGGGTTTGGCCACTGCCTCTTTTTGCAGACTTGGACAGGATATTCCAACAAGACTTAAAGTCCAGCTGGGTTCCCTATTTACTGCCTCAGTACAGGGGAGAAAAGGGTGTGATACACGAGCTAAGAAAGCCAGAGCACTGCTTTTTGAGGTGCTGAGGAAGTTCATATTTAGAGGCTGACATTCATACCCAGGATCAAACAACCGATTTGGCATCAGCATCCAGTGCTTGGTAAGGAGGGAATGCCTAATAATATTTCTCCAATAGAGAAGCACAGAGGGATGAACTTGGGATCTCTTATTTGACCAGCAGCTGCTGCTGGCACCAGGCAAGCTGGCTTTGAAACTTGTTTGTTCATCCTCTGCTGAAAGCAGATGTCTCTGCAATTAACAGAGATTTAAACAATCAAAAGGAAAATGAGAATGGAGACAGGACATCCAACACTGGTTCAGAGGGATGTGCAGAGTTGAGCTACATGGATAGTCCTTTTGCCCTGTTGGATGAACAGGAAAGGAATGATTTTCTGCGCTGGATTCCAAGGCTGGCTGCCTTGATCAGCTCCCTCCTCCTCCGGCGGGCAGCAGCAGCACTTCTCTCTTTTCGTGCTGCTTTGTAGGTCTTTTTCTCCAACTCCACAGAAGCAGGTTGGTAATGTTATGAAAAATGCAGCAAGACTTCTGCCTCTGCTGCTGTAGCAGGACACCTTGCTGAATGGCCTGCTTTTTCCTTTTCGTAAAAATCACAGAGTAATTCATGTTGGAAGGGAGCTCTGGAGGTTGCCTGGTCCGACGCTCCACTCGGGGTCTTGCGTAGTCAATGTTGTAATATCTCCAAGGATGGAGATTTCCACAGCTCCTCTGGGCCCCTGCTCCAGTGTTTAACCACCTCCATTTCTCTTCATTTTTTCATTAGATGCAGGGTCTCTCATCGCACAGCCATTTCAGCAACTCTTGGGCAAAGACGGCAGATTTAAGAGGGACTAGCCATAACATTCCTCTACTTACCAGCATCCCTACAGGTCAGCACGGTGCTTAATCCAGTCTGTGTATCAGCAGGAAGGCGCAGCGTTATTGTAATGTCCATCTGTCCAGGCTGGAGCAATCCAGAGTGCTATAACTCTTTATCTTGCTGAACCACATAGTTTTGGAGAGCTTGCTTCATCCAAAATGAATTGCTGCTTCCACTCTGGGTCTTCCTGGTGAGGGTAAGTGTTATGTCTGCAAGACAGGTATTGACTGGGGTGCAGAGCAGACGCTCTAACACAAGCTCTTGGAGCTCAGAAAATTGTAAAAAACCCACTTCCATCACTCTGGAAGTTCTGTTGCTACCAAACACTGCTAGGCAGTCTTCTGGGCTACAGAGGCTTCTGAGGTTATAGAAACTTCATCATATATCTGCTTCTTTAGGCATCTACATCCCTTTGAAATTCTTCAACAGATGGAGGATGAAGCCCTGAATCAGTTGGCCCGGAGACAGCTAATTTCACAAGGTTCATGTGGAAATTTGCAAGTCTTGGTATTTGTAATAAAAAGCCCTGGGATATTTGAGCTCTCGGTCAACCCCTCCCTTGACTTTTTCTGAGAAAATTGCCGGAAAAAGACCTAATGATATTACTTCATGCATCATTCTGATGCATGTTCAGTGTTGAACATAATGGCTAGAAGTCCCCTTGCTCAAGGGCAAATTTATTTCCTGGCTAACATCTGGCTACAGACTAATCTTTCCCGCAATTTGCCAGTTGCTGGCATGAGTGAGAAAGAGAATTATTGAGCTCTTTACCTGCTTGTATCCAATTAGGCAAAGAAAAGTTGCTGAAGGTAAAAGTAATGCACTAATCAAAGATGCAAACGCCTTCCTCTCTGCCAGCTCCTTCTTGCCAGAGCTTAGTGCACACGTTGGCACTCACATGAGTGGTAGATAACCACTGAGACAACCTAAGATCACCCACTCCTGAACCTTATTTTCCTAAGCAAACACTTAAAGAAAAAGTACAAAAAGCAGAACAAGTAGGGATCGTAGTCATCTGTGATGACATAATTTTCTGAAACGGAAGCTGCATTAGACATCAAAGCCTCCTCCTACAAGAAAATAAGAGACATAAAGTGATTCTATGGCTCTACTAAAAAGAAAGAAACCTCTTACCTTCACATTATGCACAACACAAAGACAAGATCAGGGACAAGAGCATACTGACCCTGTATAACTGAGCAGAGGTGAAACCAGTATGGCAACCCAAGAAAGTGTGCTGTCTCTGCAAGAGTGCATTACGATCTTGCAGAGCACAAACCTGATTTACTTCCCAAACAGAAGCAGACAGGAGCATCTCTGTCACCCACAGTCAGGCAGAACCATTTCCACCTGCTCCACTCTGGCCCACTCAGACCCACGGACCCATCATCCCAGCCCACTCATGGACAGGCAGGTCCTGGGTCACTGGGCATGGCTATGGAGCACCTTGAAAGATGAGGACCAAGACCTCAGACTTGTCAGTCCTGCACGCATCACCTTTATGCCCCTTTTCAGTGTCCAGCTGCCCACGGGTTCGTCAGCAATTTTTACTCTCAGTGAGGGACCCCAGGAAAGAAAGAGGCTGAGGCTCAGGGAGCAAACACAGCTGGTGCTCAGTAATGCAGGTATAGTGCTACAGCGTGCGTGTTTTATAACTTCCTTCCGAGCCTTGCTCCCCATAATCAGATTATGAAACCTTAGAATCAAGTTAATGCAAACAAACAGATCATGCGGAGAGCGATAAAAATAAAATATCATAATAAAAAACCTAAATAGAGAACATATTCGGTAAACAGAATGCTGTAAACAAACTAATGTGTCTCTCTGCGGCAATATTCGGCGAGGTATGGAAGAGCCCCAAGAGATGGCATGAAAACACAGCTGTTCTCTCGCCGCGTTAGGTGAAGAGTGAGAGGGGGGTCGCGACTGCAGCACAGCTCCTACGGCTCCTGTCGCGGCAGGGACAGCTCTGCCCGCGCGCGCGGAGCGGGAAGCTGGTTCCTCCTGGCGCCTGCGCTACCGGTGATGCACTGACTCCTCTTCCAGGCGAGACCCATGGAGGAGTCCCGCTGACTCCTCTTCCAGGCGAGACCTATGGAGGAGTCCCACTGACTTCTCTTCCAGGAGAGACCTATGGAGGAGTCCCGCTGACTCCTCTTCCAGGAGAGACCCATGGAGGAGTCCCGCTGACTCCTCCTCCAGGTAAGTCTATCACTATGGCAAAGTGATCAGCCGAGCACCAAGGAGGCCATCGACCTCCCTGCCGGCCACGGCTCCTCTGCAGACCGAGCACGGTGTGTGCTCAGCAGGAACAGGAGAGGAACCGCCTTCGCACCTCTTACAGCATTTCTGAAGTTTCTCTTCTCCACGAGCCAAGTGGATGAGCTGCCCAGCTCAGTTGCTTTTTTTTTTTTTTTAAAGGGAAACCTGAAGACTAGGACTAGAAGGAAATTCTACTTGATTCCATGTTGGGCTTTGGTTCCAGTTTACCTCCAGAAAACAATAACCTAGAAAATGGGAGTTATCCTTTGGAAAACAGAAAAAGAAATAAAATACTTCTTTTTGGGTGTGTGTTCTTCACTTAGAAATTATGGGACAAGTGAGGACAGGTGAGAACAAGAACATAACGGATGAACTGTCTCATAATTGGTTCTGAACTAGGAAAAGTTTTGAAATGGAAAATGATGTTACAATATTAAAGCAGAAAAAAAATATTTTTAAAAATATGGAAAAGATTTTTCACTCCCTCATAATAACAGCATCAAATAACTAACAACACTAAGTAATTACTATTAAGTAATATTAGTAATAAACTTATTAGTAATTACTAATAAGTACTAATACTATCAAAATAAACTTCTCATACAGAGTGAGAAGGATGCAGTTTTAATTTTTTTCATTATTTCTCAGGAAACTGTATGGGGTTTAAAAAAATGTCTTGCCTGGGAAATTTTTCATGCCGGAGAGGAATCAGATTTAGAATGCTTTCTCCCAGCTCTTCTCTAAGGCGGCTCGTAACGGGGAAGGAGGATGGGGCACGCTGGTTTTACATCCCCACGCGTACAGAGGCGGGCAGGCTGCCCCTGCAGCAAGGGGCTCTGTTTCAGGGCGAAGCCACAGAACTCGTGGCGGAGGACGAGGCGCGCGGCCCCTCCGCCCCCGCGTACGTCTGCCTCGCGGGGTGCCCCCGCGCTCGGCGCAGACCGCCAGCGGACACGAGGCCGCGGGAGCTGCTCCGGAGGGGCCCGCTCCGTCGCTCTGACTGCGCGGGAGGCTGACGGTGAGGAGCTCCGACGCGGGCGTCCGACCGGGCGAGCCGGAGGGGGCGGCTTTTACCGTCTTTGGGGAGATCTCGCCTCTCTTCCAGCTGGCTGTCGATGTTCGGCTTAAAACATTCCGTCTTCTCCCACCTTCTCGGGCAATTCAGGAAAAAAGGAGCAAACGGTGCTCATGGATGCTTCCCAGCCGTGGGCTGTGAGAAGGGACCATCGCAGGCGCTGCTGCCCCTCCAGGGACTGGCAGGGTGGGGGTTATTAGGGTAGGGATGATTAGACCACCCTACCGTCTGGGGGTGGCCATCACAGGCAATTTTTTGTTAGCCATATACCTAAATATGATCTGGCATTGTCGTAGTTCTTTCCAGTGATGATAAATAAGAGAGAGGCATATAGAATGATGACGGATTTATTCAAAGGGAAGCATTTCAACAACTACATTGTTGCTGTAGCAGTATCAACAAATATGCACTTTTTTTTTTTCCTAAATACATGGATTTTTCCTAATAAGACCAAATGTTGTCTACCCTACTCAGAGAGAAATGTAAAAGAGAAAGGAAGCCTCTGAAATATCAATTTGTGGAGTGGGTTTGTATGGTATTCTAAAGCTTTTAGTATTTCTAAAGGAAGATCAAATTTCTGTTCAAGCAGTTTTTCCAACAATGAAAATAATTTGCTACAAAAATCAACCCCTTCTGAACTTTCTCTCAGCTCTGGAGTTCTGTGATGACATGACTCAATGCTATTTTCAATTATCTCCCTTTGACAATGAAGCACAGCATTGTCCTTTATATCAAGGTTTTGACAAGAGCCTTCATGCTTTCATGCTGCAGTTGCAATTCAGATGTTTTCTTTGCTCTTAATTTTTTAATAGACTCTTCCACTGAGCCCATCTCAAAATGAAATGAATCTAATTTAGATTCAAATGCATCAAAATGAGACTTTAAAGCCTTTTTTTTCTGAAGAAATACAGCATCAAGAGAAATCTTTGAACACAAAGGAATCCCCAGGGAAGAAGATAATTTTGGCAACAGATTGTGCCATGTTCAGAGGACAAGACCTTGGGGATGCGACAATCCACTGCTTCGGTCTCTGCTGATAGACATTGTGGAAATATCTGAAGCAAATGCAACTACTCTGATCTAGGAATTACCACCTTTTTCACCAAGAAGGCCTCAGAATGAGGTAGACCAGGAGTTTCTGTTTCTGATTCAGTTCCAGCTGAGTGAGCCACATGCTGAATCCTCAGCTAACCCGGAGAGAGGTAATTCTGAGGAGAAATTCAAAACACCTCTGGTCTACGTTGCATTGCTGTTCCTGCTGCCTGCAAATACTTGAAAAGCATTTACAAAGATGATGCAGCAGACCTATACCCAGTAGTGGCAGACGGTGAAAAAAGAGGGGCAACAGCCACAGACTGGGAGCTTCAGTCAGGACATTAGAAAAACCTTCTTTACCAGAAGGCTGGCCCAGCACTGGGAAAGTGCTCCAGTGGGTGGAAGCATCTCAGATCTTGAAGGTTGACCTGCTGTTTGGAAGTAGTCCTGTTTTAGAGTAAGAAGCTGGAATGGGGTCCCCCAATGGTCCTTTCCAACCAACCTCTCCACGCTTCTACATCTGACAAACAATTGACAGAGAGAGCCTGAGAGAGCTCAGAATAAAATAAGGGAGAAAATGTTACGCCTAGGCATTACCAGAAGGCCACATGAAGACATGTGCGCCCTAACAGCTGCAGAAACACCAGAAGGCCAGCCCAAGTGGAAGCTTGGCTCTCAGACGGTTAGAGAAATGCCATCACTAAAGACATACGCCAGCGCAAATCAGGGAGCAGCAAAGCTTCCCAGGAAAACCGCATTCTGCAATTCAAGCGTTGGGCAGCAAATACGGGTGCAGGGTGCAACCTGCTATGAACCTGTGCAAGTAAACGCCCGGTAAATCCCACCCATAAATAACCCCATTTTGGGCTGTGAATGTGATCTCAAAGGCTACCGGGCAGTAAGAAGCGGAGCCGCTGGCTCCGGAGAGCCCCGGAGGGTTGTGGAGGTGATGGAGGACACGAGCCGGTCTGCTCTTCAAGCCTACCCCCTCTGATGGACACGACCCCCTGCGGTGGCAGATCCCGAACACGGACCTCTAATCAGGAGCTACTTTTCTGCCTCTTTTTCCTTTACTGGGGTAACTTCCTGATACTAGGTAATTATCTCTGGGTGACAGAGGGAGGCTGAACTTCATCATCGCTGTGGGAGCAAAGCTGAAAGACTCTGCTAAAGGGCGGGTGCCGATGCCTTGCTCAAGGGAATCATCTCCATTATACTTTTCAGGAAAAAATGGCTTGAAACTGCTTGCTTCCTTGCTTGTTTATTCTCCTAAGGAGCTTTGTTGTGCAAGGAACCTTAAAATGATCAGCTACTGCCAAAGTCTTCAGCAGAAAAGTGTGACTTCTGTAATAAAAAACTAGCAATTATGGAAATGGACCGGGTTTAGTGACAAAGTGCTGAAAAGAACAGCAAAAATAATTTTGCCAATAATTATCACATTGAAGCTTGCTGCACTATGATTAAAATCTTCCGCGTTCCAAAGAAAAGGACCTATTGGGTATGTTGCAATTTGACCATATAAAAAAAATAAAAATATCGTCTGTAAAATGGTTACCTGAAAAACCTTTAATGACCTCTAATTATTTATTTAGGGTCTGTAACACCCAGTGAAGTAGTTGTAGTCCATTCAGTAGCAAAATCATCGCAACACATTAAGACAGAGCAGAAATAATTGAGGTCTGGAGGGGCTGAATGCAAGGAATGATTAAAAGAGATACTTATGCATAATGACTTGAGATGGAACATAGTAAGCTTCTTGGAGGGTATATGTAACAAAAAGATGGGATTTGTTTAACGTTGCACACTGGGGCATAATTAGAAGTAATAGGATTAAATTTATGCATGAAAAATAATCTGATTATCAGGAATCATTTGCAGCTGTGAAAAAGAAGTTGTATCCTCAAAGGGTTAAGTGGTGCTTACAAGCTGCAGCATCTTCCCTCCAGGCATATTCCTGCCTCAGTGGCTGTCCTGTTGGAGTACTTCCAGCAAGTCCCTACAGTCCTTCTGTGGCGCATCCCTTTGGGGAGAGCTGTTTAAGAAGGCTCCTTCTTTGCCAGTGTAATTTAAATTAGCCTCTTTTTTAGGAACATAATTGTTTCAGTGCAGAAAGGGTGCTGTTTTAACGGGCCTCTTCCTCCACAGTCCTTCGGGGACCACAGCTTCATCAGAAGGGGATGTCCCGGGAGTGGGGTCGGGCAAAGGGAGAGGAGAGGCACAGACCTCCTCCAGGAGAACCGCAGACCTCCTCCAGGAGAACCGGGGGCAGAGTGGGGGTGAAGCTGCAGAGTTTGGTGGGAGTGAGAGTACCCAGCGAAATGAATCCATAACTCAAGGCATATGACATGTTTCTATTAGGAGGTGGATCAAAGCTGTTTCTCCTACTGAAAGACCTTGTGGAAGAGGGTAAGACAGTTGAAACTAAATGTAATGGTCTCATTAAAGTGCTGAGTGATTTTTATTCACCTAAGAATTATGTTCTTACTGAAAGACATGATTATTTCCAAGACCGCAGGCAACATCCAGATGAAGAGATGTCTGAATCTATAACAAGCCTGAAAAGTCTTCACTTCCAAGCAGACGTCCGGCCTGACAGCAGAACAATAGCTGACGGTTTGGTGCGTGCCCGCATGCGTTAGTAGTGAAAAACCCAGCAAATCGCCCCGTGCAGCCAAAAGGAGAGAAAAAGTGGCCATTTTGTGTAAGCAGGAAAAGAACAATGTGTCCCTCTTAGTTTTGTACATCAGGTCTTAAGGTTGTCTCCACGCTGAGTAGTCAGAGCGCGTCCCGCAACTCTCACACGTTGGTGGTCCGGCCACCCCAGTCGAACCTCACTGGACCACGCTCGCCTCTTCTTGCTGTTTGAAGGCAGGCAAGGCAGAGGAGAAGGGATGGCTTACTCCAAAGCTCTCGCCCTGTTATGAGACTGGGATGTCCCCAGGTCACACACCTGAACCTGGAAGGGCTCCTGAGCCCACCAGCTGGGGACAGGCGTGGGGGATTCTTTTTCTGAGGAGCTGAACCCAAACCACCAGAAGCTCCAGGTGACGGACTGACCCAGGCTGCCCATCTGGGCACAGCATCCCCTCTCCCCTGCACCCATTGCCAGGGGACCTGCTTCTCGTACCCGGAGTCACCGAATCTCTCCTTACCTTTGCACCGCTCCCGCCCCTGTGACCGCGGCTGAGTGGTGCTCCCGAGACGCCTGCAGCTCTATGCAGGTTTCGCTGCAGCATGTGCCCCCTGCGAGGCTTTTCCAGCCCACGCTGAATCTTTGCAGCAGAGTCCCCACCGCCTGTACTTGAACTAGCTCTCTCGGTGATGTCTTTCCTTACTAGATGGGGAAAAAAAAAAAACAAACCAAACCCAAGGTCATCTGTCTTCCATAATCACATCACCTCCCTGTCCTCCTCCTAATGAGCCAAACAGATTGAGCTCTGAAATCACTCTGTGTAAGGCATTTTCTTCAGTCTTCGAATCACTGTTTCCTACAACCTTCCCCGTCTTTTTACAGGCTTTCAGAAGGTCAGGGCTGGAGCTGAGGTGCATGGCAGGACCCCTTCTCTCACCGGTGGAAGGGGAGATGCACGAGTGCTGTTGTGACACTTGTGTTGCAAGAGGCATGTACTAACTTAATAGTAATAGCACTAATGATCTGCATGATTGGAATTATTGTGCATTTTCAGCTCACAGATTTCAACAGGGACAATGTGAAACAAAACGAGAATGTCCACTGAAGAATATTTTTGTATACAGGAATAAGCAGGTACAAGTGTTTGAAGGTCAAAGATGGATATGGTTCCAGCAGGCAGCCTTACTGGAAGGAACAAGCAACAGTAATAAAAAGTCTGAAAAGGAAAAAAATGAAGTTCTCCATGCCAAGATGATTCCTTGCCTACAGTATGCCTGAGAGGCCACTGAGCTACTGCTCCCACAGAAGCCACATTAGAATTTTGTAATCATAAATGATGCCTAACTAAGAGACAGTTACCTGTTTTTGTTATCTTTCAATCTCACATGTTTCTCTATGGTGAGGATGTCCTATATTTTATTGAATCAATATCCCAGAGCGGGGAGTATAGATTTTGCTGGCTTCGAGCAATAAGAGTCTAGAAGCAATCAGAAGAAAACAAACAGGGGGATTTACCTTCTCTTGTGGGGATTCATTTTTAACTCCTAGCAGCATGTTGGATACATTCTGTTGAATGTTATGAGTAATATTTTTTGATCTATTGTTTCACCTTCTCTAAGGCATATTTTATTTCAGAGCAATCTTCTTTTGATGTTTTAGAGGTCCTCCTGGCAGATTTCTGAGATTAATCATATCTTTGTCTAACTATTCCCTTTTGAGACACCCCCCCCCCCAACTTTCTTCGGTGAAGTACCATCATGAGAATTTGCGTACACTAGGATATAAAATTACTTTTTCAGTCTTTCTGTCTTTTGCTTTTAAGACTGGATGAATGTTAGTGAAAATTTTATTCCCCCTTCTAATACAATTAGCCTATTTTGCCAGCAGTGTCACATGTCCCCCAAATGAGCCCGCACAAGCCATCTTTCAGGGAGAGATCAGTAATGTAAGATTTTACTTATATTCTGAGTGCTACCAGTATATTATTCCATGAACACAGAAACTCGTACAAAGAAATTTCGGGGCCTGTATGACCACTTCTTTCAGGATTACACTTCAACAACGGTGGCCAGCTCCTGAAGAACATCTTCTGAATTTCCCACACACCCTTCCACCACCCAAAACAGCCTCCGATACCGATTGCCTCTAAACCAAACCTACAAAATGAATTCCACTACGGAGTATGTCTTTTCAATACTGAACATTTGCTCACACATAAAAGCAAAATAAACAAAAACAGAATGAGGAAGAATCAATGTAAGAGTGCCATCTGGTGACATTTGCCATAACCTTATATCATAGACAGCTGCTTCTCTGCAGTGCAGAGTGGAAAAGTTTAGGGACAGGGTCTGTGACACTACAGGAGTTTTACAAAGGTGATCCATTTTCTCCACAGAATTGGTCAGCTTATGTAGGTAACTCAAAATTGGTAGCTGAGGGCTAAGCTCTTTAAAAATCCAGCCCCAAATGTGTAAATACAGGTGCAAAGTGCCTGTATACTATTCATGGCCATGCATGCAAATTGAGTAATTGTCCTTGCAAATGGCTAATTAGGTACATTGGACATGGAATTGGGATAACTGTGCACACAAATTAAGCCTGCACTTTTGTGCTGAAGTGGTCTGAAAAGCTGTCTCTAGGTTTCTTACCCTAATTTATTTAGATATTAACATCTCGTATTTATGCAAATGCCTGTCATGTTTGAATGTTTTGAAATGCAATCATGACAATTTGATCGTGACCTAATGTCATACTCTGCCATAGTAATGGCTCTTCTTGTCCAAAAGAGGTTAATTTCTATCACGGCCCAATTTAATCCAGTTTCCTACTGGGGATCTGCTCTACTTAAACAAAACAGAAGTCCAGGATGTATTTCAGGGAAACGTTGCTTGGAGTTGTCTACTGTTGTGAATATTCTCATATTGTCTCCATCTGTAGAGACCACAAAAGACCGAGATTCTCATTTAAAGGAGCTCTGAGTGGGGCTTTGGCTCCGCTTGCTGAGCTTGAACTTTACTCGAGCAGATAAGGTTTGAGTCCTAGTAACCATTCTTCCTGCTAATCGTAAGGACCAATCTCACATTTTAAGGGTAAATAATAAACCCCTGCAAGAAATCCAGGAAAATGAAACCAGTGAACTAATTGTTTGGGCGACGGCTTTTGTCCTTTGCATATTTCTGCCCTTCAAGAGACGGCACGGGGCACACGGAGCTGTGCTTCCTGGCAGGTTTTGGTGTGGGCCAAATAGCATTGGGACAAATCAATTGCAGGCATGGTTTGGGAGTAGGAGTGGTCCAGGGACCATTTCGGTGTGCAACCTCTCTGTCCGGGAGGGCAGGAGACTTTGTTAGCGAAGGCAAAACTCTTCCACGCCAGCTCAGAGACTGGCACCTGCTGGACATTTGCAATGTCTAGGGCCTGTGGGCCCACAGCAGGTGAGGTGCTCTGCCGGGAACCCAGTTCAGGTTGTTGCCCTCTTGCTAAAATGATCTGGGGCTTCGGGCAGCTCATTCAAGGTATCACAACCCCTAAAGTACAGAGGAATTAAAGGTGCCAAAGGAGCAGCTTACGGTCCCTAGGCAGCCAATAAGTAAAAGGAGAAACCTGACTCAAACTGCCAAATAGTCCCGTGGCAAGCCGAGGAGCAACCTCCCATGACCCACAGGTACCCACCAGGCATGGGTGTGCACCTCACGTGCCGTCCTGGAGCTCCACCACCCAGACCAGGGATAGCGCGTGTCAGCAGGCGCAACGCAGAAGGCAATACTCACCCCAAAATCAGCCTCTCCGGGAACGCCGTTCACTCTCTCCAGGCTACGAGAAGAGGGTTTGGCAAGGCTTAGCCCACCTCCCTTGCCCTGCACGCCCACCTTCCCGGCTCCAGCAGGCACCTCCCACGTTGGGGACTGGTGGAGGAGCCTGGTACAACCCATTCAATCTGCATCCTGGCAGATTTTGAGACAGCCCAGTGACTCTGCTGGTTGCGGCAGACTCTGCCCAGTGCCCTCCACCGCCCACGAAGTTCATTGCCGCCAGACGCAAGTCCTCGGAGGCGGCCGCTCACCGTCCCCAGGCTCCAGTACGGTCCCACCACTATCCTCCCTTCCACCAGGCGCACACCAGTCTGGGCAAGGCGCTCTCGCCGAGCAGGTTTGCTCTTCCCAGGCAGGGAAACAACCTTCTTACCGGGGATTTCTATCGGACACTGCTTTTCTGCTAAGAGGGGCGCAGTGTATAAACCCGGGACAGAAGGCGTTGGGGTACTGCCGCTGCAGCCAGGCAGCCCCTTCCAGAGTTTTGTGTGGCTTCACCTCTAACGCACCAGCTTCGGTTATTCAGTGTCCCTCACCTCCCGTTCGACACACAGGATTTTGACAGAGATCTTGGCTGTTATCTCTGGGCATTTTCCTCTGCACTAATTTAGCCTTTCTATCACTAAGTTTTGTTAATGGTGATAAACAACACGGTATACGGGCTGAAATGGATTTCTGTCATTTCGGAAAATTTAGGACACAGGGATCTGCAAAATATGACCTCAATTTAAGTCCATCATTTTCTCCTCCTGGAATTGCTCAGCTGGAATAAATAGCATTACCCAGACAAGGGAGACTGGCTGAGCGAGTGGATTGCAGCACATATACATGGAGTGGAAGAAATGCAGCTAAAAATCCTACCTCTGTGACAGGAATGGTGAAAAATTGAACTAGTGTTCCCAGAGGTCCAGTGAGGACCCTGAACAGTGGCTAGCTGAAAGCTGACCTTTTTTTCTTTCAGTTCAAGAAGAAATTTCATGGTTGGCCTGAGAAATGGCACTGACAAAACTTTCGATGAAATGGATTATTTTCCAGGAGAAAAAAAAAACCAAACAGCTAGTGCCACTCCACCCCCCCAAAAAGTAGTTCCATGTTGACTTGAATATAAATATTTTCACAAGTTCACAAATGGTGCTTGGGCAGCAGTGTATAAAGACACAACCTCATTTTTCCTGAGAATAAAGCATTTTACACAGGGAGGGGGAGGGAGCGAACAACTTGGTTACAGGATAAATTGAGGTACAAAGAGGAAGGAAAAAAACCTCTCACAGATTTCTGCTAAAGTTGTGCAAAAGGCACCACGACCGTTACGGGTGACATCAAAGGCACTTGCCAGCTAAGCCCGGCTGGGCCGCAGGTATGCAGCGAACAGCAAGGACTTCGTCTGGGAAAAAACCTGAGCAATCCATGGCAGGGACTCGGTGCTTAATTTAGAAGGTAATCATGGCGCAAGAGAGGTTGTGCAGAGGGCGGGAGGGAATTGGTGCCGGTGTGTGCAGAGAGCGGGAGTGAGGGTGGAGTGGGCATTCGGACACGGGGGGGGCATGAAGGCAGTCCAGGACATCAGTTGCCACGGGGGTCTGCGGCAGGAAAAAGTTTTGGAAGTGCTGAGATGAAAGGGTAGGTAACCCCTCCGGAGGGAGAAGGAGGTCGGCGGGGAAAAACGTCACAGGCTATTAGCCTCTGCAGAGCAGAGAGAGAAAAGAGTCATTGGCATTTGTATTACAGGAAAGGGTCAATAGGAACAAGCTGAAAATGCAGTGTCTCCACTGCGTCCCTGATTTTCAATCACCAGTAGAGTTATGAAATTTTAGTTCCGACATTCTCCTTGTGAAGGTTTCAGTCTCTTCTGAAGACTGGGACAGAGAGGTCAAGGATGAAGTAGTAATTTTGTGAAAAAAAAAATGTTCTCTCAGTAATAACTGTTTTTACCTAGGCTTTATAGATTGTTTGTGTGAGTTCATTCTGGTGGGTACTGATTGACCTCAGCCTAACAGCTTATGGGAGAGCATCTGGTACGCTAGATAATGCACATCACTTTTGGCACTGGCATATGTAGGATCCTTGGGGTTTGATCCGCTTTGCGTGCATGGCTCACAGGAATTGTGGAGAGATACGGACAGATTTTATGTATTTTTACATTTACTGCATTAACAAACTTGGTCCCACTTGCTACTTCTTGGTCTACAGAAAGTTTGCTCTCAGTCAGAGGGGAGGCTTTGTTTGAAACGTACGGAGAAAGAGTCAGGGAAAAATAATTTTGTGGCATAATCTTCTCTTGGTATAAGCTGTAACTGTTTACAGCCATCTACATCTGCCTCTGATCACCATTTTTCTTCATGGACTCCAGCACAGGACTGTGTGAGTGAGAGAGAGATGTGCGCTTGGAGGGGTGGGAGCTTCCTTTTTTATTGTAATAAGCTCCTCTGAAGTGTCTCAGTAACTTGTACATAAATGTGATGTATTTCCTGGGAGACTGTCTTATGCGCTGGTAATCATCTTCAGTTTGTTGAGGTCTTGCTAATTCTTCTCTGAGCAGATGTGGTGATGTCTGAAGGCCTGGCTGTACATCACTGCTTTGGGTGCTTTTTGCAGAGTTGTGAGGTTTATGAAGCATGTAAATAGGTTTTTTGTAAGAAATAAGTTGCAAGGGTACCATTTTCATACATCACTTCAGTATAAGGATCTGCTAGAACAGCAATCCCTGAGAGGATAGTAGCTGTTGGATCTGTTCTGGGAGAGTGAGAAACCAGGTCTTTGGACCAGGGAATGTACGGGTTCTCACGTACGGGCTGCAGGCACAACATATAGCTGGGCGAGAGATCTCACAACGAATGCAGCCCAAAAGTACAGTAACCAGGGTCTGGAAACTCAGCATTAAGTTTTTCAATCCCAAGCTTGGTCTTACAGCTGGCACATGGTTACACAACTTGACATGGTGCAGTTTGGGGAAAAAAAGGAGAAGAAATAACCCCAATTTTGGTCAGGTATTTCACAACATGGCAAACATTATTTTGCCTCCTGTCTGTAACATTAGGGACTATCCCTGAGGATCTTCCAGTCCTCTTTCCTCCGGTACCTATCCATCTGACTGTCAGCTACAGAAGCCTGAAGATATTCTCTTGAGTCAGAATCCCAAAGGGATTATTGAAAGATCAGAGCCCATAGCTCATTCATATAATGGAAGGCTCACATTGGCATCTATGGCTAAGAAAGCCAAACTGGAACAAGCTGCTGCCATAATTTTTATTTGCAAAAGTCTGCAGTCATCTATTGGTCTCAGAATCACTTACGGGCTTTTCACCCTTTGAATTACTATATGGAGGGTACTGCTGGCAGGAAGAAGGGACCAAAAGTCAGAGCGTGATCTAGTAGGTGATAAAAGCAAGGAGAAATTTAAAACTTACAAATCTTTTGCTATGGATGTTACACTCAAAGCCCTGTTGTAGGCAAAAGGGAGCACGCAACACATATGGAGCTAAGAATACACTGTCAGTATAATAAATGTTTTGACAGCCTAGTAGTCCAAATCATCTAATTATTACAGAATAGCCTCATTAATAATACGGTCAAAATCACTGTGTGTAAACTTCCTGAGACATGCCCCTTTTCCCCGCCGCCGTGCTCACCCTCAGTGTCGCTCCGGGTCGGCAGCTCCAGCCTTCCCCGAGGCCGACGGCGGGGCTGCGACCCCGGCCTGAGCCCTCGCCGGGGCGAGTCTGACGGCCACGGGGGGGCTTCTGCCTTCTCCAGCGTGGGCGATTTTAGCAGACATCTCATCACACTCGGCTTCCTCCTCATCGAGTCACAGCTAAAATTCGAAAGCTGCAAAACAGCCCCGCTTGACGTGAAGGACTCCGGTCCCTTAAGCGCTGACTACCTGGATTTGTTATGGTTTTTGTATATATGATATTGCTGGAAGTATTAGCGTATATGGCATTCCCATGAGTTATGCAACAGTCACTTTGATCCCTAGACAACTGTTATCGCAGCGAAAACCAAAACCCACCCAGGTCACAGCAGTCCCTGGGATCTCTTCTGTAGCTAGATCCTACTATTTCAGCTCTTTTTAGGACTTCAGAAAGGGCACAAGAATAGACCCAGAACTGACATTTGGGGAAGGGGTAGAAACTGCTTTCGGTTCTGAATAAAAGGTGCTTGAAGGGGTAGAAACGCCTTTGGGTTCTGAATAAAAGGTACTGAAGGATTCGCATGATCAGAGTAGGAGTAGTGATCTTGTCTGAAGTAGGCATACCTATCTATACACATGCATATGAGAGGGGGAGGTGTTCGAGCAGGGAAGATAAAGCCAGATTAACAGGGGGGTCAGGATGTCTGGGTCCGTTTATTTTCCCGGGGCGGGTGACAAACCAGCAGCAGCAGCTGCCCCGCTGAGCTGTTGAACTGGGCAGATTTAGTGGCTGGAGTCTCCATGCTGTCCAGTTCACGGCTCTCTGAGGCAAAGGCAGGCAGCGTTTCTTGGTGAGGAGAAGGCTGGGAAATAGCAGAGCTCTGCCTCAGTTCCTGCTCTGGGAAACCTGCATGGCTAGAAATACAACTTACTAAAAACGTTACGCGCTGCAGAAAGCGACGGGAGGGTGCGGGAAGCTCAGAATCTGTCCCACGGAGCAATACATCAGCGCGAACCGGGCATCCTGCGGCGCTGAAGGGAATAGATTTGTGGAAGAGATATTTAAGGGACTCTTAATACGTTTCATGAATCACGGAAAGGGGAATTTATATCTTTGGGGGGTCATGGCAGTTTAACAAGGTTTTGGCTAAGGTTCTAATGGCTTATCGCTGAAATGTAACTATTATAACATAAAATTTAAAGCTCTTGGCCAGATGAAGCAGCTGAATTTGGAAGTACGCTAGAACCGTTGATCCGAAGCTAAAACCTGCTCTTGTGCGCCTTGGTATGACTCTGGAGTCACTCCACCAAATTTGGTGGGATGAGCTGCTGTTACAGGACGCGACCGCCCTGCAGCTCCTCTCCTGTATAAGCAAGCTGCAGCCTGGTGAATTAACCACACACCTTCTCACGACCTCCCAGGCGGCACAACAGCCACTCCACCAGCTTTCCTGCACCACCCAAAGTTTTCCCATTCCATGGAAATTGCTTTTGTGCCTTACAGGGAAAGCCTAAGGCCAGAGCCAGGTTCATGGCCATGCAAATTTCAAATGAAGGATTCATGGGACATCAGAGCAGCCCTTCCTTAAAGAGCTTTTTCTTTCAAGAACTATTGCCTCCCTAGGCTAAGCTCTTTTTCTTTTTTTTTTTTTTTTTTTTTCAACAGAAGGGAAATTAGTTACTGGTAAAGGGAGTTCACATGAGCAGGACTGCACCATGGAGAGACAGAGATATATGCCTCTGTGCATATTTTACTGCAAGGACACAGTTTATCTTTACATGCCTTTGCTTACTCACACTGGAGGTACTAAATGTAGGAATGATTATTACAGCACCAGTGTAGGCACCTGGTCCTCTGAGATAGTGGGCTCCAGACATCCTTCTCCACCCAGGTCCAGCTTCCCCTTCCCTGTGGATGCTCAGCAGCCATTTCCACCTCCAAAAAGCAGGGCAGTGTGACCCCCTCTCTTAGCAGTATGCTTTTCTCCTACGGCAGCTCTCATCAACCTCTTTGATACTTTTCTCCCCTGATTTTCACGCTGAGATCATCCTGAACACCAACACAATGATCAGCATTTCTTCTGGGAGCTATTGCATTGGGTAACAGGACCCCTACGGATTTCCTTAATTTAGCAGGTGTACTACAGCCCTGGCATTATTGTTCATTACTTGTCAGCTGGCCATGTCTGAGAAGTTTCTGCATGTTTATCAGACTAAATCTGGAGCAAGCCCAGTTCCACCAGCTGCTGCTAAAAGGTATAGTAGGAAATAAATACCAGATTCTTAAGTGCTGATAGAGACAAATAGTCATTTTCTGGGGCTTCATTAGATCTCTGGGACAACTCAGACGAATGGCTTCAGCAGCATCTTTTTCTCTCCCTAGCTCCTTATAGGAGCCTAAATGATGAGCTCGGATGAAGACTTCTGTACTGCAGACACCTGAAGTTAAGTTATTCCTGCCCAGTGTCTGCCTTTGGTTTTTAGAAACCGATCTGAGCAAGAGCACTCAGCAAGGTGGTGTCTGCGTGCCTGACGCTGCAGGAGGCTGGCACGGCCGAGGGCAGAGCCCGGCGCGGGTCCGGCGGGGAATTGCTCACGGCTTGGGCACGGGTGGAGAAACGGGGAGGCTGGCAACAGGAGACTGCCCTGCGGGGCAAGCACCGGGGACCAGCACTGGGTCCGGACACAGAGGGCAAAAATACATCAGGCAGGACTCAGGAATCTGCTGGGCGTGACTGATGAGCACTTCTCTTAAGTCTCTAACAGAGGATTCTTTTTTCTTTCTTTCTTTTCTTTTTTTTTTTTTAAATAAAAGATCTCTCTGCCTCTGAGCCGAGATAACCTAATCAAATCCTAGAGTGGTGCACAGAGGGAATTGTTGCGGGTTCGGTATACGGGAAAATGAAACCCTGTATCCCTGATGGTGCAGCACAGTATGGCTGACGGCTAACAAGAAATCCATTTGGAATGCTTTTACTGCTTATTTGCTTGTGTGTCATCCTTACTACTGCTGTAGTTTCCTGTTGGTTTAATTTTTCATATTCTTCCAGCTCATGATATAACTTATGTGATGTTTTGTCTTTTCTTTCCACAAGACCCAAGTCCTGGGTTCACGTTTGTGGCTTCCATCAAGGCAGAAAAAGAAAGCGGGGGGGGGAAGATCCCAAGAGAGTATGTTTTGGCATTTGCTTGGGGAAAAAAACTTAAATTGTGACCCTGGTATATCTTAAAGGTATAGAAAATAGCAGGCAAGGAAAATGAAACTTAAAAGTGTTATTAAAAAAAATAAATCTTGAAATGAATCTGGGATTCTTCTCTCTGAATTCTAGATGCTGGCAACACTTGAGCAGTCTCTTTGGGAAAAATACCATCTCGTTTTATCTCTGCCAAGTGCTGTTATCCATAAATACAGAAAATACGAGCTGGGACTGTAGTGGATGCTGTAACTGAGCATGTGCAGAGTGTCTCAGGAAAGCCTTTTGTTAGGACCTTACTAGGAAAACAGTCAGGGAAAGTCGGTGAAAGGCAATCCCATCCCAGCAGAATTACCCCTGACTCTCAGCTGACGTAGCACAGTTTAAAAGCTCTCGCCTGCAGCAACACAGAGCCACGAGAGCACCCCACCACACCTCACCAGTGCCAGGGCACTGGGGCCACTCAGCTGAGGCCAAGCTTTTGCAGAGATAAGAAGAAGAAAGAAAACAGATTTATTTTTCCTCCTCTTGCAAAGTATTGCAGCCTTTCCTCCCACCAGCAGCGGGATGTGGCACGCTTGGATGCGGGACAGTATTTCTAGGCGAGCACTTTAAAGGAGCTGTGGGGGTACTTCTGGGGACAGGTGCCCGAAGGAGGTAAAGCCAGTAAAAACTGGAGTTATTAAATTAAGAAGAGGGACAGTCAGTAGATGTATATGAGCCAAGAAAGCTGCTTGCACAATTTTAACACAAAATACCCCCTTGGTTTGAGTAGTGTGTGTGGGTGTGGGTGTGTGTGTACTGGGGGAGGGCGGTGTGTACTGGGAGCGTGCGCCAGGAGCCAGGTAATGCATCTGCAACCGAAACCACGTCTGTGGTGACAAAGTCCCTCTGGGATACGCCTCCCCCGTACAAGCGGCAGGTTCACCCTGCCCGTCTGCTTGGACTCATCTCCCAGTCCTGGATAAAACCGCCAGTTCTTCCCTTGACCGGTGAAACCCCGTCACCTAACACCGAACTCTCTCCTCTCCGCTCAGCTCAGCAAAGCCGCGAACGAGTCGCGAGCAGCAAAGGCCAAACCTCTCCCGACGCAGCCAATTCCCCCCGCCGGCAGAGGCTGCCCCCCCCCGGACCCCCCTGCCCTCAAACCCAAACGGCAGAGCTCCCTCGCAGGCGGCGCGGCGTGGGGAAAGGACACGCTCCTCGTAAAACCCGGTCGCCCTTCCCGGCGCCCTTCCCGGCGCCCTTCCCTTTCAGCTACCGCAGCTCTTCCGAAACGCATCGACGGGTGCTGCTGGGCTGGGGATGAAGGGCAGGTTACAGGGCTCGTCCGCTCTGAGCCGAGGGCTTTCCCGGAGCCGGAATCCAGTTGCCCTTGCCGTACCGCCCGCGGAGCGGGTTGCTCGTAACCCCCTGTCCCGGACCCCTCACCGCTTCCCTCGGACACGAGTGAAGCTTATCTGTCCTTGCCCTGCACTTCACGGCCACCTCCGCTCTTCCGACAGCCCCGCGGGTTTGGAGGGACGCACCACAGCCGGCGTATCCAGGGATTTTCTCTGCCAGCCTCGGCCACGCGCTTCACGCTGGGAGGCGAGGAGCACATGCTGCCGTACGGGAGAGCAGTGAGAAAAGAGTCTGGGGTCTTGCCCTGGCGAGCCCAGGTGCAGGGGGACGGGGAAGCCTTGGGGAAAGCCCTGGATCCCGTGGAGGGACAACACGGCACCGCTGCTCTGCGGCGTTATCCTCCCCCGTTCCACAGACGCGGGGTGAAAACCCCTCCTGGCTTAGCAAAGCCAGTTCTCCCTTACGGGAGCCAAAAGATGCTCCTATCAAAAAAACCCCAAACTTAAAACCCACACAGGCTTCTAACCTTGGCACCTTTCATTGGAAGGTTATT
This sequence comes from Aviceda cuculoides, assembly GCA_035590195.1. Classification (NCBI taxonomy): domain Eukaryota; kingdom Metazoa; phylum Chordata; class Aves; order Accipitriformes; family Accipitridae; genus Aviceda; species Aviceda cuculoides. The sequence goes on from JAVJGG010000088.1 coordinate 780,686, forward strand.
CGCATTTCTAACCGTCCCAAGGATTCCCACGACAAACTCAGGCTGCACCGCATGGTCCCAAGCCATGCAGCTTCCAGGCATTTTCCCGTGCAGGAGGCTCCCGGCCTCACAAATCTCAACACCCAAACTTTCTCTAGTGTTTGTGTTTATCTTGCCTTTCTTAATATTAGATGCTTCCTATTTAGTCCCATTTAGAA
>JAVJGG010000088.1:790196-823169 GCA_035590195.1 Aviceda cuculoides
GACTGTGAAGGGACATGGCACAACTTCAGACATGTTTGAAAGCCTTCTGAATAGCAGGCATTGGAGCCCAAACTCAAAGTCCATGAGCTGTGACCACTTTTCTTGAAGTTTAGCAAAAACTGTTTTAAGCAAAGCAAGTTGTTAGACTGGAGTCTAAGCTGTCCCATGGTGATGAGCAAGGGAAGGCCAGAGAGAAATAACAAGCATCCTCAGGTCTGCTCATCTTTTTGTGTTTGGAGATGCTCAGAGGCCTGGATTTCAGGCTTCCCTCATTTCATATGTATGGTGCATCAACCACAGGGAAAAAAATCTGTGAGAAAGGTAGGGCAGGAAAACAACCAAGACTGCCATAGATACAATTTCAGGGCATCACATAACAGACACCCAGGGAGCACGCAATTCCCAACACCACGTAACACACACAAGTAGAGAAACTCGAAGACCACAAAGCAGTTGTGTCCACTAGGAAAAGAAAGGGGAGGCCAAAGGTATGTCCAACATCTTAATCCCAGATGCAGAAAGCCAAACAAATGCAAAGAAAAATCAACAAGGTTCCCCATCAGTCACAGAGGAAAATTATTTCCTGACCTGAATTTTGATCAACAAAACCTTGAGCACGTGAGACACATCCATCACAATCACCTGCAAGATTTCTCAGTTTTCTAGGAGCACAAGCACACCACGACCACGTTTCCATCCTTTGTTTTTGGCCATCTCCAACACTCCAGCTCTACAAGTGGGTATTTCCTATTTGTTAGAATAAGGGGAGCTCTTAACCACTTCTTCATATCTCTCTCAAGTGCTGCAGAAGCAAAATGCAGCATCCTCAGCTCTGTTTTACAGATGGGGAAAGTAAGACAGATCAGATGGATGTGACCCCAAGAGAAGTAGAAGGCTCAAGAACAGAGCCCATGTTTCTCATCTTTTAACTAACAGCTCTGCTTGAAGGACAAAAGCTCACCCTTTGTTAGTGAAAGACAATAATGTCCCCAGAAATTTGTGAGAATTTCTGCTCTCAAGAGGGAGATTCTCTTTTACAAAGCCATTGCCATCCCCAAAACAGACACATTTACACAGCACTTGTAAGTTCACGCTTGTTTTAACAGGGACCTTCAGTTGTTTCCACTACCCTTGCACATGTTTACACGTAATGTCTATATTACACACTCCAGTGCAGTGTAAAACCGCTGAGCTAACACAGGTACCAGAAGCTGCTTGGTTTCTCAGAAGAGTAAATTAGCTTCTGTAGAGCTCCCTCATGTAGCACTGTGCTAAACATGTTAAGGTATTTCTTGTTTAATTAAGGCTTTTAGCAATAAAGCTTGTGAAGGATTAGGAATAAAAAGCAATTAGGCTCTTGAGAGACCTAGCTACTAGTTTTCTTAACTTCCATGATATATGCGTAAGAGTACTTGACAGCAGAAAAAAGGGTAGGACCTCAGATGCAAGAGAGAAATGTTTTATCTCTAAGACAGGGCACACATTTCTGTTAATAGAATAAAATTAATTGACCTTGTAGTGATTTATCTGATATTTTGGAATAGAAGTATAGGGAGTAATAAAAATGTTCTGGCATCAGGTGTATCTATAAGACACTAGTGAAGCTTGCCAATGCTTTGTGTGGTACTGCGGTGGGGGTGAGCTACAGCCTCGGTGCTCCAGGTGCTCTGTGGCACATGTAAGTTGTGGACATCGTTTCCAGATACATATGCAGGCAGGGTGGCTTCAGCATAAAAATAACATTTGAGAGTCAGAAAAGGAGCTGTTTCCAGACAATGAGACTGCTGTTCTCTAAGCTTTAAAAATTGCATCTGCTAGGTTGTTTGTAATCTTTCAGAAGACAATCACCAAGAAAATCCACATGGCTTATATCTAATGTTTCCCATAATAACCAGGACATAACCTTAAAAACTTCCAAGGTATTTGACTGGCCTGCCTACCTGGTGGTCCAAAACCTAGACTGCTTTTAGTCCCCCGACCTCATTTATAGCTAACTTACATAGCTTCACTTCAAGTGGCAAACATCCACCGGTGCAGCTGAGCTTCAAACGATGAAGGCCATTTTGATCAGTGTGCTGCACACGGGGTACTTGCTGCTCTCTAGGTCACAGCCACATGCCACACCAGCATCAAGAGCTGACCTCAGACATTCTCCTGAAAGCAGAAAACATTGTGTCACTACAGCATTACACCCATTGCAGACTCCCAGCACCAGACTTATCCCTGTAATTATACTGCAGATGCCTGTGCTCTGAATCTGCAGCCTAATTTCCAGTGATGTGGGGAATCACCAGAGAAATAAGAGATCTCTTTGAAACAGACATTAGAGGATCATTGCCCTCTCTAGAAGAACGGTGGACTCTGTTTCCCCTGGGCAGCTGGAAGCACATCACTCCCCAGTGGGGCAATCAGCAAGGAAGTGCTCTGGAAAAAGCACAAAATGACTAGACACATTGGCATGGAAAACCTCTACCAAAGAGGCCCAAGCAAGACTGGTCAACCACAAGGGCACAAGAACCCCCAGAGTATGGCCTTTCAAAGCCAATCCTCAAGGGAAGGGCCGCCCCCTCCCTCAAAGAATCCCACCACAGCACCCTGGACAGCTGCACACCACAGCTTCCCGGGAACCCTGGGAGAAGACACGCGGAACCATTACACACAGCTCCACGAGATGTGCCCACCGGGCAGCACCTTCCCTCCCTGCAGTGCCCCAGCCAAGGGAGCAGATGACAAAGGGACAGACTGAGATTTAGCCAAGAGAGACTAGTGGGCAGGGCAGCACACCTGCATAGTTCACTGTGGGCCCAGGCTGGAAAGACAGACTCAGGGTACAAGGTCTCTTCAAGTATTTATGCCTCCGAGAGCCTACCAGGAGTTGTCAAACAGCACAGTTTGTATCCGGGATAAAGCTTTTGCTTAGGTTCATTTTAGGAGTCTCAGGCTCCTACCCGGGAACGCAGTTCCATCTGAAAAGCTCTGGCAACTGCCTGGGAGGTCAAGTGGGCTGTTTCCTGCAATGGGATCTGCGCTGCAGGGGAGGAAAATTACGTGTGGTTTCATCCTGGAAGAAACCCTCAGCAGCTTCACAGGAGATGACCAAATTTCACACAGACACAAATCTACTTGGGGTCCCTTCGGCAGCACCCTGGACAGCCCCTCAGAAATGGGGGGGCATTTGGCAGTGCTGGCAGAGCCTGCCAGCAGAAGAAAAAAACCCTGGGTAGTGATTCTTCATTGAAGTCTACATCTCTACAGTGAGAAACCAGGCTGCAAACTGGTGTTAAGTACTTTGCAGACGCAGAGGGCGAGCACTTCAACCCTGAGGATGCAAAACAACTTGTGGCACTACCTCTGAGGAGCTCCTGGTGTACCACTGGGATGTCAGCTCCCTCCCACATGAGGCAAATCGATTTGTGCTGCTACCCAGGAGGAGACCCAGACAACCACCCAGCATAGGGGCTCCTTCCCACCAGATGCAAACCGCTTTTGGTTTCTGCCGGGGGGGGGGGGTACTCCCAGGTGGCTAAATGCAGTTGGAGCTCCCTCCTGAAGGAGGCATGATGTCTGGGGTCTCTACGGAGAAGGACTGCCAGCTGCTGCCTCAGACCGGTGCTGCTTTCAGCAGAGGGTCACCAAACACAGCAGGCACCTGGGGGGAGCCCCACGTGGACCCTGGAGGAGACACCTCCCGCCCTGAAGAGGCAAACCGGCTTGGGCAAGTACCTGGTAGGCGTCTCGGGCGGCTCCCAGCAGCGGCAAATTCACTCGGGTCCCCCTCGGTACCAGGCGCCCAGGCGGGCCTCCATTCCTCAGCACGTCCCACCGCAGGCAGCCACGACGGCAGCGGGAGACCGTGCTCTTTCAGACGACGCTGGCTGGGAAGCATCAGCGTTTTCCTACCCCTTGACCGGCCCGCGGGAAGCGGAGGGGTCCGGAAAACGCCGGGCAGGGGCTGCCACCAGCTTCCCCCCCCCGCCTCGCCGCTGCCCCGGCCGGCAGAGAGGCAGCAGGAGCCTCCGCGGGTCTCTTAAGAGCAGCGCTGGGATTGGGCAGCACATGCCCAGCTCTGGTTGGCGGCAGCTGATTGGCTGACGCTGCGCCTGCAGGGGAAGGTTCTGGGCTGTTGGGTGCGGCCCGCTGCGGCTGGGGGGGGTGTCATGGCGGCGGGTGAGCTTCGCCTCGCTTCAGCTGCAGCCCGTGCTGTCTGGCCGGGGGGGGGCTGGTCTATGGCTTCCTGGCGAGCAGCCCTCCCCAAAACCCTTTGTGCAATTGTTCTGCGGCCCGCAGGGGAATCCTCTTGCGCCGAGCCGGTGGGCTGTGCCTGCACGGGTTGGGAGCGATCTCTGTGCCTGAGGGGAACCCGCAGGTCCCACCAGAGGGGCAAGGGGGCTTCTTTGGTCTCCGGAAAGGAAAGCAAGAGCACTTCACGGAGACTTCACGTAGCAGCTTGCTAATGAGAAGATTTAGTCTAAAATCCAGGTAGCCTGTAAGAGTCCACAGATAAGCGTAAATGGTGGACAAAGGTCTGAAATGGAGCAAGCAGGAGGCAGTGTCAACCAGATAAACATCTTAGATGCTTTATGTTAGTTCCAAAGGTACAGGGAGTAAGCGGAACAAACTCAGAATCTGAAGTCATGCACAAAAATGCGATTTAATTTTGGAAAGTCACTTGCTTGGAAAGACACACAGGTGGGAAAAAGAGTTAGTGCTGCCACAAGGCTGTATAGGAAGCCCAGAAGGTAGAAAAGCACAGGAAGACTAAAAGCCTCCAGTAATGATAAATGCAAAAGCAAGTGTGACACCTTTGTGATACCTCACATTACAGCTATATACTCTCCTGTCAGAAGGTCAGGGGCACAAAGTTCTGTGCCCCTCCACACTGCAGGCACCACATAGAAACCCCCAAAGCACTGAAGCTGACGTTTCAGGGGTCTTAAAATACCCTGCTAATTCCTGGGAACAGTATGCAGCAGGGTATAAATCTTCCAGAGGTTCTTGTAATGTGAAAGAAATAAATGCACAGAGATGTAGAAAAAGCCACTAGAAGGACACAGTGGTAGTGTTTGATCCTCGCTAATAAGGAAAGCGGGAGAGAATTTGGCTAAAAGTGTGATCAAGAAATGACAGTAGTTAATGATCGTTAGAAATGCAAGGAAGAAAGAAAGCAAACTAAGGACTCTGAGTTTTAAGGAAACAGACTTCAAGAACCTCAGAGAGCTGATTAGTGTTCATAATAAAAGCAGATGAACAGAATAGGAAGTTCAGGAGGACTAATAGCTTCTTAAGTCAACTGATAGCAAGGGTGTAAGTTCAATTTATCCCTAAGAAGAAATGCCAGAGAAGAACTAGGAATGACCAGCTTGGCTAAATCGGTAGCAGCAAAACCAAAAAAAAAAGGTGAAAAGTAGGTCATATTGCTGAGGAGAATGTCACAGAACAGAACAGATTACCACAGACAAAAACGGAGAGATCAAGACCCAAATGAATGTTACTAGTAAGGGAGATAAGGAGTCAGGAGATGTATTGCAAGCACTTCAGAAATAAGAGTCAGACCTTGGAAAGCACCAGTTTGCTAGGCAATAGGGAGAGAAAGCTCCTGTTAGCAAAAGGGTTAATTGTGATCACTTACAGTAAAGTTCATTGTCTAACAAAGGCATTAGATTGTTCATAAATGCTTTCAAATAATCCTGGCCTAACAAAATTCACTCTGCTTCAGCCGGTTCTCAGAGGTCTATAATCTCAATATAGTTTTGTGGTTTTCTTTGCAAGTAAGATGGGGCAGTTTTCAGAAGGATGAAAAATGGCAGACGCAGTACCTGTTTTTAAACAAGGAAGAAAGATGAATCAGAGAATTATAGAGTTATTCGGTCCTAGAAAAATGCAGATCCAAATACAAAAGCATGCAATTTTTGAAAACCCAGAAGATGACAAGGAGATAACAGCCAACAGATTTGTAAGGAACAAATTATGTCAAACTAATGCAATTTCCATCTATGACAGAGTAACAGGCTCTGCAGAGAAGGGAGAAGTGGTAAAGGTCATATATCTTGATTTTAGGAAGACTTCTGTTACAGGCTCATGTGACATTCTCATCAGAAAGTTGAGCAAACACAGGCTAGATGAAAGCTCTGCTAAGAAGTTTAAAGCTGCACTGAGGGCAGTTATCAACAGTTCCCTATTAGTCTGGAACAATGATGCAGATGGGATTTTGTGGGCACCTGCCCTGGGTCTGCTAGTAGTCAACATTTTTATTACTAGCTTAAATAATGGAATGAAATGTGTGATTATTTTGTTTGCACATAAGATGAAAGGGGCTAGAAACATTTTGGTAGAAAGGTTTAAAATTCAAAATGTTCTCGACAAATTGGAGAAACGGGAAATAACAATATGGATATCAGGAAGGACATGTGCACACCTACAGAGTTAAGGAAAAAAACAGTTACTAAAAAAATGGGAATGAGTGGCTGGAGGCAGATACAGAAGCAAAAGAACTGGAAGGCAGGGACTGATGTAACCTCGTGACCAAGACAGGCACCCTGTAGCATGTCTGAGCTCTACAGAAGGACAAATATAATTTATAAGACACATGCAATACGTGCTGTGGTCCACTCGCTTCCTGTAAGACCTCAGCTGCAGCAGTAGTCTCTGTTCTGAGCACTGCTGTTAGGAGCATTGTTCCAAGAACAGTGTGGAATTATTGGGAACAGTGCGGAAGCAAGAACGAGAAGGCTGGAGGTCTGGAAATACGTGTTTCTCACTGTGTGAGAAGTGCCCTGATCAACCTTTCCTAAATTTGATGTTTTTCTATGATTTAGTGAAAGGCTAGAGGAACTGGGGTCCCCTTAGTCTTGAGAACAGATAACTGAGAGCAGACATGATAGTTGCCTTCAGATGTACAAAGGACAGTTAAAGAAAGGGAAGGAAAATTTTTGTCCTTGTTCAATGTGGGCTTGAAGTGCAGCACAGAGCAGTGTGGTTAAACATTGGAGAGAGCTCTCTAGCAGGCAAGCTAGTAAAGAAATGAAGGAGATTTTCCCAGGGAATGTGTGCCTCCTTTATCTCCATGGAATTTTAAGAGCAGGATGGGTAACAACAACAGGAGTCACACAGGTTGCTCCTGCCTTTGTCAGAGAGATGGGTTGGACGACCACCCAAATCCCTTCTGTTCTGATTTTTGGTGGGTTTTGTGTTGTAGAGGAACACAGACCTTGTGTAAACTGTGATTTTCTAGAGTCAAGTAGGCTCCGGATTTGGTTATAAGGGCACTGCCTTCCACTAAAACTGTTGATTTCCAGGTCACCCCAGTTTTTCTTCAGGGTTAGTGGTGCTTCATTACCTTCAAGCTTCATTAGCTTGTTTATTAAAAAAGTTCATATTGTTTCAATGCCTTTAAAAGGAAGCAGTAGATACCTGCATAAATGCTCAGTCTGGCAGCCTGACTCAGGCAAGTATCTTGTCTGAGGCATGGCTCAACATGATTACTCTGAAAGGGTGTTAAAGCACACGTGCCCATGGCAAAACACTGACAGAGATATGTGGCCATGACAAGAGGCAGACACAGACCCACATCCCTTAAACCAGCACAGAGTTGTCGTGACTCGTCTAATAGTGGGCACAACAATTACAAATTAGATCATACTTTCATGCCAGTCTGGCTCTTCATGTTTCATCCTTATCACAGGGTACTGAATTACTCTATGCTCAGTTAATACCTCTCTGTTGAGTTTCTCAGGCTTGGTTTTGCCTTCCTCTGAACCTTATTAGGATCTTTTATCTACAGTTTATCTGTAGGAGATAACTTCTAAAAGACCTCTTTGGCTAATATTTTAGCAAAACTTTTATATAGGTAAATAATCCTATCAATGCTCCTAAAAGGACTTTCAGCTTTTTTTCCAGGTTTTGCATTTCCTGTTCTAAATCTGTAGCTCCACATTGTTGAATGAGCTCCAGTCTTTTCAACCCCTGCTCTTGGTTCTTCTATCATTATTTCTAGAAACCTACAGAGCTTCACCTGCTCATCAGTCATTAACTCTCTCTCCAGTGGCTTGTTACCATTTAACATCCTGTAGCAGTCTTAGCATAACGTTAGCTCTTTTAGAAGAAAAGAGAAGTACAAGACTGTATAGAATATAACACTTCTGCAAAAGGCGTAAAAGAAAGGGAGGTAGTCGCAAGGGCTCATGAACAGACTCAAAGGTCAGAGAGAAAATTTGGGGGCTTCATCTGGGTGGTGAAGGCTTCAGTGGAGACATCTAAATCTGAGCTGAAAAAAACACATCAGTGGAGCTTGAGAACTAGTCACTTCATCCTGATGTTAGCACCTGTAAGACTCGATGAGTTGTTCCACGTTGGTACTGATCCCTCTCTGCTCACTTTAAAGGGAGTCCATGGTGAGCTGTTCATAGTCAATCAGTCATCCCCACTGAAGGCATCTGGCATTTGGTTAGCTTAACAATACTGCGAGTCCTACGAGGAGATGTATAACGTTAGAGCAGCTTGCCCATGCTTCTGTCCTAGGACCCAGTACATATATATTTCTTCAGAGAGCTCAGAGTCAAGAGAAAAGCATAACCAGTGTCCTTTAGATTCTTCTAGTAGGAAGGTATATATATTTCTTCTTTCTCCAAAACCTTCTCATAAAAAATCTGTTGGTACAGTCTTGCCTGAAGTAGACATGAAGAGGTGTGTAATCTAGTCTATGCAGGAACACCTACCTCAAGCAACCAGACAAGTAAAGACACCATTTAGAACAGCCAGATAATACTTATGGGAATACAGCTGAGACCTAACACAAGCTGGAAACAGGCCAACCAGCCAATTTTTTTTCATCAGAATTTGTAAATTTGGTGGAGTTAAAATATTCCCTGCAAATGATTCCAATTAGAGGAAACACCAGTGGGACTCCCACAGGTTTCAAAGCATCTCCTTGTTTCTCTTCTGCTTCTCAGTAGGCTGCTGGAATACTAAGGCATCCAAACTCCTTTTCTGCAGGCTGGTGGGAGAATGGGTGCCTGGAAGTCATGGGAGAGCAGCCTCCCAGGCTCATCCAGGGTGCTGCAGTAGGCAGGAACACCAAGGATTTCTGGCTCCACTGGTCCCTGTCAGCCTGCTGCCCAGCCCACTGCAGAATGGTTCTCACCATTATGTCTTGGGGAAAATTTTAGTTTCTGTTAGGTTTTTAATTTGCTTGCTTTTTTTGTGTTTCGAAACACAGCAAAACCAGAGTTTGAAACAGGTGCACAAAATGGAATTTATTTTCTCCACTTGCAGTTTCCCCCAAACAAAGTTAAGTCTTCCAGGATATTTTTGCCGGAGTGGCTGGCTGTATCTATGCTGGAGTTCTTTTCTCACCTCTTAGATGAAGTCTGCAGTTCTGCACGCCGCAGCTGGCATTGCAGTGCCACCATACCTCCAAGTGCAGGGCAAAGAGTGACACAGAGACAGCAGGATCTCAGCTGCTCACTGTGGGGTTTGCCAAAGTAACGACTAATAACCAGGGCCAGATGCTTTCTCTTGCACCAAAGGGCCTGGGAACCAGACCCGCAGATGCTTCTGAGCTGAAGAAAGGTTTCCTTTGTCACTAGTCTTTTTTCTTCCTAGGAGTCTCTGCTAGATGGGACCAGACCTCTCAGATGGTCCACATGACACCCACAGTGGTTCAGTGAATGCTCCTTTCCCCTTTTCATGTTGAAAACGCCTTCTCCAGGGCTGCTGAAGGGGAAAGTCATTTGTTTTAAAAGCCTATGAGCTAAAAACAGGAATAAAATTACGTTTCTTCAGGATGTTTTGAAGATCCTGAGGCAGGGAAAGGAGCTGGCCTCCTGCTGCTGCCTCTTGAAATTGCTCAGCTGCGCTACTGGTGAGGAAAGGCTGGAGTCTCTGCTCCACTTTCTTCTTTGTGATCAGAGTATCTTTTAAGACTTACAGCAAATGATGCTGCCAGGAAATACTCTTCTGTTCAGCATCAGGACACTGCTGTTCTGTACAGGAGCACAGAGCTCCCTGTTATTGGTCTGGGGGAATAGCTGATTTTTCAGTTTGACAGCAAAATTGAAAAATCAAGTGGAAAAAAGGCTTTGCTTGGATCATACTGGAATATTATTTTTCTTGCTAAGCCAAAAAATGTTGTTCCATTCAGCATGAAATATTTCATACAATCCCAAATGAAATGGTTTATTTTGAGCACTTGTCAGAAAAGCAAAGAAAGTAAAAGGAGAGATTCACAAATATCATATCAAGGCGAAGGACTGCAGCCCTTACTGCGAGATCCTGTTCATCCGTTGAAATGTCTTACCTCCCAGGAGGACAAAGACACAATTGCACCTGAAATCCAGTAATGTTTGCTACCCTGTTCTGCAGTACTGAGTGTAAATGATTAACGTCTGTGTATTAAGAAAATGGCCCCATTCCTCACTAGTTGCCATTTTTAAATGCCCTCAGGGCATCATTCCAGCTCTTGGGATAAGCTGGCACATTAGTAAAGAGCTTACAATTAAAATGTATATGTGTTTTAGAATTTTAATTTAAGCACATGAACATTAAAGAATTGATAAGGAAGGAGTGTATCTATAATACTTTACATTTTTTTCCAATTTCTTTATCTAACCAGAGGCTTTCATAATTAGCAGAGAGGCATCATCTTACTTGGTGAACTTCTGAACCCCCTGTAAATGCAAAATGACTTAAACTATTAGGAAATAAGATAATATCCTGACTTCCTGTATGAACTTTACTCTTAGCTGGGAATTCCAAGGGCAAGAAAGAGGTAAGAGAAGTGTCTTTTCTTAATCCTAACTGGCAAAGCAATAAAATCGTATTCAAGCCAGTTGAACAAACCTGAGGGCAAAGGTTTTAAAAGATAATTAGATAGCTAAAGTATGCTAATACTGCCTCAGTTGCCCCAGAAGAAATAATCAATAAGGGATAATAGCAACTAGGAATACAAGGGGAAAGATACTGTAATACAATCAAAAGAGAACTGAAAAAATGAGAAGCCTTTAGAAGTACCTCAAAAAATGTCAGCATATATCTCTATACCTCCAAGAGGGAAAAACCGGAGCTATTCCTCTGCGCCAGGTGTGATATGTTATTCTCTGTACCACAGGAAATTAGTAACAATGGATGTAACTACTATCTTCTGTTCCTAATTCACAATTTGAGAGTAATAGAGATGTCCTTAAAACAAAAGAACAAAAATATCACGAAGTAACAGCAGCACAGTCTCAGTGGGACGAGACAGACCAGTGTGGAGGAGTCCTGGAATGTTAAACAAGAAAACCTTATCTTTCCACAGGCAGATGGATAGCACGCTTGTGACTGCTGGTATGCTGCATGCATCAGGCAACAGCAAAGCATCATTTAGACGTCATACTTGAGGTTTTTGTGTGTTTGCCTGACCCAGCATCACAAACAGCGGTGGCAAACCCTCATCTGATGTGATGACCTCGCACAGTGGATGGCTGTTGTCAGCCAGCGGTGCCAGGAATACAGCTCCAAGGGAGGAAGGGACAAGGTGGCCTCTACAAGTCCTGGTCATAGACTCAGAGACTGATGCAGGCTGGAAGGGTTCTTTGGACGTGTCTGGTCCAACTTCCACTGCAGACAGAACAGACTTTGATAAAGATGCTTATGGACTTGTCTAGTGACTCTTGACTAGGAAAAGATCTCCTGCAGGAAATCCTTTGTGGCTTCTGGCAGCTCCTGGTCTCTGTTCAGAAGAACTATCAAGTTGGAGGAGCTGCTGTGAGCAGTTATCCAGCAGAAAATCTCAACAACAGAGTCTGCAAAGGTAGACAGCAGGGCATGGCTTATAGCAGAGAACAGGGCTGCCCTGGAAGAAGCCTGAAGGACTCTGCTTTTCCCACCTCAACCCAGAGCAGCAGTTATTCAAGAAGAGGTTGCTGCTGGAGCCCAGGAGTGACATCTCCTATGTAAGCAACACATAAACACTGTTTACGGCGGGCAGGGAACTCATTTGCAAAATGTTTTTTAACAGAGTCTGCCCTATGCAGAGATGACAAGGCAGTGCAAATAGCACACTGAAAAAACAAATTTGTTATTGAAGAGCTCACAGAACCAAATTTCCCATGGGCCTGGGTGGAGACATAAATACAAGCCAGTTCAGTGATTCAGTAGGGACCCATCACAGACATGGGCTGTTGTACCAGCCATATTCCCTGTCTGCTAGCAGGTCAGTCCTTTGCACTAAGCTCAGGTGAGAGTACAGATATATATAGGTCTGTGATACTTTGTAGTGAGGTTATCAAGGATCTTTTCCACCTGCTGGTGAAAATCATTCTCCATACTTAGCTGCTCTTTAGGGATAGTGTTTGGACTCAGAAGCATAGAGAGAAAGCTTTTGCTTCACTGGGCTGCAGCAAAAAAATGAGTTGGTCACAGTATTGATGGAAGATGCTTCTTTTTTTGGAATACTGCCCTGTGAGTGAGAATACACTGCAAGGGGACAAAAAAACCACCATCAGTAAGGCAGAGAGGTTTTTCTCTCTCTACCAGCCGTGATGAAACCTCACAATCCAGTGAACAGCACAGGCTGCCTAGCAATTTCAGACTAATACACAAACCATAAGGATAAGCCAACATATGGACCTTACATTCTGCCATGGTTTAGCAGAGCTTAATTGGATCATCCATTTTTGCAATATTAACATATCAGGGCTGCTGCTAATCCCTCGGGAAGTCCTGTATGTTGCAGATTAAAGCACTTCTCACAATCTGCATGATATGGTTGGCTAAACAATATTAAGAAACTAAGCCTCCAAACACTTAACTGCTAATTTAATGCAATTTCACAAAGTCTGATGCTTTCTGTGGGTGCTGTTGAGATGCATGAACCCACAAGTAAATTCATCAAGATAATCTACCCAAAAGAATCTAAATGTTCCATGGGATGCCTTACTTTAGTTTAAAATACTGCTTCTTTACTGCAGCTGGAACTGCATTATTGAGATTTATTCTAACAGAAAGAAAAAAAATCTTTGAAGTATTGGTCCCTTTCTCAAAGAGTACATACAGTGTTCACAACAGACTGCATTTCCAGGCTGCTTCTGGATTCTAACCAATGACTACATTATCCAGTTTCTTGGATCTACATCCTCAGCACAAGCAATTCATTATTTGAAAACTGATGTCTGGATCCAGATTCTCCCGAATTCAGATGTTTGGATATGAATCATGTGGATTCAGATCCCTATCTGTTCATTGTCAGACAACAGCAAAAGGTCAGAACAGACTCCAGTGTACGACAGACTGGACAAGTCATCAGACAGTGTTAATAGGCAAGGCTTGATGAAAACCAGTTTATACCATGTGAGCACTCAATCCATTTCTACAGTACAGAAAATTAGCACAAAATCTAGTAACTTCTTTAAGCTCATGAAAAATGCTTGTGATCATGAGTTTTTTAAATTGGTCCTAGATAGCCAGTAAAGAGAGGAAAAAGCCTTAACAGAAAATGCAGGTTTTCAGCTGCTGGTTGCAGTGATTTAGGCCCATAAACACTCTTCAGTGTAGGGAGGCGATTAAATTTTCTAAGTAAGTGAATTTTTTTAAAAAACCCAACCTTACAAAAGAAAGTTAACAATAAAAAATACTTAAAATTACACAGGGAGGAGATCAATGAGCTGGCCACTGAGGGGAATCCAATACTCTCAGAATTTAATTCTAATTACTACAGATTTGTGGCAGTAACTAGTCATCTCTCCTCCATCTCAAAATGTATCTTTGCTACAGATAATTACACTATGATAATTGTAAAGATTCCTCATATTGTTAACTCATGTGGGTCTCTACAGGGAATACAGTAGGAGAGGAAGGTTGGGAAATAAGCCAGAAGAGAATGCAGTTTAGTATCACAGATATTCAACAGCCTTGCGTTTGATTGCCCTTAGTATTTTAGACATATATCTTATAAATCATCATATGAATCTTTCTCAAGTCAACATGGCACTAATAAAAAAATTGATACAATACCCTTGGCTAACCATTGCATTGCCCTGAGCAGAGAAGAAGAGCAAGACTTCCAGGGTAGGGCTTCCTCCTGGTGATGGTCACTGAAGAATGCTTCAGGAGAAGAATCCAGTGAGAGATGGATTAAAGATAGGGATTTTCCCCTGATGATAATAAAAAAAAAGGAAATCCTGCTAAGAAATAGTCAGAAACAAAAGGAACAGTACAGAGAACAACCTCATGCTGCTGTGTAAGTCCATGGTGTATTCACTTTTTGAATATTGTCTGCAAACCTGATTTCCCCATCTCAGAAAGACTGTTACAAAACCGGCAAGAAAACACAGAAGAGGGCAACAGAGATGATGAAGGGTACAAAATAACATCTGTGTAATAAAGAGGTAAATAGACCACGAATCTCCAGCTTGGAAGAGAGGTGACAGTAGTTTGTCATTTCTTCCAAGAAGAATCCTCAATCAGATGGCAGGCTCAAAACTAGCAGAAAGAAAGAATGTCTCCACACAGTCTGTAAATTGTCTGTGGAATTCACCACAGGTAATTTTCAGTGTTGGAAAATAACATGTTGAGAAGGGTTTGGGCAGTTTAACAGAATAAAAAGAAAGATCAGCTGGTCCATCCATGCAAAAGAAGCCCTGAGAGCAGGCAGCAGGCACACAGTCTCAGATGTGATGGAGAGCAAAAAAGACTTTTCTTGGGACCAGACAATACTATGTGGAGTTTGTTTGCATCCAGGAAACTTAAAAGGTTTCTGGAGTGAGAGCAAGCCTGAAAGAAAGAAAACAGAGGGGAGGAAGGAGATTTGTTAAAAGTACTTTCACTTCTGTTCTGTCTCACTCTGGAGTTCTCTGGTTTAAAAATGCTCATTGTTCCACTTTGAGGGGTTTTTTTTTTCTTTGCTCTCAAGTTTACAAGCCTTTTGGTGTTTGGGGCATGCTTGCTTGAAGGAGATAGTTCAGACAGATCCAGCCGAAAGGTCTGGTTGACATGGGTTCCTATCACAAACACACACTAATTTTTTCAACATCAAGCTTCTTACCTCTCTTCCACTGAACATCCTCAAGGGATAACCCAACCAACAAATCAATCATGTTTTAGAATAGCATCTTTGGAGCTTTTAAAATTACCTTCAGGAAAATCTGGTGAGCCTCCCACTATTCATGGAAGTGTACTGTATAACTGTTCCAAAGGCTCCTGCACAAAGTAACTTTTTATTCAACATACAGGTTGCACCTGCACCTTCCTTCCTTCTTTGCATCCTTCCTGACACCAACAGTAACTGAATTAGTTGACACCCACGGTGGATCCAAAAGAATCACAGGAGTAGCTTAGTGGGGCTGGGGAGACATACAGAAAGATGGATGTTGAGAGCACAATGAATCACTGGATATTTTTTTTTTCATAAACATTGGAATCTAGCAGATCACAGTCTGACCCCCACCCTTAGGCAATACCTCCTCCAGTTCCTACTGCACTGCAGCCCTTTTATGTGATTATTCAAGGGCAAGAAGAACGGTCAGGCAGACAAATACTTTCTTTTAGAAGGCGAGAGCTGAGCTGGACTGTATTATCAGCTGGAAACATTACCAGACTGAAGAACAGCCCTAGGAGCCAGAAAATATGACAACGTCTTCGATTTGGAAAGAGGTTTTGCTGCAGGCCCACCAGAAGCTGCCTCGAAAATGGAGGACGTTCTCGTTCTGTCCGAGAGCTGAGGGCGTCTGTCCCCTTGGACACGTTCCTCCAGCCTGGTTTGGCGTAGGACCCTGCCTGGCAGCTCTCCTGCCCTGTGCCACCCCAGCCCTCGCCAGCAGGGACAAACCACCCAAGGTGGCGGATCCCGCTCGCGCAGAGGTGGAGGATCTGCCGGCGTGAGGCCTTTGGACACGGCAGCAGTTGCTCGTGTGCTTCCATGCGGGACTGGGGCATATGCATCTCGCTGCTGGGCAGCAGCCTCGGGGCAGGGCAGGGCAGAGGGCCCCAGACCGCAGCCTCAATCCCAGTGTGGTTGCCACCACTCAGCCCTTGACTGAAGCCATACGAGCCCCACTTCCTTATTTTCCATCCTCCCTGTCACTCTTCCGACGTGAACGGCCTGTTGCATTCAGGGAAATGTGCTATGCTGAAAAGGGCAAGGCTGGCCCTAACAACAGAGACCCTCCTCTGGCCATAAGTAAGCACTGGGGAAAGGAGCCTCAGGGAATCGGCTGTGTCAGAAGAGCCAGAGTCGGGCCCTTGGCCCTGGTTCACCCTCGCTGCTCTGTGCCGCACGTGCAAAACCTGCTGCCCGGTGCTGGACTGGCTCACGGTAGCCCAGAGCTCTGCCTCTGCGCCGGGGGGCAGGCAGCTCCCACTGGGGTCCCTTCCCAGCAGCAATGGTAGGTCCTGTTCAGAACAAGCGCCACTTCTCCGGAAAGGCCTTCATCTGTCAGGGGTATCGATCTCCTGCAGCCTTTTGATTTACTTGTTTAATCTAATTGAGCTGTTGGAGACAGGACCTCAGTGAGGCTATCTGTGTCCACTCCAGCATTTCCCCTCCAGGCATGTGACTTCCCAGCACCTGGTGGGCTGTGCACTGCTGAGCCAGCATCCCTGACATTAAGTAATAAGAAGCTGCATTATTAATCTGAC
The DNA here is from genome assembly GCA_035590195.1 of Aviceda cuculoides. Classification (NCBI taxonomy): domain Eukaryota; kingdom Metazoa; phylum Chordata; class Aves; order Accipitriformes; family Accipitridae; genus Aviceda; species Aviceda cuculoides. The sequence continues at coordinate 806,808 of JAVJGG010000088.1, forward strand.
CTGCCAGGCAGGGAGACAAAGAGGTTTCCAATACGGCGAGTTGGAACCTCCTTGAAAATTCACTGTAACTTGTGGGGCTAAAGAAGCCTGCTTTTCATTTTTACAAAATAACCCCAATCAATCCCTCTTTCACCAGGCCCCTGGGACACACTGCTAGCAAGAGACAGCAGAACTGGAAACCAGTGAAGGAGGTGATTTAGTCACATACCACTACTGGGCTATGGTTTAAGTCATTTCTGAAGCAAATGAGTCCAGTAAGTACTAGCACATCAGAGCAGGAGTGTCTACAGTCCTTGTAGGAGGTTCCTGGTGTAGTATTCTGTGGTTCTGTAAAATGTCAGGTAAGATAAGGACATGTCTATCTCTGTAAAAGAGATTGACTGGGTTTATATATTCACTGGAAATGGCAGCTTCCTCACTGAGCAGGATGCATTTCAAATGGTATCCAAGGAAGATAATCTTCTTTTGTCTTCCAAACCCTCCTGGATGGATTCTAAGTGGTGCATGTGATTTTATAGCATTTAAATGAAATTCTCATAAAAAGCAGAAGCTGGAGAATGTCAGGATCTTCCAACCCTTGCACTATGCTGTACTCAGAAAGCAGGCATGCTGCAAAATGCTCTGCTCATCCCGACCTTAACGCGTGGTCACTAGCCCTGCGTCCCACTCCCTGCTCTGAAGATGATGCCTGCTGTTCTTTGCCAGCTCCTCCAGGCCTCATAGACTTTCATACCCATGTATGCTTTATTTTCCTCCCATCCAAGGGACAATGCCTCCCTGGAATGGCTCTTTGCCATGGTCATTCATGTACCCTGGATAAATCTTTACTATTGTTCTGCTTCCTGAGAGGACTCAGCTACTGAGCAAACAGAAGAGGAGAGTGAATCCCCCTGTTTATCAGCCAGGGGAAATTTCAGCTGCACCTTGTAAACAGGCAAACAAGACAAGGTAGCCTGGGAGAAGTGCAATGCTGGTACTTAAAAAGACAGGAGGGAGCATATAATCCTTCAATTGAATTCTCTACATAGCACAAGCCAGAAAGAGGCTCACACTACCCAAGGAAAGTCCAACTTTAAATATTTTGCAAAACTGGATTCTCCACTGAAGCCTGTGGTGCTGCCATGTTGAAGAAAGCTCTGTGCCACTCCTGGGGATGAAAGCCTCTAACCACCATATTCCAGGATGCAGAGCTCTGAATCTGCAGTATTACATGTTTCTTCAGGCTGGATGCTGACCCTGTAATGCCCATAAGTCTTCAGGCCCCAAATCATAGGCTCTTTTTGAACATGTTATGGCTTGGGAATCCTGAATCTGGGCCATATTGCACTGATGAGCTGAAGCCCAGAATGGCATCCCCTATTTTTGGACCTCATCATCCCCATCCTGGGCTCCACAGGCAGAGGTAACCTGAGGTGTTCTGCTGTTTACTATTAAGCACAGCTACCGCTTTGCATCCTGCAAATAGCCAGTGGGCTGCTCTGGTCTGCTCACTCAGCAGGGCAGTACTACACAGGAGGCACTTTCCTTTCCCCGGGAACTGGTGCTCCAGTGTCCTGGGCAGTGATAGTGCGGTCCTCCAGCTGTCCTCTCGCAGCCGGCTCCAAATCCTGCCTCCCACAGCAGCATCAGGCTTTAAATCAGCCTTCCGTGCTGGAACGAGCAAAGCATCACGCAAGGAAGCGGGAACAGTTTGGGGTGATTAAAGTTATTACTGGTCCGCTCAAAAGAGCATAGGGACTTATCAGCTGGCAAATGTTGGATTAGGAGGTCTCAGAGTTACCCGCTCCATGCCAAGAACCTCTCAGGCCATATGCCGAAAGGACTTGGGCAGGGAAGGATTAATTGAAAGCAGGCTTGTGCAGTAAGTTAAAGTGAAAAATCACTCTCTAAATGAGGGAAGATCCCAGGGACTATACAGAGTGATTATAGAAGCCGGTGCTTAGCCTTTAATTCAACAGAGTCTGGATTTTCTCTTTATTTATAAGGCTAAAGCTAGCCCTCCCCTCACCCTGAACACAGAGTAAATTAAAGCTGCCAGAACCTCTCAAAGCCTGGAGCAGCCAAGCTAATGCTTCGGTGTGCAAGTCAGAGGTTAGCTCATGGGGACATTGCAGCTGTTTCCTGAAGAAATCAGGAAAATAGAGTTATTTCAGGTTTGAAAGTGTCTGAGAATTTGCTGGGTGGTGGAAACTGGGTCAGAAGTCGCACAAGCACTGTCATTGGCAGGGGACTGACTTTGCCACAGGTTAGATAGAAAAGTTGAAGAAAGTGGTAGAGCTGGGAAGTAGAGAGACCTATGGTAGGGATTTCTGGGTCCCTGTGGTCTCACTTCCAAGCTGTGTGCTGTTCTGTACTCACCAGGAATTATTTGTTTTGCTTCAAGTTGCTAAATAGGGTATAATTGTCCAGTCTACACTTTTCTTGGAGACTGCCACACTTTGGGGCTTTGGGTGGGGGGTGGAGGGACAATTCATGGAAGAATCCAGTGCCATTATGGCACTGCATTTCCATGGCTCAAGTTCAGTGTGCTGTAGTGCATAATGGTGGCGTAGATGCATTAACTAGCGTATGGCTGGCTGGAATTAGACCCACTCTTTAAATTGGCATCCACAGGTTCCTCATTGCTGGGAACGCAGGTTCATCTTGATATTCAGAGTGCTCATGAAAGTCTGATCCCTCTGAAATCACTGCAGTCTGTTTCAGTGAACCAGGACTCCAGAGCTGAGTGGTGGGAAAGGAAAATGAAAACTCTGATAGATAAACCCAGCCCTGCAGTCGGAGAGCTTCAGCAAAGCGCTGGAGGAGGAGCATGCCCAGGCTTTTGCAAACAGCACGTGTGCTTTATCGCTGTCAGCCCACATCAGGGATGAACAGGGATGCAGATCCCAAAGATCCTGGAGCGCAGAAAGGATTTGGATTAGCTCGCAGCGGTGAAGAGTCTCTTAATTTCCAGGCAAGCTGGTCTTTTTTTCACTCAGGCAGAGGGTACCCGGGTGAACTCCCTCTCTGCCAAGGAGAGAAATGCAGCAGAGACCCCCGTTCGAGGACATAGGGTCCAAGGAGGCTAAACGCCACACGCCTCTGGCAGGGTCTCCTTCCGCTGCAGCTGGGAGCATCAAATCTGTGATGCCAGACATCCCCACTGGCTTTACGTCCACCTCTCTCACCTTGTCTCAGCCGCAATGCTGGGCTCATTGCAACCCTCCCTTCCCCGCAGTCCTTGCCTCTGGCTCCGTGGAGGGGCTGCTTGTGCAGGGAGCGGCTGTGCACATCCAGGGCAGCCAGCCTGTCGCAGCCATCGGCACTCGGTGGGAACCTGCAATTCTTCACTCCTACACAGATTCCTAGCATGGGTGTCCACGTTCAGGCAACTGCATGAAGGCAACTGCCTCGCCATCGTTTAGGCAATTGCAAACAAGGACTGGCTCCCCAAGAGGAGGGTGAGGCAGGCTGCAGGAGGGTGTCACACTCAAACCCTCCACCTCGGTAGCCCCTTCCTTTTTGTTACGCACCTACGATGATCCAGAAGTCCTGCCCTGCTTCGGCCTCTCTGGAAGATGAATGCCTGGTCTCAGCCAGGTCTCCACTTTTCCCTGTTCCCCTCTGCATGTGAAGGTGATGGCAGCTGAACGATCGTTACACTGTGCTGAGCAGTGTGTGCGGGGGGGGGGGGGGGGGGATGCAAAATAGGGTGGGCAGGATTAGGCTGTGGTTCAACCACCCTTCTTTTTGCTGGCCACTAGACTTAGTAAGCCATGTCCTCTGCTGAGCCCCTGCTCAGGCTGCAAAAACCTTCTGTTCAAGGACTTTAATGAGCACCATGTGGAAGGACTTTGCTTTATTAAACTAGAGATTTAGGTCAAAAAGAGTCAAATAACTAATTCTCAAAGCTCTCTATCCTCTTATTGGACTCTGCTTTTAATGCAATTTGTCTCTCCCTTTCTATTTCAGCCAGCCGATCACGGTGTTTCTGATTACATGGGGATCTCTGCTAGAAGCCACCTTTTCAAACATCCCCGGGCAGAGTTTCTAGAATGCAAAATGGAATAAAGCCAGCAATTTTTCAGTGAATGAAAAACACAGAGGGATTTTGAGAACATTTTGAAAGGTTCTGCCCCTTCTTTTAGACACAAAACAGAGAAACCTCCTTTGGAGGAAGATGGTGTTTCTGGGCTCTGACAACTTAACTGGGAGCACAGCTACATCAGCACTGGACTTCAGAGTAACTCTTTAGGGGAGCTGCTGCTATGAAGACCTGCTGCCTGGCTTCTCAAAGCACTTTCTTGCTCCATCATTGGCTTTGTTGGACTTTGCCCTTTGGGTACAGCAGCCTGCGAGGCTGTGTCTGCCTGCAGGTCTAGGTTGGTGAGGCCTTTGACCTATTTAACCTTCTTGTGTTACTTTTAAACCATATTATAGGTGCTATAAAGTCACCTAGAGGACTGTAAGGAGAAAGCAGAGTTGAACATAGTTGTTCTTCATCCCAGCCCAAACCCCGAAACTCTCTACAGGTGCTGAGTGGGTTTAGTTGCATCAAGAACCTTCCAGTGCTGTTTCAGGTGGGAGAGAGGCAGCTCTGAGGTGTGTTTGTCAGGCAAGGAAATGAAGTGTCTTGGAGAGTGGACAATTCATGGGAACTAAAATACAGAACTGCAGCACAGTGAAAGTCCAAGTCAGTAAAGACAGCCCAGGCCACTACAACCAAGGAACTAGCATTAAAAAAAACCCAACCCAAACCAAATGAAAACCCACAAAAAACCGAACGAATAAAAAACCACAACCACATAAAAGTAACCCAAAGAGTAGGTGTGGCTGGAGCAGATAAGGTGTAAGACCCCCTTCTAGGATGTGACGCAGAGCATTAATGAGCCAGAGGATGCCTGGATGCAGGGGCAGAGGGGACATTATTCCCAAGGCCCAGCTTTGGCTCTTTCTACCCAGGTATTGTTCAGCCCTGGTAACTGCTGCAGCCCTGAAAGCCTTTTGAGGATGAAACCCTTATGTCCAGAGCTATCGCTTCTCAGCGATCATTCATGTGCAACATCCGTGATAGACATTTATTCCGCAAGAAGTTGGAGGTTTTTCCAGGGCCAGCGTCTCTTTGTTCTCCTCTTCATACTCATCACCAACACCACCAAATTCCAACCAAAATAACAAGTCTATTAGGAAAAATAAGAAAACAACAAAACATATCTTCTGCTCCTCTCGTAATGGTTTGCAGTGCTATAAGAAATGTTGCATTAAAAGTCTTGTTCATCTGATCTTATTTTTCTCTTTATTACAATACATTGTCTGCTCATCTGGTTAATGCTGTTTGAAATAAGCCTGATCCTGGGAGCTAATTGGCGTAGTGACATAAAGTTTGTGGCTCACACAGCAAAATGTATGATTTTAGCATTTGCAAGAATAACATAAATCCCTGCACACATTTCATCCTAAAGGCTGCAAAATCTGCTTGCAGTGTTCTTATCTCGGTGGATTAGCAAGTTATCAGGGAGCGTCACTATCATCTGAATGGAGATAAGGTGCAGCAAATCCTTCCCTTCTGCTCTCTGACACACAATATCAGCACCAAATAGGAAGCCTAGGAGCAGAGATAAATTGGCAGCCCTCTGGGGACCCTAAGCTAAATATGAATGCATTAAAGCGATATTCAGCTCCCTGCACAAAGGCAGAACAGCTGTTCCTCTATTGCTCTGTAAGGTAGACATTGTACTGGGTATTAAGCTATTAGTTGTCAGGAAGGTGCATGTGTAATGCAACGTATTAGCATCTTACAAGAGCTGCTGTCAAGAAAAGCTAGAGCAGAACAGATCCAGCCTAGGCACCATAGGCATCTTCCATACCATGCACCAGGTTGCTTTGGAGACCGATGTTGGTCTTCAAAACAGAACATACTGGCACAGAAATGAGACAGCCCAGATGGCTGTTAACAGCCAGGAGAAGCCCTACTGCTTGTCAGTCCTGTGCATAGAGGCCTTTAAAGTAGGCAAAGTATATTAATAATGAATGCGGTAACTACTGGAGAAACTAAAAGCTGGCCTGCCCTGTGGAAAGAGACTTCCAGGAGTGAAGTCTCTTTCTTTTTTCCGGTACTTCACAGGCAAAGCTTAGGGCCCAGCTATTACCATGGTCACATTTGGAAGCTGTGTACTTGCGTTCCCTGAGATGCAGCCCAAGGTAAAGTGGCAGACAGCATCCCTACGACAGGCAGATGGCTGCCTGGCAGTCTCTGTGCCTAAAGGAAACTAACAGCAGCTACCTACAAGGTAGAATTTGCTGTCATAGGCTTGCTCCCCAATTCTGGATGTGGCCAAACCTTCATTGCTGGATCACAGCTACACACCTATTCATTCTCCTGTATTCCTTTCTTCAGCTAACTCCACTCCCTGTTATTAAAATACTTCTCTGAAATGGAAGAAGTGCTCAGTGCTTCTAGCTTTTCCCTTAAATACATCCTGGTGTTCTCGGTGTTATTCCTCAGCTGGTAGGACCCGGTCAGGCTGGCAAGCCCAGTTACACTGCATTTCAAGACATGCATCACAACAACTTACTGCCATGTTTTCCTACTTATATCCAACTGTGTATTTCTTTTACTTCTAGTACTACATGATCTATCATTATCTTGATTACTGCTGCAGGATAAAGTTTTTCATAGACAGTAAAAACAGATGGCACCTGAACTTTCTACCATATCATATTTTTAGACACTACCTCAGTTAAAAATCTTAGTCAGACCTTAGACTTTTGGGTTATTACTATTGTCTTTACATCTGCATTCACTTCTCTCTATCCCCCAGGGATCAGGCTAAGGGTGGCTATGCATTCTTACTTTTATAAGAAGTTTATTTTTTGTAGCATTTGGATTTTCTGATGATCAGTGATATAGATCTCCACAAATGTCCTCACTGTGTTCTGGCTTGAACCATGGAGGTTCATCCTCCAAGCCCTGTATCAAATAGCCCACAAGCAGTGTCTGCCACAGCTCTCTTATTTATGTCTTGTGTCCTGAGCCGTCCTTGTATCGTGCTTTTCTGATTATATGTGTAATTGCTACAGTTTAGGCACAAGATTCCACTCGCCCGGTCCATACTTTATGACTGTTATAACTCACACAACCGAGTCTAATTTCACTTATAAGACTTACACTTCAAGAGTGGAGATGTATTGGTAGCAAAAGCCTGTCTGAAAGTGTCATTGAGCGCTTCTGGGTACCCACCTCTTCTGTGTTAATGTAGGTGGAATACGCTACCCGTCTTCCACCCGCACACAAGTAGCATTTGGACAACGAGAATTCACAGCAGTCTGTTTTTTCCTATGTCCTGCTCTACACTGCCGTGATGAGCAGCTCAGCTGCTGCAAACAGCCCAGCATATTCCTGCAGTCTTTGCAGCAATACTTTCCTATCCACCTTCTGTCTGTGTCTCCGGTGCTACATTGCAAGATAACACTTACTGCCCTGATGGGCCGCCTCTTATTTCCAGTCTCTCTTATCTTACCTTGGGCTCTGAACAGCCATCTGACTTGCTGAATGATGGAGGTCTGCAACCTCCTCTCCTTGGGCTGTAGCCAATGTCTCTGTCGCTTGTTCTCTCTGTGTTAATTCCATGCATGTTTGAGAAGATAAGAATAGCTACAGCAAAACCTGTCCCCAAACACCCTCACTCGAGAATACTGACAGAATGCTTTTAAACATGGACAATTAATTCAGTCCATAGACCTTCGGTAGTACTGGGAGCCTATGGCGTGGGCCAAAACTGTTCCAATAGGTGATATACAAACACAGAGTAAAAATATGGCTCCTAACCAGAAGAACAGGCAGAAAGTGTATACAGAGGAACTAGGAGGAGTGGAGTAATGCTAGAAGATTTCTATAAACCTTTTTGCATAGTGCTTTGTCAGATGGAGACGTTCTCAGATTAAGTATTCCTAGGTTATACCAAAACCCACTATCAAGTGAAGAACAGAAGAACTGGTCACAGGCAAGTTGTTATAGAGGAATAAACTTTTCACAGCAAGAACCAACTACTGGACAAAATCAGACTGGTCTGGGGTAACCATAGCATAGAGCTGCTAGGCCAAGGTTCATACCTGATCTGCTCAGAGTGAGTGCAACGCATTTGGTTTGTCCATTTGTCATTCTGTAACGGTGCAGTTTTGAATTAGTGATTAAGCGACATGCCTTTAGCTGTTCCTCAGCATCATCCGGTGGCCAGTGCTTGCTCTCTTCTGTACCCACCAGTTTAGCTGATCTTTCGGCTTCTTTAGCAGGCAGTAGCACCTGGTGCATACCCTGAAATTGACTGTTACTGTCCTCATCCCAGGGGTGCTTCTCTCTTTTTTTTTTTTTTAAACAAGTCACCACAGTTATAGCTCATAAAAGCAAGCCAGTTTGTTCATACGTTCTGAACTTCACAGTAGTTTACCCCAGTTCCCGCTGAAGCTGCCGTAGTAATGGCAGCTCCTGTCTAAATACCACCCTCTTTTCTGTTGTGCGACTTCTCTCGTCTCAAAAGCAGCAGTCCTCTGACTCAGACTGATGTGCTGTGGAGTGGATTTCATGCTAACTAGTTACGCTGAGTCCATTAGGACTATTCATAAAACTGCTCACTGGCCTGCAGACAGGTTGCACAGCCTAGCCTGTAATTTGTTCCCACAGTAACTCTGCTTGTTTGCCGAAAACAACTGTGAGACCAAGAGAGCCGACAACCTACCTGCCTGAACATTTGCCACGCCATGCACTCAGGGCTTATATTCGAAGCTTCCTTTTCGATAGGCTTTTTTTTTTCTTTACACATGCATTTGTTTTGATTTTCTAGTTCTGTGCTGTCCTATTCTACTCTATTCTGCTGTACTCCATTCTAATCTGGACTATTCCATTAAACTTCCAATTTCACACTACTTACAATTCAGTACAAGCTGCTGGATTTTCAAGAAATCTTGGGAGAGTGTGTGCAGGTAAAAATTGACAGTCTAAAGTAGATTCATAGTCCATCCAGCTTAGTAGCCTACCTCTGATCACCCAGCAGGTAGATACAAAGTAGAATGCCCCATGTGAAGAATCTTAATCCTAATCCTAAGAGTTTAAAATGGATTTAAGCCTTGCAGCAAGCAGTTTTTATATCTGTTCCAAAATGCTCTTAGCACCGTCTGCAATAACTGTGGCTATTCTTGTTTTTTATACTTATTCCAGTCTTGGTTTTGAATGCAGTTTATCTTTTGCCTTCCATAACCTCTAGTGGAAATGAGTTCCACAGTTTAATATTCCAAGAAGAAAACTCATCTGACTAGGCAGGTGTCTAATCTGTGCTGGTCTTCCTAGTTGGTCTTATTACCAGTGGAGATCTAGTCAATACAGTCAGCAGAGCATGAGGTGTGAGTTACCTCTTCCGCAAATGGATATTTGTATTTGGTCAGATGAATTGCTCCCTGAAAGTGCCTGTTTCCCCCCCACTGTCTTAAAGAGAAGCCTCAAATAGCCAGTTCAGGTGCAGATGTCTGTGGTTTAGATGTCTCTCACTGGTGGAGCTGAATCCCATCTCACTGTGCAAAAGAAAATGTCATTTCATCAATTCTGGATTTGCCATCTCTCAGTTCAATTGAAAAATATGCTTCTGCCTGTGTCACGAGGCAGAGAGGACTTATCTGTACCTGTCTCTTTTACAGCCAGTTAAAACACCCTTTGTTATTCATCTGCTCACCATATAAGTAGCTCCTAATCTTCCCCAGCCCCTTTCAGGGAGCTTTCTGCAGCCCTTGATTACTCTTTGTGCCCTCCGTAGCCCTGGACCCTCAGCCTTTTAAAAATCCTGTTACGCTGCTACAGTGACAGCTACAAGACCAAAGCCCTTTCAAACATCTGCCCCTTATTTGGGTCTCTAGATAGGAGCTGTGCTCTTGAAATTTGACTCTGAACCTCTGCATCTCACTCCCAGCACCCTCTTAGACAGTTGGTGCTTGTAAATTTGATGAGCTCCTACAAATACTGCAGTACAGGGCCGAGTCCTGGCTTTAATTGGAGCACTTTGCATTCCGGGTGCTTTCTCTTCCCCCGTAGTTTTGCTGCGCAGCTCTCGCTCCTCCTGCCTGTGGGCTGGAGGTGGTCAGTCTCCCTGGGTATTAGTCGGAGGCTTCTTCGGTGTATGCCCAAGGGAGCACACAAGGAAAAGCCTCGCTGTCCCCAGGTCTCCTGTCCTGCACCTGCAGGGCTCTTACACCTGGCTCCGGACAGAGAGGTGCAGGTCGTGCTGGAGCGGCACGCTCCTCTCCCCCTGCATGCGGCCCAGCGCTCTCCCGTTCCTGTAGTGAATGTCGACGAGACTGTTTAAACAAACAGGTAGCTTATTTTGCCATTAATATGCAAAAAGCCAGCTTTAACGCACAGCGGCTGAAACAGCAACGCTGTCAAGGCCTGATTTTACAGTCCTCTGCCTTTGTCACAGACAAGCTACTGAAGCTGGGAGAGAGCATTTCTTTTCTTCCAGTTTCTCCTTATTCCATTTGCCAAGCATTGATTTTCTTTTCCTTACTACCAGCAGAGCTTGAAATTAATAATTTCTATTTTATTTTGTCACTTGTGTGTCATCAATACTAGCAGGGCTGGACAACAGGACAAGCAGAAACGTCCAGGGAGATGAGAGTCAGTGAGGGGGCACAGAAAGCAACAGCCTGGGATCAGTGAGCACATCATGGAGCGGATCACGGAGTATTCCTGGTGAGAGGTTGAACATTCCTCACTCGCTGGCTGCCGGGGAGGTGATTTACTGTAATTCCAGCTCCCTTGCAGTGTGGCAGGTCCCATTCCCAACATAGCAATAAGAACACTCGCAGGGTCAGAATTCCTGTGTGCTGATGATTTTAACAACTGCAATTGCTCCATTTATGTCCCTACACTGGACCTTCAGGAAAAAGTGCCAAGAAATGTGAACAAGCATTTCCACTCTGACTGCCAGCTGCTTTCTTTTCCTGGTCTGCAATGCTGCTTGAACACCAAGGCGCATGTAGGCTCCCACCCAGGTGTATGTAGGCTCAATTTGCTTTTGCAATTCTGCTGGAGAGAATACCAGCCTGTCTGTGGCACCAGCTTCTACCGGTTTCCATGTAAAAGTCTTTTCAACCAAATCTTATGGATGTACGTTCTGTCATCTGTGAACAAAATTTAAAGCTTCACAGCTTATTCTGTAGCAAAGAGAGACGATGACTGGCAAGCTGTAAGGAAAAACAGGCTGAGCTGAATGAGAGCCTGTGAGAGCTGGAACTTGAAGGAGCTTTCGGACTCTCCCCGGCACCTCCTCCCCACTGACTCCACAAACACCAATTCTGCATTTGCATTTTCTGAGGACAGGGAGATCACGGATCATCCTTCAGTCCCTGTGGCTAGTGGAAAAGCCTGTAGGAGGCACATCTCTGGTAACAGGGACAAGAATGTGAGAGGATAAGACGTTCCTTGAGGGGCAGTTTGAACAGCACAATGCAGATCTGGGTGCAGGATGGCTGCTGTGCAAATTACCTTCTAATGCCCTGCACCATCTCAACAGAGCAGCTATCTGCAGCCTGCAAAGTCCCTCAAGTGCCAAATCTAACTTGCAGGACCTTTGCTAGACTTATTCTCCTTAAAGGCATTTATTTGGATGCTTTACTTGGAGACCGGTGAACAATATGTCCATATGAGCTGTAGGATATGTCAGGTCTTCTCAGTTTCTACTGGAGTCCATGTATGTAAGAGCTGTGTTCAGGATGAATTTGACTCTGCTTCAGTCTAATTTTGGCCAGGTATGTTAGATTTCAGGTGGGTTGCGTGATTTCTCCAGTTCTGGCTGCTCCAGCTTGGACCACATGTACATGAAGGAGTTATGCAGGGAGTGCATGGGCATCATAGGTCTTGTGGCTGGCTCCAGCTGTGGAGCGATTCTCTCTTATCAATCAAATTGACTTATGGCCCAGATCAAGCCTGGAGTCCACCATGCAGCCCCAGCCCAGGAAAAGGAAGGTTTTTGAACTGTGTGCTCTGGCCTTTGCAGGCAGACTGTCTGACTCTGCTGGAGAAGGGCTGAAGGCAGAGAGGGGAAGGATGTGGGGCAGGCACAGAAAAAGGCAGGCGGTCTTGGCTGCTCCCAAGCCCTGTCTGCTCTCCTTGCCTGTGCTTTTCTCTCTCTTACAGCTTCTCAGAGAAGAGGCATTTTGTAGACAGTCTGCTTGGCAAGTACCAGAACAAGGACAAGCCCTGCTTTGCCCATAACTTGGCCCTTGTCCGCACGAACACACATGTGTGGCAGAGCTGAGCATGCACAGCTAGTGTGAGGGCGAGAGCGGTGATGGGTGGGAGATCTCTGACAAGCAGTTAAGGTTGAATCCATACCCGAGAGTGGGTATCCACTATGGCCTCCCCTCCCCAGGCTGGTGCCCAGCAATGAGCCCAGGCCACGTCCTCACTGGAGGGGAGAAAACTCAAGTGCACAGGCAGGGAGGGAGCTGTGGTGCATTGAATAGCCCAGACAGGCTCAGGGGGGGACCAGGAGTGTGGGGCATGCCTGGGAGGACTCTTGCCCCATGGCACAGGCCTAGTGAGGGAGAGCTTTCTTTGGGGGTTCACCTCCTGATGACAAAAAAATACCTAGGTAAAAGAAAAAAAAGAATACTGCTTTTTCTGGTCTTTTCAACAACATCGATATGCTGCAGTTCAGTGGCTTAATGCTCTCTCATCCTACAGTTACAGTGTATGGGCAGTGTTTTGGTAATAACGCCTGGCTGTGTCTCCCATAAAATGGTAGAGACAGACCAGACATCTCATCTCTTCCCAAGTATGTCTTTATCAGATGGAGGTGCTCTGGGGCACGTTTTCACCCCCAGGTGTATGAGGTGCGTGAGATGATAGGGTCAAATGTAGCCTGAGAACCAGTACCAGTGCAGAACTGGGGCACAACCAGATCCCAGCGTAGGGACATTGGACTCAGAAGGAAGCACCGCTCTCCACCTTCCTGTATGGAGTGGCTCTTGGACTGAGTCCTGCTGGTGGTGTGTTGAGATCTGCACTCTGCAACTCTGTTATCACTGACTTATTTCTTATTGACTTTTTCATGAGCCGAGACAAGAGTGCCCTTAATTTTACCGAGGCCACAGTTTCATGATTGCTAATAGTAGATCTGAGCACAGATGTTCATCTGGCAGAGCAGACTTCAGACAGCTCAGCTCAGCGACAAGATCACATTTTGAAGGGACAATGCTGAATTAGCTTGAGCAGATAGAAGTGACTTGCTGCTGAACCCTGCATCCCCCAGCAGCCCTGGCAGAGAAGCTCTATTTCACTGATACTTCTCCTCATGACTTTGATGGCCTCAGCAACGATGACTACAACTTGTTCACAAAAAGAGGGCCAAGATTTAGGGAGAACAAAGTGCAAAACTCATATGCCCCCACCATCCCTGATCCAGTGCTGGGCACTCCAAAACTGGCTCCCATAAACACTGACTGATCAGATTTCTCTCAGCCTGAGACTCAGAAGATGCAAATGCTTTCTGTAATTGTCTTGAAATGATTTTCTGTCCACGTAAGGACCAATGTAATCAAATCAGATGCATTCTGAATAGGGAGCCATTGCTCCATCTGCTCTTCCCTGTGCCTGACTCGCAGGAGTATCAGCATCACATAACAGCCTTCTGTGCTTAACTCCAGCCCTCGCTGTCTTAGCACACTCATGGTCGTGGAGCACAGGTAGGACGAGCCAACATTTAATTCAGGAAAAGCATCCCTCTGGGGCCCATTCGTGTCAGAAATTAAAGAGCCGCATATGACTGGGCAGAGGAGCAGTAAAGGTGCCAGAACTCTTTGCCCTGCACACAGCAGCTTCTGTCAGAGCACCACAGGTGGCTATAAACCACTTAACTGGCCATTAGAGTTCAGAGGGCAGACGAAAACTGGCATTGTGGCACCCGGACCTTTGACTTCATGCATTTATATTCAGCAACCAACAATATGTGAGCAAACGGCAAGCAGAACCTGAGACTCCCCATTCCGAGGACTCCTTTTATCACAAGCATCACTGACCCTCTATGCTGTCCTGCTTCAGACCCCGCGAGAGCTGCATTTTTGCTGCATGATAACACACAGCTGCATTGGTACATTGTTTTCTCTGTTACCACGGGCATAGTAGTCACAGCTAACTGGGCTCCCCGCACCCACAGCTGCACAGCTCTTCTGGCTCAGCACCCACATGCAAGCACTGCTGGGCTCTGAGCCCTGTGGAAACTGCAGTTCTGTGGTAGCCTGCCATGCAGACACATAGTCATGGACAAAGGGCAAGCCCTTGGGGCACAGGGGATGCTGCTGTTAAAAAAAGAAGCATCAGTTTATTCCCTGATAAAGCAAATGCTGCATTTGTTGTGTACCGAATGAGAAACATAGCCTGAGTGATTTCAGAAACCCCAATGAGTCAGAGAGAATATTAAGAACTACTCTAATCCATGATATATTGCTTTCAAGCCATTTCATGGGCTGTGGGTAAACAGAGGAAATCCAAAACCTTTAGGCTGACCATTCTGATCTTGCATGCTAGCAAGTCTGAGGATCCTCAGTCAGGTGTGTTTTGAAGCCTCATGGGATCCCGTGCTGGCCAGGGCCAGCTACACCTTGTGAAGTGGGACCTGACCAGCATACCTCGTACTGCTTGCACAGCTTACTGGGGCCAGCCTATCTGGACTGTTCACTGGCGCAGCTCTGACAGCAGAAAGCACACTGTGACGTGACCACCACAGCACTGCGCTACTGGGAGCGGGGGGGTAAAACCAGAGTAACGCTCCAGAGCAAGTGAATACGCCAAAAGCAGAATTCCCCCGGTGTTTCATTGCTGTGCACTGCCATCAGCACTGGTAATGGCAGCACAAGTCTACCATGAGCTGTCAGGGACCCAGAGCCTCTGTGTTCCTGTCTCTGCAGGCTACTGCCCATGCTGTGAGGGACACCTTCTGTCCCCAGGCCTTGGATAGCCTTCCCCGCCACCCCTCTCTGTAGCCCTTTGGTGCCACTGGCAGACACCTAATAAGCACTGTTTGTCGGTCCCTACACCCTGGTCCCATGCTGGCCGGCACAGGTTTGCTGGAGAGTATCCTACTACAGTCTTCTCATGCTCAGCCTTCTCAAAGAAAGGGAGGTGAGAAGGAGAAGGGATAAGTGTCATCAAAGCTGCTCCATCGTGACCAGAGTCATCACTGCTAACTCGTCGTTGGCACCATGACAGCCAGCATCACCATCACAATTATGATAGCCCACCCCACCCATCCCTAGATTAATTCTCGTCAGCCATCTGTGAAGGTAAAGATCTTCTTGTATAGAAGATCTAAGAGCAAAGGACCCAGTCGTGCCCTCCAGCATATTTGGGCATCGTTGCACAACCACCACCTGAAGGAACGGCTCCTGCCCATCCCTGACGTACCACTCTGCTACTGGTGTACGCAGACAGGGATGCAGAGGAAAGGAGCAATGCGGTTTCTTCCTTCCACCTATCACCTGCCTTTGTTACCCCCTTTTCCCTGGACAACAACCTTCTTTTTCTCTCCAGCCAAAGCAATAGTCACTTTTGCCTACTAGTTTCTTAAAATGAAAGGGGTGTATACAGATGAATCACCTGCATTCCCCATCACCACCCTTACCTGTTTTTTCTGGAGGGTGTTTAACATATGCGGCCCATTTATACGAAAGATTAGCTGGATCTTGAAGCTTTCTTTTCCCTTTTTATGACTTCAGTTTACTGAGTTTATTTTTCAAACTGTTACAGGCTTTGTTGTACAAGTCCACATCACCTGGGAGGTGCCCCAGACATACCTGCACAGGAAGAGGAGGCTGGATTAAAAGGAGACCTTTGAGGACTGAATATGTTAAAAACCTCTGTTGAAGCTTAAAACGTCTGTGTTTAGTCTCTGAGGCATTCCTTTATGTTAAAAATGCAACATCTTCAGAGAAAGAGGTATGTTTCTAGGAGCACAGATACAGCAATTATTGTTAATGTACAGGATCCCTTTATTCTGCAGTGATTTTTTTTTACATGTGTATTAGGTTTGCATGGCAAGGTTTTGGTAGTGGGGGGGGGCTACAGGGGCGGCTGCTGTGAGAAGCTGCTGGAAGCTTCCCCTACGTCCAACAGAGCCAATGCCAGCCGGCTCCAACCCACCGCTGGCCAAGGCTGAGCACATCAGCAATGGTGGTAACATCTCTGGGATAACAGATTTAAGAAGGGGGGGGGGAAACCTCTGCAACTGCAGCAAGAGAGAGGAGTGAGAATATGTGAGAGGAACAGCCCTGCAGCCCCCCAGGTCAGTGCAGGAGGAGGAGGAGATGCTCCAGGCGCCGGAGCAGAGATTCCCCTGCAGC
>JAVJGG010000088.1:823303-854852 GCA_035590195.1 Aviceda cuculoides
CACCTGCAGCCCGTGGAGGACCCCACGCCGGAGCAGGTGGGTGCCCGAAGGAGGCTGTGACCCTCGTGGGAAGACCATGCTGGAGCAGGCTCCTGGCAGGACCTGTGGATCTGTGGAGAGAGGAGCCCACGGAGCAGGTTCCCTGGCAGGACTGGTGACCCCGTGGGGGACCCACGCTGGAGCAGTCTGTGCCTGAAGGACTGCAGCCCGTGGGAAGGACTCATGTTGGAGAAGTTCATGGAGAACTGTCTCCCATAGGAGGGGCCCCACGCTGGAGCAGGGGAAGAGTGAGGAGTCCTCCCCCTGAGGAGGAAGGAGCAGCAACTGCAACCCCCGTTTGCCATCCCCCTGAGCTGCTGGAGGGGAGGAGGTAGAGAAAATAGGGAGTGATAGAGTGGCTTTGGTGGGACCCTGGTGTCCAGCTGAGGTCAACCCACCACAACGTGAAATAAAGATATCCAAGAAAAACAGTCGTAGTTCCCCATGTTACTTCCTGCAGACAAGGGCGATGTAGTAGGGAGGACGGGTAAAACTGATGGAGCTGGAGCTTAAAAGCACAGGTTGGAAAGGCACACATTCCGGTCAAAGCCATGCAAGTCTCCCAAAGGACCTTTATCTAATCCAGGTGTGAGACGTGTGACATAAATCTAGGTCTGAACTTTTATCACTTTACACGAGTCCAGTTTTAACCTCTGGGTTGTTCTTCTGTCCAATTTAGAGATTTTCATCCTCCACATGCTTAAAGAGTTAAACCTGCTTTCTCTTTCAGAGGAATAGCTAGCTTCAGTGAGGAAAGTGTCTCTTATGAGCAGGTATGCAGCCCACAGGAAGGGTTCTTCTGTGACTGGGGTACTTGCTGGGTTTGCTGCTCCTCCTGCAAGCCCTTCTGCAAGCAGGTGTCATTTTTAATACCTAGAAGCTTAAAGCAAACATTGCCCGGTAACAGAATTAGCCTTGACAAATCTCTGTCTGCAACACACTGCTACAGTATTTAGGGATTAATATAAAAGTGCAAGCTGAACATGATGCTGTTTAATGAAAGCAAACACATCCTTTAAAGAGGCAGACAAAGACCTGTGTTTCCTAATTAGCCAACGTAATCCAAGACAAAGTGAGCAGTGTTCTCAACGAGGTGCCTGGGTCCCCAGAGCTGCTGAGCACAGATGTATCATTAAGAAAATACGTGCCAAAACACAGGACAACATTCTCAGACCACGTGGCCCAGCAACAGGGTCTGCTCCCTTTGCCTTTTTTTCAGCTGCCGGTTCAAACCTCAGAATCCCTCTGCTCAGCACCTTCTCAGCTGCCCATCCATCAGGCCTAATTGCTGCCGCTCCTAGAGCTGGACCAGGCTGTGGCTGACTGCACGCCTCAGAGCTGCAGACGGGAAGGATGGACAAATCCCCTGGGGACAGGTGAGAAGGTATAACCCAAATAGGGATACTGGAGACAGAAAAGTGGTAATCAGATTCATTGATGTTGGAAGGAACTTCAGAAGGTCTCCGGTCCAAACCCCTTTGAAGATCATGGCCAACCAGGGCCAGTTATTCGGGCTTTGTACAGCTGAGTTTCATCTGTCTCCAGAGATGAGACTGTGCAGCATCTTTTGGTCTCTGTTCTAGCACATACCCACCCTTACTTTGGGAAATTTTCTTCCTATATTTGGAATTTCCTATGCTCCTGCTTGTGCCCAACGGCTCTTGTCCTGTCCCTGTGCACCTCTGAGAAGAGTTTCTACACCTTCCAATCAGAGAGGTGAAGGTAGCAATAAAATCCTCTTTACCGTATCTTCTCCAGGCTGTACCCTGAGCGTCTCCTCGTATATCCCACCCTGCAGCCCCTGACCACATTGACACCTCCGCTGGACTGGCTCCCATGTGTCCGTGTGTTTCTTTCACTGGGAAACCCCAAACTGGACACGGCACAGCAGGCGGGATACCAAGCCAAGGGCAACCGGAGAGTATAATCCCCACACGCACACATGTACATGCACACATGTGTGCACAGATGCACACACCTGCACTGAACTTGATTCCGTGGGTAACAGCACACATCAAAAACACGGTGTCTACCACACCACGAGATCTGTCCCAGGGGTACTCATTGGGAGGCATTGTCTCAGCTCACAGCTGAATGCTGCCCTTGCAGAGACCCCTAAATCTATACCTTGACCCTAATATCAATGAAAATGTCAGGGATCCTTACGGCCAGTAGAGCATGACATTCTCCTTCTAATTAGTAGGGAATACCAAGGGTGAGGCAGGACCTGAATCAGCTGCCCAGAGGAGAGATGGCAGAGAAAAGCCCCTCACCACCCCGGCACCCATCTCTCAGAAAAGTGCCCTAAGAAAAGACGTGGGTCCCAGGTACCCAGCCGTGTCTTGGCAGGGAGGGTGCAGAAAGCAAGCAACAGCCAAGGCATGAGGAGGGGAGAGCAAGCGTGTGGGTGGCAGGAGGGTCTGAAATCGAGGTATGAGGGCTGGAGGACTGGGACACATGCCGGGTGGAGCGGAACGAGACTGGGAAGTGTGTGGGTAGGGCTGGGAGCTGTGCAGTGTGAAGGGGAGATGGGCGGGCGGAAGGCTGTGAGCCGGGGGAACACGTGGAACAGAGAAGCTCATCTCCTAAAGCACATTTTCTAAATCCAAAAGAAGACAAATGTGATTTTCTCTTGGTTATTGTATAAATTTACAAGCACACTGACACAGGGCAGAGCAAACAGCAGCAGTGTCAACCTCTAATAGAGATGAATGACAAACATATTTAATGAATTAAAAGATGATGAAGTATTACTGACAAAGCAAACACCCACACATTGTGCACGCTGTCGCTGATCTATGTGCCACAACAGCCCTCTGACAAAGACTGCTATAGATCAATCACGGCACTGGGAGCACGGGGCGGCAGGCAGCCCCAGGGGTCTGAGGGATGAAGGGCAGTGGACTGGGCAGAGGGATGAGCTCAAGGCTTTTCAGACACTGGGAGTGACGGGAGCTGAGATAACACGGGCTTGCTCAACGGCAGAAGACTATTCAGGCTTGTTCATCTCAGGCACTGCGCTTTTTATGGTGGAATATTCAAACTTTTGACCGTCTGCGTGACGGAGAAGCTAGAAGTTCAAAGAGGGGAGGAATAGATTTTCTGATCCATCCTTGGGTTTGAGTGTTCAGCTGGGAGCTCAGTGCTGAGCAGTGTTGCCGGTGAGACCCAGGAGTAAGCAGCAAGAAAAATAATGGGTTCATGGCTTGACTAGGTCTAGGGATTTAGGACTGGATTATCCTGGACTTCAGGGTTAAAGACAAACCATGTTTGGTGCTCATACTGGGTTGCTGTAGGCTCAGCAGCTCAAAACTAGGCTCAGACAGAGGTGGAAGCCCATGGCTTGTACTATGGCTTGGTGCAAGGGCTGAGCTACGCTGCAATCATGCTTCAGATCTAGGACACACTTGGGGTTACAGTCGGATTTTTCGGGCATGTAGAGATTTGGTGACAGGGCAGGGCGAAATTGGAAACCTAGGCCATGGTGGGGTTGCAGGACAGTCCACATGCTCGTTCAGATTGGGTGCACAGGCCCTGCTGGGGTTAGGTGGTAACAGCTGAGGCATCCCTAGAGTCTGGCTGAAGCCTGGGTTGTGCCCAGCTCTGTGTGGGTTTGGGGGGCTCTGCCGCACCGCTGAGCTACCAGGGCCGAGCTGGGCTGGCTACAGTGGGTTTCAGGTGCCAGACTGGGGAGGTAAAGTTTCGATGTGTATTAAAACTTGCCGTAATTGCATACTACTGTGGTTTGGGGGCCTATGCTGCCTTAAGGACCATCCCAGTCCCTTGTTATCCCAATTCTTCCTCTGAGCACTCGATGCCCAGCAGTGTGTCACTGGCTCCCCCAAAGAAGAGGTGGCAGGACTGTTTGCGAATCCGCCTCACTGCCTCTTCAGGGTGTTTCTTTCATGTCTTAGATCTCCTTCACAGCCTGACCCACATGCAATTGGAGGATAATTAGGCATTTGGGGCATGGCAGGGAGGAGGGAAGTGGCGGGAAGGGAGAGGCGAGCAAGCATTTGGGATCAAAAAGTTGTTGCTATCACTGCTGCCACAGCTTGTGTATCCTGAAGCCTTAGTCTGGATTTCAGACACTAGCCTGTCTTTTTTTTCCCCTGGAAGGAGGGATCACTCTGGAGTCTTTTCAATTCTCATTTTTAATGGTCGCACACATGTACCTCCTCCTCTGGCTGCCAGCTCAAGAGAGCACAGGTAAGAGCTGCTCTGCACATGGCTCGTTAACAGAAATCACCTGCACCAGCTCTTCCTCTGCTTTAGTGCCAACACAGGGTTTCAAGCCTGTATCGGTGGAAGTCAACACAAAACTGGTGTGCTCCCTGCAGAAAGCTGGAATTCAAACATAAGCAAAGCTCCAGAGTAGGAAGGTGTACCCCAGCCAAAACCAGCCTTCCCCTTCCCGCGGTCTCCTTCCCCTGCCTACCACCACGGGGTAGTGCATCACCTTCCCCGGCACCGTTCCCACCAAGGACTCGCAGACCCTTCCCAGTGTCACCATAAACAGCAGGACTGCACTTTGCTGGGGGAGCAGAGCTCTGCCAACAGGAAAAAGGAAGCCAGTCCCCCCCGCCAGCCCTTCTCCCTCCCCACTGCCGGAGCAGAGAAGCTGAGAAACTGCTTCATTTCTTAAGCAGGGTAGCAGAAAGGACTGGAGCCGCAGCAGCAGCCCAGATGTTTGGGTGCGGGGTAGTGCAGAGCACGGCACAAAGCTTGTCCTGCAGTCACCGTGATGCTGCTCTGCCCAGTCACTCTGGTTTTGCTACTGTGGATGTTTAGATCTGCTGCTGGCATACCAGTATAGCCTGCCATGAGTCTGACTTCTTACTGGAAGCAGCCCCAGTGCTCCTGTACCAAGTGCATAGCTGCTGGCTGAGAATAAGTGGAGCTTTTAGAGAGGCGTATCCACCCTCCAATTCTGTGTTATTCAAACACACCCTCCTGCCCCTGTTATCGTATGCCTTGGTAATGTTAATAATGCCTGCAGAGCCTGCTCTTGAGGGGCTGGGCAGCACCAGACCTGGGAGATTTTGAGATACTGCTCTTGCCGAAGTCAGGGGGAACTGCAGGAGGCTCCTGACTCAGTGTAGAGTGTACAGACCCTGAACCTGTCCTCCGAGGGATGGATGCTCCTGCTCAGAAAAGATGCCTATGCTGCTCCTGCTCTTTTGTTTCCTCCAGCTGCTGATGCTGTCTGTCTGACCAGAGCAGAACGGCTTTTACAGAGCAGAAACCGCTGCGGCTGGGGGACTCTTGCTTGCTACACAGCTAGCGTGGCACCACCGAGTACAGATCTTTGCAGAGGAGCTGGGGGGGGGAGTTAAAACACTTGGTCGTGATACGGTTTCTGCGGGACAGGCCTTCATACCCATCTGCCCATTCCCCCATGAAGTTGGTGGCAGTCCCGGTGCCACCAGGCAGTCACTGTGGCATTCGCAAGATGTGAGACAGCTCAGCAGATGCTGCTCATGCCGCCGACGTGGATGTGACTCCTCCCGCATCCAGCCCTTAGGAGACAGATTGTTTCACAGCACCTGTGATTTATTAAGCTGCCTATCTCAAAGCAGCGTTGCACGGATTTCCTGTGGCTGCCTGCACATCTGCTCAAGGAGAGCACTCAATAAAGCCTGCCTATAAATGCAAAGGCCAGAGGGGAACATGCCCTGACAATAAAACTAGACAAAAAGGGGGAAGCTCTGGGTACGGGAGACAAACAGGCAGAAGCAGGGCTTAGAAACAAGACTCAAAGAGCGGTTGTCGCGGGCGTGCTGTCGGGCTGGCTGGGCACTGCGAGTGGAGCCCTGCAGGGGTCAGGTTCTGTTCGGTGTTTTTATTAATGGCAGGGATGATGGACTGGAGATGCGCTCAAAAATTTGTGTGGGAACCTTAGCTGGAAGGAGCAAGCACTTCAGAGAGCAGGGCTGGAATTCAAAACTAACCTCAATAAATAGGAGAAATGTTGCAAAACAAGTAAGAGAAAATTCAGCAAAGATAAATGTGAAGCAATGGGCTCAGGAAAGAGAAAACAAATGTGAAAAACCAAAAGGACAATACCTGAGGGGGCTGTGATACAGGGGCTGCGAAGGGGCCATGGTAGGTATGAGCCAACACGCGAGGTATGCTGCAAGCTTCCTAAGCAAAAATCTTTTCTCCCTGCAAGAGTTAGAGGTCAGGACCCGCTGTTTCACCATAGATTCATCGAGCAAGAGGCCAGTTCTGCCCTGGCTAGCCTTGCCCACAGTAACAGCAATTTCTTCAAGCTCACGAGGTGTGAAAGCGGCAAACTGGTGCAAGTATCCCAGTCTTCAGCTCCACAATCATCCTCCCCACAGACCCCCTGCTCCCCAAGCTCAAGGCTTGCAACTTGGAAATATCATTCCCTTGCCAGTGCTCTGCTTGGGGAGGAGCTCAGGCCACGACGACACATCGAGTCTTTGAAGGCGTCCTCCACGACGCCTCTTCACACCTGGATGGGCTGGGCAGTACAAGGGGGGTAAAGTAAGCACCCCTGCACCCGCATCCTTACGCCTGCTGAGCCAGTAAGAGATGAGGGCAGCAGCAGGGGAGCGAGGGGAGGGGATAGCAAGGGCCGTGTGTCCTGGAAAAGTCTTGTTTCCCTGCTGCGTTTTTTCGAGGTGCTGTGAATGGGGGGTGGCTCAGTGATCCCGTTGGCCCCCAGTGCCGCCCTAGAAATGTGGGATGCCTTTGAGAAGATAGCAGGATTCTGTCCCCGGTCGCTGTGCAGCAGGCACACAGCATATACCTGCTTCAGGGCTGCTGTGATGGCTGCAAACTGCTCTCCCCACCACTGCTCGTGGTGCTCAGGAGCCAGGAGCAGCTGAAGAAAGGGATCTTCATACACCGGCTGGGCACGGGATGAAGATGTCAGACACCTAACCAATATTTAAATGCAGCCCCCAAATGAATCAGGGGAGTACTTCCAGCAGAGAAGGGACAGTCTCTCTCCCTCCATCTGCCTCCCATTGGGCTCTTGCCGGTCACTCATGTTCAAGAAGAAGGGCTAAAATTACAGCAGGTATTCCTTGAATGATGAGCAATGAAGGAAGAATGTATTATATGATGAGGAACATAAAGAGTTTGGGGTGCTTTTTTTTTTTTTTTTTTTAATCTAGCCAGGCAAGGAGGGATATTGCTCTCTATAAATTCGCTGGAGGAAACTCCAAGGAGGAAGAGAACCATTTAAGCTAAAAGCAATATTATCACAAGAATATGTGGCTATAAACTGACCAGACATAAATTTAGGCTGGAAATTGGAAGAAGTGTCCTAACAGCTGGAGTAATGAAGCTCTGGTACAGCTTCACAGATGGTAGTGAATAGAAAGAAAGAAAGAAAAGAAAACAAAACAAAACAAAAAACCCAGCTAATTTTGAGATGGAACTTGCTCATGAAGGGGATATATGTGGAGGGAATTAGATAATTCAGTGCCTGAGATAGCCAGGGGCTGGAGGTGATGACACTGAAGGTCCTTCCTGCATGAACAGAAGATGATTCCTGGCTTAGAGCAAAGATCCTTAAATCCTGGGTCCATTCTCCAGCCGTTGTTCAGCAGCAAGTGAAGAGGTAACACGGGTAAGAAGCAGGGCGGCTGCAGAGCACTCCCACTTGTGCTGTATCCTCCCAGCCTCGGGCAACTCGCAGCTCAGGACATCCAAAACCTGGCCTTGCTGAACAGTTTAGTTTGCAGCTTTGATGGATCTTTCCTTATGGAGCTAATTAATCCCTTACGGGAGCCTCGTCATACTCCTGGCCTTGAGTGTCTTCTTTTGGTACTCAGCTTCTCTCTTTGCCCCATGTGGGATGGATAAATGTTTATTTTGTTTGTTCTAGAATTGCCTCCTATTCATTTAATTCAGTGTTCCCAGATGTTGTGTTAGGAGGAAAAATTCCTCCAGACTCTTCATCCCCTTGATAATATTACAGCCTCTTCTGTGTCTCCTGTTATTTATTTTCCAGGCTTTTTCCCGCCCTCTTTTTAAGTGTATTCATGTTCATGAAAAACTGTGTATGACGGCAGTCCTGACACTTCAGCTCAGCAGCTGTCCTCCTGAAGCTTTACACCGTCCATGAAGGACCAGAACTTTGAAGAAAAAAGGCAGAGTCCACTCAACAGCTAAGTAGGTTTTAGACCACCTAGAGAAAAGCAGCTGATCTCTAGACCCCAAATACTCTGCCTGACCCAACCCCCCCATGCCCATAGATCCCTAATTCCCAGGTGCCATATTCAGTCCCTCTACTTCAGAAACAGTGCAATGAATTACAGATAACTTCTTAGCCACAAAAAAGTGAGATAGGATCCCAGGCTCCTCAACCCATGGTAGGAGAGAACTAGATGCCACTGAAGAGCAGTTTAGAGGGAACAGCTCTAGCGTCGTGTACTCGTTTCTTCATCACAGGCTAGGAAAATCACTCTATGGGCTTCTCTCCTAAGAAAATACACATCTTCAGTACTAGCCATGCTCTGTCAGGCTCCCAGAGCACAATTAGCCCTAAACCCGAGGCAGACCAGGTCTGAAGCAGAGCAGGGCGCCTGAGTAAGCGACGCCCCGGTTGGGGTGGAAGGGCTGTATGTAGGTACCTCCTACAGTGGATGGACAAGTCAGAGAGATGAACAAGCCAGGGGAAGAGTAGTTTGTCCATGCAAGGTGGGCGTCAGTGAACATGACAGCAACACTAGTGCATGCCAGGAACGGGCTGGTGGCATCTTCCCACTGGTACCTCTTATGGCTTTCCAGAATATTTGGGCTTGGATGGAGCTGTTTGTCTGCAACAAATCTGAGCTCTCTGGAGCGGAGACAAACTCTTAATGCAAGTACTTTCGGACTCGTCTAGATATCTAGTAAGGAACACTGCTGATGCAACGTGACATCGATCTGCCTGAGGACCGGTATCGTGTGTCCATTAAACCACCTCATGTCTCAAACCCTTGGAGTGCAAGCCAGGAGAGCAGTCCCCTTACCAGGGGACAGCAGGCAAGGGGCTCTGGGGGGTCGGCAGGACAGCTCTGACGCTGAAAAACTCCCAAGCCAGGGAGTAGGATGAGGGATGAGACTGCTATCCCGAGGCACTGAAGTCCTCGCAGCCTTACAGCAAATTTGACAGGAGCCCTTTGGTGGTTTTGAGCACCCCTGAGACAGGGTTGAGCGGCTGGAGCGTTGACACAGCCGGGGAGATTGAGGCGTAACCACCGACGGGAGCCACAGCCACCAGCTCTGCATCGCCCTGCTGGCCCAGGTACATCTGCTGTCGGCATGGCAACAGCTAAATTACTTACTTAACACAGATGTATGAGCAAGGCCAGATATGGCCCCCTCTTTTTGAACTGCATAGTAATATCAATTACCCGCCCATCTCATAGTCAACCCTTCCAAGCACAACATCTCCATCAAGTTGGGCTTTACAGTGCACAGCCAGTTTTCATTTTCCTGTTTGCTGCTTCTGTCACAGAGGAGCACAGCTAATTTATGAAGTAAACTAGCCTTGAGTGGTATTACTAATGCTCATAAGTGACTTTAATAGACAATGGAAGTACTTGCAAAAATATGCTTTGAAAAGGCAGGTTTAGTGTCGCTTAAACGTATACAAGATCCGTACCTGTGTGCTGCTGGCTTTCTCATTTATTTTCCATATACAAAAAGCAAAAGCAGTACTCTCCGCTTGTATTTTTTCTTTACTGTAAGAAAAAAACAATAAGAAGGAAGCCTGAGAGGGCTGAGTATTGAATAGAGAGAACGAGAGCACCATGTTTTATGTCCTCTGCAAAAAGCAGAATCAACTACAGACGAAAATGGCTGTAGGCTCAGCAGGCAGACAAAGAGGTGGAAATGTAGACCCTGGAAAAAGGAAAGGCACTGCAGTTTCAGATGATGTGACGATACAGAAAAGGCTCATTAAAAATTCTGTCTCAAATGTGTTTTGAAGGAGACTTGGGGGTTTGTCTAAACCAATTTTTTGCGTGCGCGAAACGTGCATGTGCTCCATGGAAACTCGGTGATCCCGCTGAGCTCCCCATCGCTGGAATACTGCTGTTAGATCGCCTCCAGTGCCGCGGCGGCTTCTCCGCGTCCCCGCGCCGTGCTGCGGCCACGGCTCCTCCCGCCACCCCTCGCCTGTGCTGCAGCCGGGGCGGACGGCTGCTCCTCACCAGTGGGAGACTGGTGCTCCCTGGCCCGAGACTGGCACCCGAAGCACACGCCGACAGCGGCGCTTCAAAGGAGGAGTACGCCGGCCAAAACCGTTGTTGCGATTTTAATCAAAAATTCGAAATTTGCTGTTGAATTTATCTGGGGATTTTTTTTTTTCTTTTTGGCATGATTTTCCAGCGGAAGAGACTTATTTTCTAGCTGTTCGAGTAATAAACTTTGTGTCTCCCACACCACATCTTGTCAGTGCTGTTTGACCACACATGAATTATTGATTTTGAGTCTGGCAAAGCCTCGTACACCACAGACTATGTACAATGAATTCCCAGATAAATCTTGGCAGCTCACGGGAATGACAGACATCTAATGTACTTCCAGAGCAAGTTCAGCTTTAGAGGTCAGCATTTCAGCTTCTCAGATATTTGATAGGCATACTCAGCTAAACTGGTGAAATGATAACCCGTATTTCAAGACAGCTGAAACAGCCGTCACTAGTATACATTCGCCTCCCCCACTACTCTGCCTGAAAGATGGCTTCTTAATGTATTTTTCTATAATAAACTTAACGTCTTCAGATTTTATTTCCCACTTGAGGTCTAAATCATCTTTGCCATAAATGTAAAACAACTAAGCCAATTGTTTGGTAGTGCAGGTTTACAATATATCATTACAATAATAATTTAGAGAGCTGGGAAGTTTTCTTTGCTATAAATTTGCTCAGCTCATTACTGATACTAGTCTGCAAAATAAGTAGATTCCCACTGGAAAATGGGAGCGGTGGAAATCCACCTGAGAGCCACAGGTTTATTTTTATTGTTCTGCTACACTCCAAAAAGATGCTTGTTTCAAAGAGAGGATGGCTGAGCCGTACTGAGTCGCACGGGAGAGATCCTGAGTGGGTCTGAATTAGCCAGCCCATATGGTGCACCACCCCGGATGGCGTGGAGGGAGGGTAGCCTGGTGTCCTGTCTCTCTGAAACCTTCGTCTCCTAGACCTCGCCTAGCACACGACGCCCGTTGTGTGAGTACCAGGGTGCGAAAAGGAAATGAAGTGTTCAAGTGGGAAACTGAGGCACACAGAAAATTGTGTCAACACAGATCTATGTTCAGTGTGGCAGGGAAAACGAGGGGAGACAGTGAAAGACGAGGCACGCCAAAGACTAGGACCCAATTACGGACGGGAAAATAAGCCGTCCTGGAAATAAAGAGAGGTGCAATTTGGATCCTCTAGGGCAAATTGCACAGGGGAACTCCAGGCCAAGAGCTAAACTTCAGAAAACCAGAAAATTTAATGGAGATAGAAGAATATTTTAGACATAAGGCTTTTCTAGGTTTTAAAAAAACAGGAAGCAGATATGCTACTCCCTACATTCACTTCACTATTCATTGTTAAAATGAAAATGAAGGAGCTCCCAAACCTTTGTTGCATCCTAGTGTGTTAATAAGTAGCTGCTGTTAATTTTAGTTATTCGTGGAATAAATATTTGTTCAAAGCATTTTGGATGTTAAAATAAGAAATCTGCAAACAAGGTTTGAGCTAGAAAAGGGCTTTATGAATTGATGAGAGAGGAAGGCATGGCTCAGAAACTGTTTTGGCCCCAGGATGCACTGTCTGGTGGAGTTTGGAGTTGTGCCTCGGCTCTGTGAGCTCAGTCATCTACTGCATCCCCCTGTGCAAAAAGGTGTCACACAGGGAACCCTACAAAAGGCTGGGGAAGAACTGACAAAGGTCTGTAAGATGGTCACTGTTATCTCTGTTGCTTTTCTTGGAAAATACTAACAACCCTCAAAGGAAAGAGGTGCACAGAGCCTCTCTCTCATACAGCCCTGTGTGCTGCTGTAACCTTTATGTTCCAACACAGAATAAAATCTAAATTCACACAGCAGGAGAAGGACACTCTGAAGCATTCACTGTTGACTTTTGCTCAGCTTTGGACCTTGCAGTATCTCTGATCTCCTCCAAGTCCCAGGCATGCCCGTGGGGCCCCACCTAGAGTGATGCGACGCTAATCACTACTTGTGTTCTGATGCTTCAGACTGGAGTCCAAGGAGACCCAGACTTTGTGCTCAGGCCCAGCTGGGACGGGGGTGCAGCCCACCCCGGGACCATCCTCTCCTTGCACAGGCTCCTGTGACTCTGCTGGAGCTCACCAGCGTCTCTCCGATTCAGCTTCTTGTTTAATGGGGGAGTGAGACTCTCCAGTCAAGGTGAAGTCAAATTGAATGTCGCTGAGATGTAGGAGAAGGAGGAACATGACTGAGCAAAGTCCAAGCCAGGACTAGTCAAAAGGGAAGGAAGCTGTGCATGGAAGAAGATCTGAGCATAGAGAGGTTGGCAACAGCTCAGGCTGTCATGAAGACACCAAGCAAATGGGACAGTGCACTTCAGTCTCCTGTAATGAAGGGTGCAGAATCCAGAATGACGGTTCCATTTATGCTGGGCCAGGAGTATTTCATTATCACTTTGATCAAAGTGATTTCATGATTACTTTGATGGCAAAACGAGCTTTAGGAGTCCATTTGTCCATGGCTCAGGGGAAAGATAGTGGCACATTGCCGGATAGGGTGCTGCAGTCCCTTTGCCTTCCCCAGCCTTCCCACCCCCACCATCAGGCCACAAAAGGAGCTTTATCTCCCCATCACTCACTTGTCAACCAGAATGCGTCTGTAAAGCGCAATCATTGCTGGCTGACAAGCAGCGATTACTCCTTTGCTGAGACAGCAGGAGGAGGATGCTCCCTTCGCAGCTGATTAAGGGCATCCCAGGGAAGGGATGCTTTACTGGAGAAGTGCACAGCTGCACAAGTGCTGGAGAAGGGGTGTGAAATTCATGGATGACAGCTCCACCTCTTTTGATCAGTTGCTGCTTAATTAGGTGGTGCCTGTGAAACGCTCTCAGGCCATGTTAGACAAGGGTATGAGATACACAAGTATAGCAAACAGGCAGTCCCACCTGTAGAAACCCAACTCAGCTTCACGCAAAGACTTCAGGGTGGAGCCAAGACTGCCTGAACTCAGGAGGAAATATCTGAGTTGTTCTTAGCAGGGAGAACATACTGCCTTAGCTCATTTAGGACACTTTTCCTTTTTCCTTCTCCGGATCACTCCTGGGATAATCAAGCCAGACTGCAAGAGTGGAAGCAGAAATCACGATGGAAGCATAGGTGTTTCAGCTAGGGCTTGGATTTAGTTGCTCCTCAGGTCACTTCAGAGAAGGACTGCCAGGGTCTGGGAGTCAGTTCTGTGCTCCCGAGCTAGACAAGGTGAACACACATGGATTCTGGCCAGTGCTTTACCAGCCTGTCTGCAACAGCCATTTCCCAGAGAGGAAGACAAGCAGACCAGCCCTCTCCTACCGCCCTTTTTGGCTTCATTTTTCACAGGACGAGTGCAGAGTTTCAGGTGGGTGGCTGCAGAACCACGTCCCTTTTTGGTGTATGGCGATGTTTTGTCTCCCTGCACACGCGATGAAGAACCTCCCTGGCCATGTGCATCCATTGCTGAATGCCACTTACGACCAGACACTGCATGTATGGTCTAATGCAGATAGTTTTTAACCAAGGACTAGACCTGCATCCAAGAATTGATACCTTAAAGTGATACTGGCTATGGATAGATGTTGTTGGAAACACAAGGCTGGGAGGTACCAACAGGTCTCAGTCCCATGTTCTGAAGACATGGACCATCCTGCAATAAATGGTTAATCCAGAAGGGTCGGTAGAACTTCTCTTCACAAGCCAGCTCTCGCCAGAGCCTACCAACTGTCTCACAACAATGCCCTACACATTATAAATACAGCGTAAGAAAGTAAATCCACCTCCGTTAAACTTCCCAGCAGGGACCGTGCCATTACCAGTCTCTTGGATTCCTGAAACAGCAGGGAATTAATTTTGACTAATTTCTCAGAAGTGATATTAAAAAATGGACCATTTGGTGCTATGGAATTAAAACAAAACCGCTGACAATCCTAGCTTCTGTTAGAGAAACTCTAATCCTAGAGATGAGGATCGTTGCAGTACGAGGTCAGTAAACGAGGTACAACCACCTCCCATGCAGAAGGCTTTCCCGCTGCAGCAAAGCGCAGGTGTGCCCTGCTCCGAAGCCAACCTTCGTGGCCAGCGCTTGCCGCGATTCAGAGGAAGGCTGAGACAGGGCCAGAAGATAAGTTGTGAATCAAGGGATGAACGAGGCTTCCGAGACCACGCGAGTGACCAGCAGAAGCCTGCCATTTAGGATTAATGTGATATAAATATAGCACAGGCAAATGCACTTGGCACGCAATGATCAAATCTCCATCCGCTGGAATAGCAATAAATCACGTACCCAAGGCCTTTAACTTCCAGGCCCAGAATTATTTCCACTCTATCAAACAACTCCTTTCATCAACAGTTCCATCTTCATATAATTTATGTTCCTTCCTTCCTGTCTCCCTCTCCTCATCTCCATACAGACAAATGGATTTTGGAAAGCATTTGAGAATTTCACTCTTTGGATAGTTAGAAATCTTCTAATTTCCAATCTCACTATACTCATGACTGGTTTATATCTATTTGATCTATTTCCATGTGATCCCTTAATAGCTTTTCCACATTTGATATTATCCCCCAGATGTATTTATGTAAAGAACCATCACCTAACCCCTCAAAGTCATTTTGCTATATTGACAAAGCAAAGCTTTCAAAGTGTGCTTTCCTAAGACAGGCTCCCCCAAACTGCCTGATTCAACAGCCCTCCTCTTTCCTGATGCAATTTAAAACTAATTTTTTTGACCAAACCCGTGCATAACAGTTCAAGCAAATTCTTACTCTTGCTTTGTATATAGTACTAATACTACTTTAGCTCTGACGAAAATACTTCCGCAGAATTATGGGGGCTATTTTCACAGCTTCATCACATTATCAATCCATAGCGATGCTAGTGCTAACCTATGCATACTGATGCTGACCTCCTCCCTCTCCCGTTATTTCTAGTTGGTGAGTCCTTGGTTCACAGAAAAAAGCCCCTCCTGTCACCCCAAAGGGCAGGACTCTGCCCTTTGAGCTATTAAATCTAATCTCTTTTTTATTGTTCCAGCTGGTTAGATAATCCAGCTCTTTATGCGTGACGATGTGCTCATTGTCTGGACAAACACCACCTCCTGCTCTCAAATAATCCGTACCGTCACCAGCACCTTTGTATCCCTGCCGTACTTCCCGCTGCCGAGACTTGCTCGGTTTCTCAAAGACACCAGCTGGTGGGCTGCCCTCACCCACGGACCGCGGCGTGCACCCTTCGTACGCGACCGCGACATCCCCACGCCTCCGGACCAGGTCCGGCCGTGCGCTCCAGGTGCCGTCAGCTGCTCTGGTGGTACCGCGGCGGGGGGAGAGGAAAAGGCGGGAAGGGAAAGAACTAGAACAGGATCTAGAGGAAAAGGCTGGAAAGAGGAGAAACACGGTGTCCGCGTCGGGCCCGCTGCCCAGCGCCGGCTGGGTGCTCCTTGCGGTGCGAGGCCCCTCCGGGTCCCGAGCCCTCCGAGGGCTGCTGCCTCCCGCTGCCCGCCGAAGGGGAGGTCGTGGTGCCAAAAGGTGGAAGAGGAGGGGGCGGCGTGGGCAGAGGGTAGGAGTTAGGGTACCCCCTGCCCCGTGGGAAGGCGGGCGTGAGGAGGAAGGTGAAGCACAAGGACTTCACTCCTTGCGCCGCTATAACCGGCGTCTTCTAAAACCTCCCCCCAAAAAAAGCCGTCCGTGGCCAGCTGCGTAGGGAGGTGATGCACTTCTCCCCTTCGCCCCGGGCTGCGACGTGAGCCGCAGCAGGCTGGACGTTGGTCCAGCAGTTTCAAGCTGCCAAGTCACAAACTCTGTCTTACCTTTGTCAATTCATGAACAACGCTACCGAGATATCCCTAAGAGCACTAGCTAGAAATTTTGAAGATGACTCCGTTCCCAGCTGCAAACACTCTGTACTGGAAGCCAAATAATCTGTGGCAGACAGTTCAGCTTTTAACTCTGAAGCAAAACCGAACAAAACTGAAATATTTTGGTCTTCTCAGAAGGGAACATTTTGTTTTCTTTTTCCAAAATAGTTTTTGCATAATTTATTTTATTTTATATTATTTAGAAAAAGCAAAAAAAAAAAAATTGGAATGAAACATTTTTCTTTTATCGAAACAGAATGGTCTGGTTGATCCAATTTTTTATTTTCCAGTGTGGGGAATTAAAAGAAAATTCATTTCCATTCCACTTTGTGGAATCATGTATGTGTGAATTAAATGAAAAATGAGTTCTCAGCCATCCGTACCTTTTAAACAGAAGTGTTTTGGTTCCCTGGTGAAGCGGAAGACATTACCCCCAAAGAAAAGCACGAGTTCATGGAGGAAAGAGGACAGATGTCCACAGCGCAGCTTGCATCGACGGGACCCCATTGCGGTGGTGGAATGGGAATGAGACCAGCACGGGCTTGTTGACTGTGTTTGTGAGATGAGAGATAGAGTTTTCCCAGGCAGAAGCTCTTATTTACAAAAATAGTGTGACAGATTTTTACAGCAAACTCAATCTTTGCCAAAACGTGACTCAATTACTCGTGCTGGGTTTATATTACCTTGCAAGATTCTTACTCCGTTTCCCAGGAAATCATTATTCTTCCTCATTCCCAGTGCTCCCCGCACCGGTGTGAAGGCAGATGGAGAGCCGTTGGACCTGGGTCCTTACGCTCCTGCCTTCGCAGCCTCCACAATGCTCCTTCCAGGGCTTTTATTTTAGGTGCCCGTTGCGGCCGTACGCGCGTTGTACCTGCTCACGCGTCTGATCTGGGCTGGGAGCCATCGCGGGCCCACTGCTGCCCAGAGCGGGGGGCATTGGCTTGTGGAGGGTTGGGGTCAGCAGAGGGGAGAAAGTCTCTGTGCCGGCTCAGCGCTGCGGGAAATTACCCTGGAAAACTTTTTCTTCTTCTTTTTCAATCCTGATGGGATTCCCAAGACTTTGCGCGCGTTCTCTGGCCCCTGTCAGGGGCCACCGTGGTTTAAGGATCGCATAGCCCCAGTAGTACTCGCTCTCCTACAAAACCCACCGTGAGATCAAGGGAGTTGGCCCAGTCTGCTCTCAGGGTCGGGACTGGGAGGAAGGGGAAGGACAGGCTCCTGTACGGACAGTTGCCACTTCTGCCGGCGTGCAGGATGAGGCTGGGCTGATGAGCGAGCACCTAGGGTCACAAGAAATGGCAAAAAGCATGGCTCTGCCACACAAAAACAGGCCAAGGAGCAGTGCTGGGCGTGAGCCTTTAATTAAACCCTTGCGGGTTGAGCATGGGGTAGGCATGGTACAAATCTGCATCAGCCACAGGAGAAGAGTTATAGGACTGCTGCTCTAGATAGCGCCTACACAGTCCCACCAAGCAGCGCTGGCGGCCGTATCCCAGCCAAAGCCATTCAGGAAGACAACGGCAAAGCCAGGTGACAAG
Source organism: Aviceda cuculoides (assembly GCA_035590195.1). Lineage (NCBI taxonomy): Eukaryota > Metazoa > Chordata > Aves > Accipitriformes > Accipitridae > Aviceda > Aviceda cuculoides. The sequence continues at coordinate 840,953 of JAVJGG010000088.1, forward strand.
TCTTTCCCCTCTGCTTTCCAGTCTAGGTCCTTGAGCAAAAGACATAGCCACAAACCCATAAAGTTCAGAAACTTCTGCTGTGCCACCCTGAATGTAGGACCCCACTTGATCGCTCAGTTTGATGCCACTGTTTCAGGGATGTATTTCCAAGTGGCAACTGAGAGCAGACCCTAAACCGAGTGTGTGCAGAGTCATCACACCTGCCCAAGAACTGCAAAAGTGCTCAGAGAGCATGGCAACAGAAATCTCTATAACCTCACCTAAAAACCTTGCTAGCTCAGCTCCTGCAGCTAGAAAGGTCATTTTGCTCAGTGACAGCAGTCGTTTTTGTTTCCTTGCTGCTCACCTGAACTAGCTGCCCACCTTCAGCCTGGGGTATCATGTGGAAAACTCAGACACGAATTACTATCAGTCCATTTACAAATTGTTCTTCTCCTGCCACATCTGTTCAGAGAAATCCCTGGATACCCAACAACTCTCTTGCCTTTATTTAGGGGACATCCCAGGTGCTTTATTGCCTGTCCCCATGCAAATTTGTACAGATAAAGCATTAGCTGTTTATGTGTAAAATAAATTTCCAGCCCACACAGCTAGCTTGATCGCATGAATTGTTTCACGTGCAGCAAGAAACCTGCTGGAGATACCTGCAAGGGAAAATATCAGCCATTTCCATGGTACTGCAGGAGAGAGCCAGAAAAGCTCCACGAAATGATCCGGTCCTCCTCGCGGGGCCTGGACAGGCTGCTCCTGGTGATGTGTATCCTCGGGCTTTGTTTGCTTTGGCTGCAGTGTTGCAGGTGATGGAATAACCTGCCCCTCTCTCAGAAGTGAGTCCTGCAGCCCGCGGCACCACACTGCTGGGAAGCTCGCCCTGGCATTTGTTTTCCTCCTTCCTAGAGAAACGGCGAACAAACAGACCTCCAGCCACAGCTATACATCACGGGGAAGCGGTTCAGTTCATTAATTTGTTCTTAGTAAAAAAGTGCTTTTTTTTTTTTTTTTTTTTTTTCTTTTCTGTCTGTGTCCAGGAAGCATCTGTGTATCAGCACACAGAAATCCTTTTCTTTGGGGGATCGATTTCTCCTCCCTCTCCGCCCAGCCCAGCCTGCTCTGCACTCCAAGCCAGACACATCCATTTATTTCTCTGACTTCTCCCGATTCCTGTGCTGCCGGTGCTGCTGTTCCATGAATCCTCTCCTCTTTGCCCACGTCTTTCTGCTAAGAAGATGCCCAGTTCAGAGCAGGGCTTTCCAGCTGGAGCCTGGCCAGAGCCCCGCTGCCTCCCAGCTGTTTCTGCCGTGCTTCTTGCATGAAGCTCAGACTGATCTCAGCTTTCCCTGTCGCCATCTGGCACCTCTCGCTTGCCACACAGTCCCACCTTTGGATTTAAAGATACTCAGGCTGTTTCTTTGCAGTGCTTGGCCGGTTATTCTGCAAACACACCCATTTGCATGATAGAAGCTGAATGTCTTTGCATTTTCTATCCCTGTTTCTGCGCTTCCCTCTTCCAACTTATTTATCTCTATCTTTGGGGCATTTTCAACTCTTTCCAACTTCTACTTTAAAATGAATTCATGCACCAGTCCTTCCAGTGGAGAACGGTTGAGACACATGTTAACTAAATCCTTACCTAGATGAGAGAGTAATTTTTTCCTGCCACTATAAACCGTAGTCAAAGAGAAAAGGGTCAACGGGAAGCTTTAACGCAGAGTCACCCAGGATGCCCTGTTCTCCATTATTCCAGTGGAGAAAAATAAGAGCTTTTGGACTGTGATTCATCAGATCAAATGTAGGCAATTATTTGAATTGAAATTAATTGCGTCTAGTCTCTGCTGCTATATTGACTCCACAGGGAGCCTCAGTTGACCAGCTCAGAAGGAGACATCAATGTTTAACCAGAATGAACCCGGGGTGCCCTAACCCCTCTATCCCTGGTCTGGACTGGGCTGTGCGCCACAACAAAGCGGGTGGTGAAGCTGGAGGCCAAGCCAGCACATGCCTCACCCAGAGCAATAGACAAAGAAACTTGAAAAACAAGGGAACAATAAGGACAGTGTTCCCTGATGGATGAGTCAAGGACACAGGGGGGCCGTTGATGGGCCATTATCTCCCTTATTTTCACCTCTGCTCAAGAAAAACTCCATGGAAACATTCTCCCTGAAAAGGGGGCTTTGTTCTCCCGGGTGCATTTAGGTTTTGGTCTCCTTACCACAGAAGGAGGCAGGCTGTGCACCAGGGCACTCTTTGCCCTGTGCTGGCCGGCAAAGGGAGGCCAGATCAAGGCTCCTTGGCTAGGCAGGCAAGAGTCAGCTTTTGGCAACATTGGAATGTGGTTTTGGAGGAGAGGGTCGGTGAAGGCTGGGGCAGGAGGTTTAGGAAAGCTCAGGGCTGCCCTCCCTTCCCACCACCCCGTCTTCTTGCAGCCCTTCAAGACTTGCATGTCTTTCAACTCCAGGGTGGAGGGAGGAGGGTGAGGGTGAGGTCTGAGCTACAGGACAGACCCAAAAGATAGGTATCCTTTCCCTACCGCCTCAGGGGTTTCTTCTGCACAAGGCTGCATGGAAGAGTTCCCCCCCCCTTCCTCTGGGACAGCAGATGGAGCAGTGGGGGGCTCTGGAGGCAGGAGCAGGGATGTGTGGTTTGGGTAAGGCTGGCTTGTCCCCACCTCTCCAGCCAGTATCAAGGTGGCAGGCTGGAGAGCCTTGTGCCTTGGTCACTCCGGAGGCTGGGGGTCTCCGGGAAGCCGGGTCCTGCTTCACAAAGACCAGGGGATGTCCCTGGTAGCTGCAGGGACGGCTTTGCAGGCAAGCGCTGCATGAAGTGACTCATCTAGGGCTGGGCAAATCAGCTGGTGTTTTTCTTTTTTATCCTTTTTTTTTTTTTTTTCCCATCTCCTCCTCTTCAATCCCTGAAAATAAAACTCTCCTCATAGGTAACTTGAGTGAAATCCACAGGATGTTCTTTAGGCTCTTCCCTTTCCTGATCTCCTCTAGGTTCCCTCCAGGAGCAAGCTCCCACGCAAAGTCCGGCTCCTGTGAGATCTTGTTCTGGCTTCAGGCGTGCTACTACAAATCTCCGGAAAACATTTGTTCTCCTGAAGTTCTCCTGAAGCCCTGCTGTTGGCCTCGGTCCTACAGGCTGGGTGCCTTGTTGATGTCTGGTGGGCTTTCCAGTGGTGCTTGTGGTTTCTTCTGTCCAGTTCTTCACTCAGAAAGAAAGCGTTTTCCCAAGTTACTATGGAGATGAGCGCGATGCAGTCAGCAAAGTCTTGTTACAGAAGCACAAGGGAAGGAAAAGTATTCGGCGCAGATGGATGCATACCAAGTGAGCTCCCGTTTGCTCTCTCTACCTGGGAGAAAAAAGGAAAGTATAAAGATACACGAGATTGGAACAGAACAATAGGATGTATTTGTATGAACACCGTTGTCAGAGGCATGAGAGTGAGGGTGTCAGTGAGGCTAAGGTGCAAAGAGAAGTGGTAGTTTCTAACAGACAGGCAGTGCAGATGGGGAAAAAAATAAGCTCTTTGAGATCCACAATGGACAAAGAGCTTTGTTCTTGAAAACATCTTTGGGATTTTTTCCAGATATATTGGCTGGTCTAATTAAAGTGATTGATTCACTCCAGAAATATGTCATAAGCGGCCTTTCTCTGGTAAAATTCTTCCTGATGTAAGAACTAATATCACTCATGTCCTAGCTGAGGGTAATTAATGTCAGGAATAAATGGTCCATGTGCCTGATGGCATCCTCCTGCACTGAGAAGCTTCACCCTTTTTTTTTTTGCAATATTTGGTCTCCTCTGTTAGAGCTGTTTATGAATTCAGGAGCCTTTTTTGTCTAGAAACAAGGGTGTGAGATGAGGGTACATGGCCAGTATGCAGCAGTGTAGCAGGATGGATCCTTGGGCAATATTGACTTACCTGTCACGTAGAACACTGTAAGACATGGATATTTGTCCCCAGAATAGTCTACAATCCTTCTGTCTGACCGTTTCACCCTCCCTGGTGTACTTATGATAGTTTCTGCAGGAGTGATGGAGTGGTGCTCTTGTTCCCACTTCCCAGAAGAGCCAGGGTCTGGAGACACCGCAGATTATGGGGGAATGTGTAACTCCTGGTGGTTGGGGCTGGGAGTGGGACCCAGGACCAGGAGTGAAGCGTCTTATTGCTTATGAGGATCACAAGTTTCGTAACAGGATCCAACGCACCCCATCCACCCATGGGATGCATTCAAATGAGCTATGGGAACCACGAAGCACATGAGACTACCACAACTCAGCATCTCAGGGTTATCACCAGGGGATAACCATCATCTGCGAATCGCCCGCCAGGCTCTTCTCTTGCAGAAAAGTGGCAACTTTTCCTTCGAGGATCTTTTTTACATTCCTTCGTGAAGCTGGCGTGCGTGTGAGAAGGCAATGCAGTTGTTTTTTGTAAAGCAAAGTCTGCAAAGCTGCCCTTCGAGAAGTCACACGGGCTCTTTAGAAATGGCCGCTGTGATAATTCAGGTGGGCATCGCTAGCAGGGGTGGGTTGAAACGCGACAAATGACAAATAAGCCATGAATACCTGTCCAAGGAGCTGTGCAGCGCTGTTACCACTCGTGCTCCATCACCACCCACCCCTCTCCTAACCTCAAACTGCACAGAGGGGCACTGCGGGGCAGGGGCTGTGTCTGACTGTGGATTTATCCAGTGACCAGTGCCATGTGGCCACAACCCTGTCTAAACCTGCCGAAGAGGGAGCAGCTAATGTGGCAGCCGACCCTGAAAATCGGGGGTTAGCTCTACGTTACGCAGCTGTTCTGCAGCATTGCCGCGGGTCTGTCATTGCTCTATGCTTTAGTTTGCTGGAAAATTGTGTGTATTACCTCTTTTGGGAGAATATTTTGAGACCTAATGATGCACAGTGCTGCTTATTATTATTACCAGTGTAACACATATTAAATCAGTGTCATAATCTAGTGATCTTAACAATGAGAAAATCACTAGAGTTGTTAGGAGGCAGGAAAGTAGGAAATTACTTGTTACTGAAAGAGTAGTGTGTGAAGTACCGGTGCCTTCTTCACATCTGTATTCATTACAGCAAATATTAACCACTAAGACATTCCCAGTACAACAGAGCAAAGCCCCAAAGGTGTGGGAACCGCATCCCTAAATGAGATACAAAGTTAGGAATGAAAGAGTCATTAATGATCATTATGTTTTAATAATATTTAATACCAAAGGTGCCAATGAGATTATACATTGTTCCGACAGATAATTAGTTTTACTGGAAACTGCAAGTTGCAGCCACGGTGCCAAACCCCTGTGAAAAGGAACTCGAGAAACTGCCGTCTTTCGGTAGCTTCGGGATACATTTAGGAAAGCGTGTTTTGAAAAGGTGTGAGTCAAGCTGAGGTTGTGAGGCGTAAGTCATGTCAGGCAAACCTGATTACTTTCTAATGAAATAACTATCAGCCCGGATAGAGGGGGACCAATAAATTCCATAAATCTGTTTTTTTCCGTGTGGCTTGTCTTGATGCAGTTTCCCGTGGTGAATTCTCGTACAGCCTTTTAACCCTGGCTTGCACCCGAGGTTTGCGGTGCCGTGCGGCTGCCTCGCAGAGCTCGCGCGAGGGTGGAGGTTGGGGGACGGGTGCCCCCAGAGGTGCCAGCTCTGCAGCGTGTTTTGCAGATGCTGTGCTCGACCCGTCCGTCTCCCGAGGTCCGGCTGCCCGCCGGCACCCCGCGCCCGCAGGACGGTGTCTCTTCGTTCGCCAGCGGGTGTCACGGGCACCCCGAGAGCCAGCTGGAGGACGTCGCTCAGTGAGATGCGGTCCTTCGGGAGCCGAACTGGCCGCTCGTGGCACCGCGGTTACGATGGAGCTGCCACCGGCAGCCTTCAGAGGACACCACGAGCAGAAAGCAAATGGCTACAGAGAGTTCTGCCATGCCTGCTGTCGGGAATTCGTGTAGACCCAGTGCCTGCATACAGCAGCGTCTCGGCATTGAAGTCACTGTGAGGTGAAGTAGTGTAAATCCCAAAGGGATGGGGTCTGGCTGTACCAGTTGACCTGAAAATGTTCTGCCGAATGCTCTGGCACAGACTCCTAAATGAAAGGCAGAAAGATGTCGGTGTTGTTTCAGGACGACTGTTATTCACGTTGAATGATACTGTGTTCCTGGGGCATGCAGCATCATTCAGAAGTCCGCTCATCAAGGGGCTTTGGACCAGACTCTCATGAACCTGATGATGTACACAGGTTTACTCTCCCAATATGAAGAAAGATCTCATTAAAATGAGAATGGGACAGCCCAAAGCTGCTCAGTTAATGAGAGAAATGAAAGGGCTTGTAGGGAAGGATAAAAGAGATGTTATTACATGCTGGAGGGAGAGGAGCTGAGCCTGAATGATGACACCAAAGACCACTTTGTGATTTTTCAGACTGACTCATCCCAATGGCCAGGAGACACCTTCCTCTTGGAAAAAAAGCATGAGGTGTTTCAATCAGTTCTCAGTGGTTATGAAAATAAAATAAAACCAGGTAAAATTTTACAGAACGTAAAAGACTTTATTCAGTTATTCTGTAAGATACTGACAGCCATACATATTATCCCAGTCTGTTACTGCTCTGTCAAGGAATCATATAAACTAATAGTATATAAAATGAAGACCCTATAAAGTGAGATAAAAGTGAGATACAATTCACATTGTGAAGTATGGAATTTCAAGACAATTTTAGACCTCTGAAAATCAAATGTCTTCCCCAAAAAATATTCTCTCTGGGGAAGGAAGAGGTAGAGAAGTGAAAATTGTTGCTTCACTGCCACCCACAGAAAGCTGGCAGATTTTTTCAGTGAGGAGCATTCACAAGCTGCTTGTGGCGTCTCCACAAGATGGAAGAATTCCTGAATAACTTCTTCTGCCGTGGTCTGGGCTTATTCTCTCCTTCATATGCCACGTATGCCGTTCACATGCTCCAAATCCCTGCACAGGTTAGCCGGTGGAAATACGCATTCAAAAAAGTATCAGGAAAACTGAGGCACCAAGACTCCGTTTATCTGAGTTTTTTCATCTTCAAAAGAAGTAACAACCTTATTAATCAGCGTCTGCAAAGCGTGAGACAGAAAACGCTGATATCCTGCCCAGGCAGCGGTGTATCCCCAAATCTGGACCCAGAGCAGAGAGCGCCCAAAGCAGAGGCAGCCCTCCTGCAGAAACGTGTCCCAGACACACGCGGGAGCCAGGAGCTTCCCACACGATGCCTCTTGCAGCTACGGAGCGGCCGCTTTGGACAAGCAACGTGCTCCCCCCGTGGCTCTCTTCCCTTGTTCGGTGGGGCTGGTGGTGACGCTCAGGGATGCTCTGAAATGATCTCTGTTAGCACACAGGAGCTGTTCCAACACTCTGCAATTAGGGGATATAATTGCAGGCAGGGTGGAGAGGAGTTTGTGCTAAGAGCTGTCATTTTGCATTACTACTTACCATTCAGTACCTCCAAACATTATAGACTTGTTTTCCAACATTTCCTTTCCCAGGGCTGTGTGGGCTCTGCATGATCCCTTGGGTAAGGTAGTCTGTTCTTCCTAGCTTGAGATGGAGAGTTCCTCTGGAAACACTTTTTACTTGTTTAATTTGCATCTTGTCACTGTCTAACTCACTTTCCTCTATACTTCTGGGTTTTGTTGGGGTTTTTTTTTTGATAGATGCATGAATTCTGCAGTCCAAGAGGTATCTTCAGCTGGCCTCTGTGGTCTTTGAATGCTTCTGGGTCAGACAAGGCACGAGCCAGTTTACAGTCTCATCCTAAAGGTTTTTTCATCTAGTTTCTAAATCGTCCAGCAGTCTCATCTCATCTCATTTAAACATTCATGGAATCACAGAATGTTTTGGGTTGGAAGGGATCTTAAAGATCATCTAGTTCCAGCCACCCCTGCCAGGGACACCGTCCAGGTTGCTCCAAGCCCCATCCAACCTGTCCTTGAACACTTCCAGGGATGGGGCATCCACAGCTTCTCTAGGCAACCTGTTCCAGTGCCTCACCACCCTCAGAGTAATGAATTTTTTCCTAATCTCATCCTATCACTACACTCCCTGTTAAAGAGTCCCTCCCCATCTTTCCTTGCAGGCCCCCTTTCCTCCTAGTTTGAAGGCTTTGAGTTTAGCATAGAGGAAGACATCTAAAGAGAGGAAGACATCTAAAGAGGAAGACATCTAAAGAGGAAGACATCTAAAAAGAGCTACCCGAAGCCGCTGGGGACTGGGCAGTGACCTCCGAGCTCCCGGCGCCTTTGGGCATAACCCGGAGCCGTAGTGCCCGGCTTTGCTGGTGGTCACTCTGCACTTATTGACATGGTCATGGATGAAGAGCTTCACCTTGCTCGTCCCACACTGGGTGATCTGCAGCCATGGCCCCGGTGGCAGGCCCTGCTGGGACTGAAGGCAGGGACACTTTTCCGTTGAATTGGGATGCTTTGCCCTGCGAGTGAGCTTTGAACTCGCCGAAGGCATCTCTGTCAGTGCTAAGAAGTACTTCTTCATCTCCCAGAGAGCTTCTGCCAGCTTTGGTAATCCATGTGGGCACTGGCCTAGAAATGTCACTTCAAACAACACTTTCCCAGTGACTTTACTGGGCTGTAAATCAAGTAAAGAAAGAAAACCCTAAGAATTGATCTTTATGCATTTGAAAGTGAGGATGCTTTGGCTTCTTTTAAACGAGGCAGCCACGCTGAGTGGTGACGTGGAAGGGCTGAAGCATGGATAGCCAGAATAAACAGGCTGACGGGAAGGTAGTCCTTCAGTGTTGCTGACTATGCAGCATCTGCATGACATCTTCACTGCTGCCATTTGGCTGAAAAATGAAAATGGACGTTTTGGCAATTGGAATTCAATTATGACAGAAGTAATTTGCACTTTTTACTGGAAAAATGCCTGTCCGTTTCCAGTGCACCCAGTTCAGCCTCATGAGGTTTTGCCCAGCTTCATGCATTCCCACTGAAGCTCTTGACAGTCTCATCCTTCTGCTTCTTTTCTGTTTTTCATAAACTTTAGCATTAGGGGCTAGAAGGGGAATTTCTTCCCAGAGAGTCAAGCACAGAAAAGACACTGGCAACAGCTTCCCTGGAAAGGAGTATGAAGGATGTAACTGGTGAGGAAAAAAAAGGCCCAAAGACAGGAGTGCCAGGGTTAAAGCTGTATCCAGGGCTCTCTGGGTCTGCTGGAGTTTGCAGGCAGCATTTGCAAACCCCTCTGGCTCAGCCTCTGATGTGCTATTTGCAAATATTTACGTCAGCACGTTTCTGTTTGCTTAAATATTTTGGGAGTGGCTGTTTGCTTTTACTCATTCATGAATTGGGTCGTGTGTGCCTGACCAAATATTTGCTTTTCATTATTCATTATTTGCAATTCATATGTTGCTGTTGGTAATTTGCTGTCCTCTGTTCTCTTCTTTAAAAAGTTCTACTCTGTATCCCCAGAAATCGAAGACAATCCTAGGCGGCAGGTACTATGTTCCATATCAAACAGCTGCAAACAAAGGGAATTTGTTAGAGAGAGCTCAGAAATGGCTATGAAATGATAAACACTCTGAAGATGAGATGGAGGAAGGACCATGAAATAGGACAGTGGTCTTAAAGTTAACTTGGTAAGTAAGTTTTTGTGGAAAAAAATCACCTAAGGAGAAAAGCATTCAAGAGTACTTGTGGTGGTACCATAATTGTATTCAGTGTATTAGGTCAAACCATCCCAATGCAGATCAGTTGCTCATTGACAAGCAGAGAGAATGGAAACTGGGTCAACTCGGGAAGAAAAAACATGAAACAGTAACAGGAACATTTACAGATGTAAAAAGAAAGGGCAGGGCAGGAAAAGAGAAATAATCAGCAGGGGACATGAGGAGTGCTGAGAAGCCCTTCTGTATGCACGTAAGAAGAAGACAAGGGAAAAAATTTGTCTGCTACTCAGTGGGCAGGGAAAGCTCCCAAGAGAGGAGAAAGTAAAATGTTTAATGCCTTTCCTCTGTCTTTACAAAAAGCCGGACTGCTCAGGCAGCTGACAAGAGTGGCAAAGCTGTGGGAATCAGGCTGAAACAGCGAAAATTAGTGAAGAGTTACATAAGTTTGTGATTCTCACATTATGTGAACCTGACACAATTCAGCCCAGAGTGTTTCAGGCAGGTCTGGGCTGTCTCAGAGCTGCTGATCCCCGTCTCCAAGAGCACTTGGAGAAGGAGTGGGTTTCTGGAGGCCTGGAAAAGTCCAAGGCAATGGCCTTAGAAAGAAGGATAACCACAGGGTCACAGGATGATTTAGGCTGGAAGGGACCTCGGGAGGTCCCTAGTCCTATCTCCTGCCCAAAGCAGGGTGAGCCGCAAGATCAGAGCAGTGTGGTCAGGACTTTATCCAGTTTGGTCTTGAAAACCTCCAAGGATGGAGCCTGGGCAACCTCTGGGCAACCTGCTCCAGTGAAGCGATCAGAGCCACAGGGGTCAGCTGTAATGATGCTGAGAAACTCATTTGTTGTCTGGCACCTTTCGGGATTCACAACCCCAATCTGTATTTCTGCAGTAATTTGCAAGTGATTATTTTCCGGACTAGAATTAGTGTTTTGGGGTTTGGGGTTTTTTATAGGGCCCACTTATAGATTATGATTACATGAAAAAAAACTTTTTCAGGAGGAACTTGCAGGGTGCAGCCTCCATCCCTCAGAGGTGGGCAGTCTGGATCTGTTCAAACGTGCATTAATCAGCAGCAGACACTCGCTTGACATTAAAATGCATCCATCAGATTTCTATCAGAAATAGTTTAAAACAGCAAGAAAAACCGCAGCTTTCTCTCCATCCAAAAGAACAGACAAGCTGGGTTGGTTGTTTGGGTTTTTTTATTTTATCTTGAAAACTTTGTAAACAGGTACAAAGTCCATCTTGACGGCAGCGTGTTGCGCTGGAAACAGTCAGCATCAGAAAGCCTTTTCGAGGTGATAATTTCCTGCAGGAATCACTGTTCACGTCTCGGGCGTTTTGTTTCCCCGAGCATCAGAAGTAGCTTGCCTTGCTTCCCTTTTAGTGAGGGTTTGTTTCCCAACAGCGATAAGAAAACAGGGCAGGTCCTCCGTCTGCGTCCTGCTGGGACTGCCTCCAGACGCTCCCTTCAGCAGCAGGAGCTGGCCACCGTCCAGCCTGCAAGGTTTCCGTCTGAAGTGAATGAGCTTGGGAAAAAAATACAGGCATCTGGTGCAGATTATCCAATTTCTATCCCCCTTTCATTTAGCAACCAGGATCTCCGGCGGCGGGGCCTCCTGCCTTATCAATTGTGGGAGCTTTGAATCCCTTTAATAACCATTTGGATTGTGATCTGTATGCTCTTTTCTTGTTTTCTGCCCACCTCAGTCTGGTTTATGATTTAGGCAGTTGCTCCAGAATACAAGATGACTGTCTAGTCCCTTCGCACCGCCAGCACGGGCCTCCCAGAGCAAAACTATTCCTTTAAGCTGCGGGGGAAAACAGTAAACTTGTGAGTACTCTGCAAACTCCTTTCAGGGCTCTTCACCTTAGCCCCGCATTTACCCACCGGCCCGAGCAGGGATTTACTTTCCGTGCTAATCTGCATCACTCGAACGAAGCTGCCTCTCTGCAGCAGGGATAACATCAGGGCTTTGGGGCAACGTGGTCCAAGCCCCACCAGCAGCTGGAGCTTTCCTCGGGGACCCACGGTGGGCTTTGGCATCCCGCACTGACCTCGGGGCTGCTCAGTACCCGCACGAGGGACCCGGGAACGTGCTTATATCTGTTTATAGAGGCCGCAGCCCCCGGCCCGTAGCTTAAGCGCCGCAGATGCCGTTTCTCCTCCCGTCCCGTTCCAGCCGCCAGCCCTCCCGTGCTTTGCCACCTCGTCTCGGCACAGCATCGCCTTCGGGGACCCCATCGCTCCCCATCAGCCTTGTCGGAGCTCTTCCTCTTCTCTTTCAGGGAGCTGAGCCACACGCTCAGCTTTTTAAAGTTTGTTTTCACTGCTTACCTATTTAAGGAGCACTTCTGAGGAACAGAGAAATGTGAAAGCTTCTGAACACAGGAGCAGTTAAGCCCCCATGCACTGTTTTATAGCTTGATGCTGGCATGGGCCCATTCAAATATATTTTGACATACAACGTGTTATTCTTTCTAAGGCAGTTGGTCTCTTTATTTATTTAGTTAGAGTGAAGGATTCATTCCCCCGCTGACTAACAGGAGACCAAGGATTCCCACATGCAGCTGAGCCCCTGCACTTCATTCTCTGCTGGTGAAATTGTTTTCATCCATTCTGGAGCTATTGCACTTCATTCCTCACCAATATATTTTTATTTGTATATAAAATAAAAATGTGACAGCACATGGAAAGTTAAGAAGTGGATAAATTCATAAATTACTTTTATACAGCAAAGCTGATATGCCTGTATTCCTCTGGACTTAACCGGTGCACAACCAAATAGATGCTAAAGATTAGCTTTAGAAACACACTGCACCCTTCCAGAGGGGGTACGCAAAGCACGCTGACTTTTCTCTTTCCTAAAAAACATGACATACCTACAGGCACCACATACGTATTAGGCATGGATGCCTTTAGACCACCAGTTTAGCCCTTGGAGCCCTGCTGGGTTCGGGGGGCACATGGAGGGCACCCCCCAGCTCGCGGCTCCTCAGCACGGAGAAAGCCATCAACCCCCGGCGCATCCGCGTCTCGTTGGCAGCGGTGGAAAGCACTTAGAGAGGTTTCTGCACGGCAGGACACGTTTCTGCTGGAGAACTGGAACCTCGGCAAGTCGTGGTGGGACCGGTGGGGCTGGAGACCCTTCGTGTGCTGGCACTCGAGCTCTGTGCCCAGGCAGAGGAAGGGACAAGGAGAGGGCTGAAGGGGACCAAGAGCTGCTCCTGCTCGTAGGAGAAACTTGGACAGCCCTTTCCTGGAGGCTTCGGTTCACTCCTTGCCAAGACCCTGCCATCAGTGCTTGTGGAGATGGAAATAAGGGAGGGATGCAGGAGTTTCAGTATTAAAAGTCATCTATTTTTTTCCATTAAGTTAAAAATTATATACATAGTTTTCATTAAATATTTGTATTACATTATTTGAAGTCATTTGCTGTACTCCATGATTAATAATTCCAGCAAAGTTCTTCCAAAGTCATTTCTTTGCTATATTTGACTTTTCTGGAACCATTACCTCGAAGGTTCTTGGTCCCCAGCTCATATCCGAGGGACGCTGGGAGAGGAGCTGGTTATGGAGGGCTGGGTGCTGGGAGGCAGTCCCACTTCTGAAGACGTTGAGGAGGAGGCAGTCAGGAGGAAAGAATGCAAAGCTGCTTCGGGGTTTGGGGACGGGTGTTTTGGGTTGTTTGGGGTTTTTTCTCCCTCTTGTTTGCCTTTAACAAGAATCCCCAGATCAATTCTGAACAGCCAGAGGCAGGTAGAAGAGAGGGACCTCTGTTCATAAGGTTCCTATTATTTGTGAGGTGGGAAAATTGGAGAGGTTTTTATCTCTGATTTAGTCCTGTCCAGGTGTCGTGGTTTAACCCCAGCCAGCAACTCAGCCCCACGCAGTTGCTCACTCACACCCCCCCCCCCGGTGGGATGGGGGCGAGAATCGGAAAAGTAAAAGCCAGAAAATTTGTGGGCTGAGATAAAGATATTTTAACAGGGAAAGCAAAAGCCATGCACACAAGCAAAGCAAACCAAGGAATTCACTTCCCATGGGCAGGCAGGTGCTCAGCCATCTCCAGGAAAGCCGGGCTCCAGCACACCTAACGGTGACTTGGGAAAACAAATGCCATCACTCCGAACATCCCCCCTTCCTTCTTTTTCCCCCAGCTTTAGATGCTGAGCATGATGTCCTGTGGTCTGGGATATCCCGTGGGTCAGTTCGCTCAGCTGTCCCGGCTGTGTGGCCGC
>JAVJGG010000088.1:855199-968834 GCA_035590195.1 Aviceda cuculoides
TGCTGAGCATGATGTCCTGTGGTCTGGGATATCCCTTGGGTCAGTTCGCTCAGCTGTCCCGGCTGTGTCCCCCCCCAACTTCTTGTGCCCCCCCAGCCTCCTCGCTGGTGGGGTGAGTGAGGAGCAGAAAAGCCCTTGGCTCTGTGTAAGCCCTGCTTAGCAATAATGAAAACATCCCTGTGTTATCAACACTGTTTCCAGCACCAATCCAAAACACAGCCCCATACCAGCTACTGCGAAGAAAATTAACTCTATCCCGACCATAACCAGCACACCAGACTGGCTCCATTCACTCTGTCCATGAGGAGCCCCATTTAACAAGCCTCCTGCAACATGGAGGACCCACCGTCCATGTTCAGTTGACCTTGCAACTGGTCCAGAGAAGTTACCAAACCAAACAGGACTGAAGCTAACTCAGTGCAGAATCACTGGGACGTCTCTTTTCTTCCCCTCCCTTTCCCTTTCTTCCAGGAAAGAGCTGCAGAGACACACAATACGGAAGCATGTCAGTCCAGGTGGGCCTATTATTTGAAGCCCCATGCTGGGCTTCCCCACGTTCTGGTTCACGTTATTTCTGCACACAGCGCGGGTGCAAGTGCTTTGGGGGCAGTCAGAGGCACTCCGTCCTGAGCTGCTTTGTGGCTGTGTACAACAGGAGCCGTCCAACAGGAATACTTGAGAATTGCCTTTATCTGATGCCACCATGCAGGAAGCATCCGCTGAGGAATTGTGGTTTTTTTCCCACTGCTGTGTATTTTCCCAAACACTTTTTTCCACGGTTTGTACAGTATATTCTAGTGCTGAATGCTAAACAAAAGGCAGCAGGGATCATTTCCACCAAGGGCTATTTTGCTTTGCAGAAGCAGTAAACTTGCACATACATGGCAGCTCTTGCTCCCTGTGAATGCTGCCGACAGTGCCAGAACAGAGCAAAGGGGCTCTGCATGTGCAATTACGGATCTGGCAGTCAGAGGAGGACAGTGGGGATGAGCAAAAAAAGGGGAAACAAGTACCATCTGTATGGTGCATGGCAACATTGTGCTCTTAATACTGAGCAGGAAAGGAAAGGGGTTTGCACAGCAAAGGAGTGTGCCTGATTTAAAGCCCGGCAAAGACACCAGGAATCCATCCCGGCAAGGTAGAAGATTGTCAACAAGACAAGTTCATAGCCCTGGAGGGGAAGAAAGAGCCCATTAGTTCTCTCTGAAACTGATGAGGCCATAGCTGACCCAAGGGGATCCTTGAGAAATCAATAGTACTTTGGTAGACTTTTCTGCAGCACTGTACATCCGCCTGGCCCAGAAGGACTCCAGAATCTTTCATCAGTTTTTCCTCCATAGCTCACGCACACATGTCTGAGTGGCAAAGGTCAGGCATAAATATTACAGATGAGGAAATAAAAAGATCTATAACTGAGATTAGGAAGCAGGATTCCTGAGGGACACAGGGTTTTCAAGAGGTTTCTGCAACATGCCTGCCGCGTAGTAGCCTCTCGGCTCCTGCACTGGGCAGAGACGTGTAATGTCGTGCTGGTGTGGGGAGATTCAGGGCCCTCCCCGTGCTGTGGGGCTGCAGCCAGACCAGTGGGGTCTGGGCTAGTTCTGCCTTTGAATCCCACAGGAGCAAAGGGCTGGTGGTCTTCTAAGCTGTATTCATGTGAATATCCCAACCCGCAGCCCCTGCAGAGGGGGATATGGAGAGATCAGGCACGTGTCTCCTACTCTGCACAAACAAATTCAGGTTGATCCTGACAACCAGCGAGGCCCTCCACGGTTTGGATATGCATTGCGATGCTAGGAAAAATACTCAAGGATGTAAGTAGAGGACCTATCAACGGTCCAGAGACGAGGATTTCACAGAAACCAAACCCTTGTTGAGGAACACTTTAGCCCAGGGCTAGCAGGCAGGAATGCGCCAGCATTGAACCCCGCAGCTTTTGCTATAGACTGTGTGATATAACCATGAGGACCATTGCGAGTTAATGCCCAAGGACCCCAAAGCAGGAGCATGATCTGTTCCTAGTCTGGTGATGCATTAACCCTATCCACACCCAGGTTCCCAGTGCACCCCTAAAAAGAGCAGTCACCAGCATTGCTGCCTCTAGTTAATCACACCCTGGATTAATTAGGAATCATGAAAAGCCGATGGTTTTGCAAGGGCTCTGAACCTCTCTGTTTAATGTTTTACTCTTGTAATTTATGTACAGGAGCCCTGAGCGAATAACCATCTTTAATGACCACATCATCATCAGGAAGCCGTTAAGAGGGGATGGGACGCAGGGGGACCTCAGATATGAATAAGAAAGGGATGTACAACATGTGTCCTTCCATTACAGTGTTGCCCACAGCCTCCTGGTCCCCTCCAGGGCGCTCACTCTGCAAAGCACTGAGGGTCGTGTGTCTGCATATTGACACGTCCCATCGCAGCCAGGCTGCTGACATCCTTTGGGGCATGTTTGTCTTGCAGGGTGACAGATGAGCAAGCAGAAATACAGGCTCAAACGGCAGGCCAACACGTGGCCTTAAAACTGAATGATCATTTTAGAATTAATTGATCTAATGGTCCTATCAAACTGACATTATTAACTAGTCTGGGATTGATTGCTTCTGTTTCCTATTATTCCATCCCCTACCCTGCCAGGAATAAAAACAGTCAATGATTTCAAGCCCATAGTAAATACCACTCTTTGTCCTCTTTCCTGGAAGTGCTGCAGGGACAGCAAGAGCTGCTCCGGAGCGCAGCAGCAGTGGTGCGACAAGCACCCTTAATCTCTTCCCTCAGAGTCACAAAGGTGTGGAGGAGTTCCAAAGATAGCCACGTACATGACAGCCTGTCTGGAAGCACAAGCTGCTCTAGCCCAGCGTACGACAGAGTGCAACTTAGAAGGACTGATAAATAATTGACTAAGGTGGTGATTAATAGAAGTGTCGCAGAGCACGGAAACCTTGTGCAGAGCCGGATCCCAAGGTCTCTGCAGGGATGAAAAAGCACCACATCCCTGGGAAGACCATAAGCTCCCGGAGCCAGGGGACAGTCAGCAGGGGCTGGGGACACCTCATCTGCCCCACAGACCACATACGTACCCTGCCATCACCGGCACGTGGAAATGTTGCATAAAAACACTGGGTTTAGGCTCAAGTCAAACCTACAGAGGATCCTTCTGGCTTATTGTAAAATTAACTAGTGTGTCTTTAGCCCATGCCTGTTACCACGCTTTGTTATCAAAATAAGGGCATTTATCTTGGGACCGGCATCATTTCAGCTGTGCTGTGTTAAATTGCTGTTCATAGCAGCATACTTTTCGCGTGCAGATCAGGCTTTATATAGACCAAGGTGCTGGCCCCTGTTCACGTGCATTCTCTGGGTGGGCACAAAACTAGACCTAAATATGACGTGGATGAAACCTGCCCAAGGCAATGCTGAAGAAATGTGCTGTCTCACCAGCAGGGAGCTCAGGACCAGGGTGGAAAGGGATTTTGCTCAGTTTGTATCCCACGGGAGGTGGATAGCTGACACCCGGATCCAGTCACATTCCCACTTTGGAGCTGAGAGGCAGCTAAAGCAACGATGGAGACGAGACACCCAGGAAGAACAAAGTATTGATGGGGTCACAGCTTCCACTTGGACCCTCTCTCCTTCTCCTTGAACGCATTGCACTTGTGCGTTTACGAGGCACCGGGAGCCAAGGGTGGGCTCTGCTTAGACACCCTGCCAATTGGTCTGGAGGCGGCCCTGCTGGGACCTCCCGGTGTGCTGGGTGCTGCTGGGGAGCTCTGGGAGAGCAGCAGGTCTCTGCCACCCAGGACTGCAGGAGCTGGGTCTTGCTTTGTGCAAGCTGGGGCTCTCTGGCAAGCCCAGGATTTGGGAGAAGCCCTTTTCGCAGAGGTGACCTCAGCCAGATCGCTCAGGGCAGATATAAAAGAGAAGGGGAGGAATCAAAAACCACGAGGGCACAAAAGGAAGCACGACTAGTGAGGGACGTAAAGACTAATGAGGAAACTTTCTGCAATGAAATAAGTAATGAGGAAAAGACAAAAGAGACTCTGCCCTGGCCCACTGCTACTCCAAGGAGGTGAAAAACTCTTGACTGATGATGCCCCAGGCAAGGGAGTTTATCCTGCTCTTGTTTCAGCCTTCACTAAAAGAGCTGATGACAATGATACAGTTAACTAAGCTCTGGTCACAAAGGGGCAAGAATTTACTCTGCATCAGAAGAAGAATGGGTGAGAGAGCACTGAGGTGCTTTAGAGGGTCTCAAATTGCCTGGGCCTGCCAGCATTCACTGTATGGTGCTTAAAGGAGGTTGAATCAGTCTCAGAGCAGCTGGCTTTTATCTTTGAAAGTGTGTGGAGAACAGATAAAATTTTGGAGGTCTGGAAAAATAAATGCAAAGCCCATCTTTAAAAAAGAAAGGATGAAATGGAGATCTATCGACCAGCCAGCTGCCTGAAATACCTGGAAAAACACAGGAACATATTATCAGGCAGACCACTTGTGAGCACCTAGGAGATAATGAGCCAGGGAATTACAGCCAAGTTTGATTTGTCAAGAACAAATCACATAAAATCAATTTAATATCCTTTAATGGCAGCAAAACAGGCCTTATGCTCAGGTGAGCAGTGATGGATGTCACGTATGGTGATTTCAACAAAGAGAAAAAAATCAGCTGCCCAGAGACAGGGTAGGGAACAGCCAGCACTGCGGGACACCACCGCAGGTCACAGGCAGTCGGGAGCGGCGGAGAGGTCCACAACGTCATGGGGGGGGCAAGGTGGGCACCGTTCTGGGCGTGGGGCACGAGCGTGGTCTCCACCACTGGTGACTGCTCCGCTCAGCACATCTGAGGCTTTGCCTGGAAACCTGAGTCTTGACGTGGCTGTTTCAGCTCAAGCAGGATGAGTTTGGAGGCGCAGAAGTGGGAGCGATCAGCTGTCGAGAAAACAGGATCTTTGAAGAAAACAAGAACTGTCGTCGCCGAAAGTAAGGAGGTGACTGAAGGGAGACACGATGCCAGCTGTGATTGTACTAAAGGTAGCTGCAGAGATGAAAAAGTGTTTTGTCATTTAAATTTAGAAAAAGAAAGAAAGGGGTGGAGTTGTGGCAATGGGTATATTACGCGTAGATATTTGGGAAAATTTCCAGTGATGAAAGACAGTGGAGCATTTTCTTTCGGAAAGTGGTGAGATCTCTTTCACTAGGTGTTTTGATGCAAAGGTTTGAGCTGACCATGACAGGAGTATCTTGGCTTGTGGCAGGGGATGAGCTAAATGCCACCAGGCACTTTCTTGCAGTCCTATTTACTGTGATCCTGTGACTCCCATCACACCACTGGAGCAGCACAGGAGGATCTGCCTCTGCCACAGATCACAACGGAGCACGGTAAAACCTGGTACAGTCATGTTTCTGAGACACTGCAGACTTCTTCTGAGGATCTGGGAATCATTCAGAAGTCTGTGAATGGTACCGTCTCCTGCACCAGCCTTCTGGGTGCTTCATTTCTAGTTTTTTTTCCCCTTCCATTTCTTGCTCAGAAATGTCCCTGCTTGTCATGTTACGTGTTGGCAGGTCCGGGGCTCTGCCTGGGGTCTGATACCAGCTTTGTGAACTGCCTCAGGTCTGCGCCCAGGTGTCAGTGTTTCAGCTAGCATAACCTTGATTTTTAGCAAATTGTTCAAAGGAGGAGAGATTAAGAACCTTCTATTTGAAAACTCCAATACCTGCAAATTTACGTAAAGAAATAAATCTGCTTTGTTTATTTGCTGGATTCAATATAACTCCATTGGAGGGTGCAGGGGATCACTTGGTCTGTACAAACAGCTCTGTACGTGTTAACTGTGGTGTCGGGCACAGCCGCAGATGCACAGAGTGCCGCAGGCACGCACTGCACCCATCTCCTGTCTGCCCAGTAACTCTGGGGAGTCCTCTCTCGCTGGCCATCCTTGTTTGTGGATGGTTGTTGATACTTGGCTCATGGACCAGAGTCCATGGGAGCAAACAAATTAAGTTAATGGGGTTGTTTCTGCAATGTGGCTATGAAAGCAGGAGTTTTATCTCAAAGCACCAAAACAGAAAGCAAGATTAACAAGGACAAACGGATCGGTTTTACGGGAGTGTGCTGTGAGTGCACGGGAACAGATGAGTCACTAGGTCTGACTTGCCACCGAGTGACACCATTGTGATGCTGTTTCGACTCCCAAGATGTCAGCAGCGTGGAGTCGGAATAACGCAGCACTGCACTCAGATGTCCTCCACCGCGGGACAGACGAGGGAAAGGGAACGAGTGGGATGAATGTGCAATAAACAGAACTCGGTCCGGTGCCATATTGTACCATTGTAAATAGCAAAGTGTTTACGAAGCACGCAAATCAAATAGTGCGGCTCAGATGTCACTGGAGACATTTCCTGTGAATGAAATTGTTGTTGAATTGGCTTTGTCTTTCCGTGAGTCAGAGAAGTGATGCAGGAGTATGTGAGGTCCCAGTGTGTTCCACCAAAGCTGCAGATGCTGGTATTGACAGCAGTCGCTGCTCCGGGGTTTGGTGAAACAAATCCAGAGTGGGTAGGTGGGGGTGAAAATGAAATTATGATTTTGCTGTGTATGTTCATCAGACTATCTATACATTCCCTGAAAATACTGCAGTCTTTCTGGTTGAATAGATCTGGCACCTCGCAGGCTCAAACATGGTCCCAGCTCACTTTCTAAAAAGCTACAGAAAGGGAAGAGGAGGGTGGTGCCTCTGCCTGCCCAGAGAGAGGAAGGCAGCGGTGTGCCCAGGGCAGTCCCCAGCCTCGCTCGTTCCCTCCCTAATGCCCCGCACGTAGGCTGCATGACTCTGCCTTCTGCTCCTGCCCTTCTTTATGCTGTTATTCCCTATTTATGCTCCAGTGAAAGGAATGCGTAGTCAGGGTGAGAATCAGCAAGAGGGTAGAATCCAGACCTCATTTTTTGCGGCAAGGTTCTGATTTGTACTTTGCTTTGCGCTGTAATTTACTTCAGTAGCTCGAAGGTTAATTGCGTGCTACACAGAGCTTTGAGCTCTCTGATTGAAGGTGCTGTTGAAAGCTAAGTGTTGCCGTAGCTCTGACTTAGTCCTGCTTACCAGGGTGATAAATTATGGGGAGACATGAGAGAAGGCTGTTGAAGTTTGCAGGCTGGGGAACTTGCTCTTGCTCTCCAGCAGAGAAAGTTCACCGCTTCCCTAGTGCTACCCCCCCCTCCCCAGGGTCATCTTGTCCAAACGCCCTGTCGTCACGCAGGGCCACCTACGGCCAGCTGCCGAGGATCGTGATGGAGAGGAGAGAGATGCTGGACTGACGTGACCACCGTTGGCTCCGGCTCTCCAGTCCGCTGGACCAAAACCAAGGCCCAGGACACCACCAACAGAAGGGGTTCAGCCAGCAAGGGTCCCTCTCCTGGTGTTAGTTCCTCCTGGACAGAAGAGTTGCAAGGCAGAAGGACTATCTGAGCTCAAAAGTTGGGATCCTGCCCAAGTAAGCAGAGCAAAGAGCAGCAGGCTCCTTGTATCCGTTCTCCCTCACACTGGAGCACATCCAGAAGATGGACTTCAACTTGGCAGTTGCCTGCAGATTCATTTCTTACCTTGCCAAAGAAAGGGCAGGAGAGCATTCTTCTCACTGCTACCCGGGGTTTTCTTAATGACCACGCAGGAGGCAGAGGTCAGACTGCTGCTGCTGAGCACAGATCACCCTGGGGACACTATGACACTGCAGACTTGCTCCCAAACCAAGAACCCCCCTTTGCTGGAGCCCCCAGTTTTCAGACACCTTCTCTTCCGTCCCCATCCTTCTCGCTCAGCCCTTCCCCATGTCATAGATGTTCCTGGCTGTTGTGCAGGGGATGGTGGCAGGGGCTGTCTGAGACTGTGAGACCCTGAGTCAAGTCTGTGACATGAGGGAGAGCTGAAAACCAGCTTCATACCGTCCCCGTGAGGGCTGCAGCCCAGTCCCAGCGCCCCCTCCTCAGGGACACAGCCCCAGGGCATGGGAAGAATTCCTGGGGATTACCTGCCTGAGTAACACAGGATGGGGAGAATGGGCCAGGATGGCTCAGCGTGATTGAGAGGGACAGAATAAGGCAGCAGCTGGTGGGAGGAGGTGTTTAAAGGCAGCAGACGGTGGAATTAGCCCTGGGGTGTTCCCTCTCAAGGGTCTGCAGCACTGGACCTCCACTGCCTACCTGCTTGTAGCCACGGTGAGGGTGAACAGGGGTGTCCCAGCGAGGCCAGGAAAGTGGTGGGGTCTTGCGCATGGCAAGGGGGCTCCTGGGCAGTGGGGTGGGTTTTTTGCTGGCTGCTGGGTCACTGCTCCGGGGGATGCGCTGGAAGGAGGGAGCTGGGCTGGGCTGAGGCACTGCCACGGTTGCAGCAGGCGCCAGCGGTCCCTCTCCCTGTGATCCCTGCGCTGAGAAATGTGAATATCGAGTGCGGCAGCTGGATCAACAGGATGGTTTTGTGTTATTGCACTGCCGATGTTCCACATCACGTGTGCTGGAAACAAGGTTGTGGTGCTGTGATTACAGCCAGAGCCGCTGGGTGCAGTCTGGGCCGCCTGATATTGGTTTTCCATCTTCATTTTGTGCTGGTCCTGTACAGCTCAGCGCTGCGCTCGCTGTGGGGAGGATAACACCGTCCTCTCCAAAATGCGATTACGGGCCCTGCCGTGAGTTGGACGGTGGGCTGGCTGCAGCAGTGGCTGGTGTGAACCCAGTGACCACGGGGCTGCATGGCTCAGCCGGCATCCTTGCACAAGGGGGAACCCCCCTGAGCCCTTCCCTGTGCATGAAGCAGGGAAGGGGAGATGCAGGGCCAGGCCAGGAGCAGGAGGCACTCAGCAGCTCTGTCCGAGGCCGTTTGCAAACCCCATCTTCCGTTCTTTAATGATGGTTCGGAGGTATTCCTGTAGCTCAGGAGGGGTGAGGGATCCTGGTCTGCTCCAGTCGGCTTAGAGCTGAAATTAAGTGGAAAAAAATGGAGGGCTGTAGTTAAGAGTGACTCCTTTGATTTAAACAAAGAGGAGCAGAGAAGAGGCTAGTAGGAGAAAGGGAGCAGTACCGTGAAGTGGGTGGAAACTCATATTTGAGGGCAAATCCTCCCATCTGTGCCCTGGTGATGCTGAGAGGATCATGTCTGCGGTGAGGCAGTGAATGCTCAAAGCCCAGTGGCAGGGTGAGACTCCCCAGAAACATGGGATTCTCCCAAGGACCATACCAGAACCCAGGGTTAGCAGCAACCCTGAAGGTGGCTGCTTTGTAGCCCCCCGGCTGTGGGGGAGCGGGGATCCCTCCTCCATCCATGCCAGGCAGGAGGGCATGGAAGCTGCGTGGCTGGTGCTTATTTTTTCCCTGCAGTTTTTTTCCACTGCTCCACAGGGAGCTGCTGCCTCTTTCTCTAAAACCAGCACAGCTAAGTTAGACTCAGAACTGCTCCTCTTCCTATACTTTGCTTGACAGTCACCCTCCCAGTTTTCTAGCCCAATCTGTTCACCAGACAGCAGAGCTGGCAGAGGAGGGGGCTGACTGTATTGGGTTTATGTAGCAAGGTTTTGATAGCGGGGAGGCTACAGGGGTGGCTTCTGTGAGAAGCTGCTAGAAGCTTCCCTCATGTCTGACAGAGCCAATGCCAGCTGGCTCCAAGACGGACCCGCTGCTGGCCAAGGCCAAGCCCATCAGCGATGGTGATAGCACCTCTGGGAGAACAGACTTAAGAAGGGGGGGAGAAAACGACTGAGCAATTGCAACCGGAGAGAGGAGTGACAATATGTGAGGGGAACAGCCCTGCAGCCCCCCAGGTCAGTGCAGAAGGAGGAGGAGATGCTCCAGGCGCCGGAGCAGAGATTCCCCTGCAGCCCGCGGTGAGGAAGACCATGGTAAGGCAGGCTGTCCCCCTGCAGCCCGGGGAGGACCCCACACCAGACCAGGGGGATGCCCAAAGGAGGCTGTGACCCCCCAGGAAGCCCACACTGGAGCAGGCTCCTAGCAGGACCCGCAGGGGACCTGTGCTGGAGCGGTCTGTGCCTGAAGGACTGCAGCCCATGGGAAGGACTCATGCCAGAGAAGTTTGTGGAGGACTGTATCCCATGGGAGGGACCCCAAGGTGGAGCAGGGGAAGGGTGAGGAGTCCTGCCCCTGAGGAGGAAGGAGCGGCAGAGACAAGGTGTGATGAACCGACCCCAGCCCCCATTCCCCGTCCCCCTGCGCCGCCAGCGGGGAGGAGGTGGAGAAACTGGGAGTGGAGTTGAGCCAGGAAGAAGGGAGGGATGGGGGAAGGTGTTTTAAGATTTGGGGGTTTATTTTCTCATTATCCTATTCTGATGTGATTGGTAATAAATTAAAGTAAATTCCCCAAGTCGAGTCTGTTTTGCCCGTGGCGGTAACTGGCGAGTGATCTCTCCCTGTCCTTATCTCGACCCACGAGCTTTCACTACATTTTCTCTCCCCTGTCCAGCTGAGGAGGGGGAGTGACAGGGCAGCGTTGGTGGGTACCTGGCACCCAGCCGGGGTCAACCCACGACACTGACTCTCCGAGCACAGAGCACCCTGGGCACGTTGGCGAGGGCAGGACACTGCAGTGGGCTCTCATCCCTGCTGCACCCTCAGCCTGTCGTGTCCGCTTGGAAAAACCGTTTCCCCGTGCTCTGCACAGGATGGCAGCGATTTCAGAGATCTCTGCAAAGCCACCTGCACTCCCTTCATTACACAGGCATTATAAATAGCAGCAACAGCAAAATTCCTGCAACGTTCCTTACAGGCTCCTGGCAGCACCAGGGAAAGGCTTGAAACCTTTCGTCAGGAGGCAGCTGAGCCCGGGGAGAAGGAGTGGGGCCAGAAAGCTGAGTGACCCAGGGGCAGCAAGATCCTCCCCAAGCGTAAGCTGGATCTCATTTACTCTCTGACTTTCCCAGGACCAGTGTCTGGGAGCACCCATGCTCCCCTCTCCCTCCCTTTGCATCTGAAAAGACTCCAGCATCTCCTTAAGCCCTGCTTAGCACCTAGAGAAACCATCTGGATACACAAAAGACACTTGATAAAAGCCTTCCTCTTTAGTACAGAGCAGAACTATGTAGGAAAAATGTGCTCTGAATTGGTTAGAGACATACAGAAAAGTCCTTTAACAGCTAGCACTTTCTGTGGAAAGCCTGAGAGAAAAATCACCACTGCATGCCTTCCTGAGAAAGGTATTTTTTATTTAAGATACAAAGCATTATTGTGTTTGTGTGCTACCCTTCATCTGCATTACTCCACTTAAAATCCCATTTAAGAAATATGAAATAATTCTGTTTTCTTTAAAGATATATAAGCCCTGTTCCCAGAGGGATAAAAGAGCAACATAAAAAAAGGGACAGCTTTAGTAAAACAGCACTGCCAGGGGGCATAATAAATACATAAATTACTCACAACCAGCCAAGCATACTCACAAACTGCCGAACAAGCTCCCAGAGTACCAGGAAATATATTCACGAAACCTGCACGGTAACACAGCGCCTTGCTGCCCGGAGCTGCAGCCCCTCCACCGGTCCTTGGCAACGTTCTCGAGAAGAAGGAGGACTCATGACAGCGTCCGTACTGCCAAGCTGGCGCTCACCTGTGGGCCTCTCATCCCCCAACCTTCCCACCTGTGGCCTGAAAGAAGACGTAATTCCTCTGGAGCACAGCACCTGGAGCCCAGCCAGCTCCCAGCCGAACAGGAGGATGGCCCACACCGCTCGCCAGCCGCCGGAGCGCGAGCGGAGATGGCGGGCCGCCAGCACCCCAGGGCCAGGCGAAGCTGGCGTTGTGGAGCAGCGGGTGCTCGGGGCAGCCTCAGGAAGCCCAAATCCCTCGTGCGGTTCACCCGGCCGTGCGCTGTGGGCCCTGAGGACCGTAGGCTGTCAACAGCCGTGTCGGCACTTGGCCCTTTTTGTTGTGTCTCCCGCTATTCCTGTCATTCTTTTGCGCTCGCTGGTTCCTTTTCCCATCACTCCTCCTGTTCGTTATTGTGTTATGCTCCTTCTCTGGGTTAGACGTCTCAGGCCTCATCCTCGAGCTGCTCACGGAGAGCCAGAGGAGATGTTCCTGCTGGTCAGACGGTGCCAGCACTGGGGCAGGGAAGGAGGGAAGGTGAGAGGTTTGCTGCTCACGGGACCTCCTCCAGTCAGCACCAGGAGGTGGCAGGAGCTGGGAGGCTGACGAATACACGTCCACCAGCTATTCCAGGGTCTCACTCAGAGGCACGGAGCAGAGCCCACTGAAGTTCAGATGATGGGTCTAACCAGCAGCTCCGCAAACACATTCACCCAGTGAGGACCTGCCCCAGGTCTCAGCTGGCGAGTCACCACACCGCCATCACGGCCACCTAGACCTGGGGTTAGACTTCGTGTAATGGCAACGATCCTGGCAAAAGCTTGGAGCCTCGGGACAAGACCACCACCAAACCTTCCTCAGGCAGTGTCCCCAAGAACATCTCTAGGACAGCTGGCTTCGTTATAAATATCTGGCTCTGGTGAGTGTCTTGCTCTATTTATTCTAGGTTCAAATCAGGAGGAGGTGGGAAGGAAAAGGAAGGAGCTGTGGAGGACTCTCTAGGGTCCCATAATCCCCCAGATTCCTTGTCTTCCACTGCACACATAGCTAGTAACAGAGTTGCCTTAGGTATACTATGTGATGTATTTCTGCCTCATGATTCTTACGTATTCTAACCTTCTAACTTTGCACAAATGGGTGTAATAAAAATTATGCTGTATGTGAGAAGCTGCTAGAGTTCTAGAAACTTGTACTGTGGCGAGAAGAATTTGGCTCCATCATCTCTGTAAGTCTCCTTCAAGTAGTTGTATGCAGCTATTAGATTATACATCTGCACCTCCTCTTCATTAGATGAAGCCATCCCAGCTCCTGGGTGTCTCCTTGTAGGACATGTGCTCCAAGCCCTGGGCCATCTTGTTAGGTCTCCAGTGGATCACTTACAGTTTCTCAGACTCTCTTTTGAACTCAGGGAGCTCAAAACTGGACATAGTATTGCGGGCATACTTTCCCCCACGCCGAGTAAAGGGCCACAACACTTTCCCTCAGCATGCCCGCCACTCTCCTCCCAAACATAGCCCAGGGTACAGTTTGTTTTAATTGCAATAAAAAACGCACTGTTGGTTCATATGCACTCTGGCATGCATTATAAGCCCCAGGCCCTTTTCAGCAGGACCAGTGTATCAGCGAGCAAGCAGTGCATAGTGTGGTCCAGCTTCCCAGCAGTCTAAGTCCAATGAAACTGAGCTAAGGTTTCTTATTAGAGATACTGAATTGGCCCCTTATATCCTGAATTATGCATTCATAATGGCTATTATCATCCATCATGGGTTGTTATGCTCTTTTTAATTGGTTAATGTTTTTATCCATACATGAACACACACTAATGTTGTAGTTATTTTTAGAAGTTATATTTAGATATTTTCTGTCCTGCATATCTTTCACCACGCAGTACCACAGGTGTCCTTTGTATCTCTTCGTTGTCCTTTGAAGGATTACTATCATCACTCCTGCTAATTATTACCTGTGTGCTTATCAGTTGAACTCATGAGTTCCCCATTTACTCAGTTGCAGTTAAAATAATCAGGCATTTTTTCAGGCATGTACAGCACTTCTTTGCCCTGCCATATTCACTACTGGAAGTATTGGCTTCTTCAAACTTGTCTTGCGCATTTGCAGAAAAAGACTGGAGATATGCTATACCCCTATATTGCACTAATCATGAAAAATAAAACACAGAGAGAGGACTTAAGGAATATCCGTGTGGGTCAGCAGTGTTAGGAAAAAGAATGTGGAGATGGCAGAGCAGATGTGGGACACTGATGTCTCTGAAGTGCCTACGGGGCACGAGGATGGAAAAGTGCTGGGAACAGGGGAGTTAGTACCAGCAAGAGTACTAACCTCTCACCTCTGCTCAGCTGCTTTCTGCTCTCTCTGTGCTCCCCAGTGAAGTTCTGAATATCCTCTTAGCGTGTTTGTTGGAGCTTGTTCTGACATTTTCAAAGCAGCATTTTGGTTGGATTACTATATTATATCCTTAATGCAGCAAGGACAAATTGAAGAGTCAGCAACTTCAAATGTTACCTTTCAGAGAGCATGCTTTATTATTATAAATTCATAACTGCCTTCATTCATTTTTCTTTGCTGTCATCTCAGTTGTTCCCTTCTCTTTCCATTCCTGTATTTAAGGTGTTTTCTTTTTCGCAGATCCACCTTTCTGGTCTTTTGCACTCTACTGCAGCTGTAGCTGTGCATCATTACATAGCTGGTCTGGCGTGTGGATGACCAAGGCAGACAAGATCTTGCAGACAACAACAGCAGCAGAGAGGAAGTCCTGCATAAAAGCTCCATAAAAAGGAAAGAATTTGAAGTTCAAAGGCCTGATGGACCAGTCTTGGGTCATATGTCAACTGCTGAACCTGATCAATTCTTCTTTCAGAACTTTTCTTGCGTTGTGGTGATAGGCTCCAAGAATTGCTTTGTAAACTGTGCAGTCTTCCTCTGAAGGTACTTGGGGGTTATTTGTTCTAAAAGAAGACTCCAGGCAGACTCTTTAAAAACTGGATGCTGCAAGTGACTCTGTCAGATACCTGAGCTGAGTAAAAACCCATGTTCACGTATACAATCCTTGCATGGTCCATTTCAATCATCTTTTGCAGAGTGCACATTGTCTTCTTGTCTGGAAATCTCCAGGGTGTGTTTTATCCAGCATCCCCCATGCCATGTCACACACATTAAATGTCTTGACTGTTGTCTGGAGGAGCAACTCTGACCTTGAGCCTCAGAGCGTACCCCCGTATTTTCAAGGACCGAAACCACAAAGGGTCTTCTACAGTCTGGGAGGAGGGGGCAAAAGTCTGCTGGATTAACTGAATTGTATTGAGGGCTCCCCAAGCATTTAGATCTAGAAGATAAAATGAGACATGTGGCAACAAAGGCCAGCTATCGAGGGACTAGTTGTAACATGCACAATATCTTTTGGCTCTAACACCAGCTTGGCTAACCCACTCCAGCAACATCGCCATGAAGGAACCCCTTCAGTTCCTAGAAGGCAGCGGCTCTTTGGAGGAGATCTTACCTTTCAGCAGAAGCACCTCCCGCTGAGTAGGAATATTTGGGCAGGCTGGGGCAGATCTGATGGCATAAGGTGCCTGCACCAGCCCCAGGGCAGGACCAGGTGGTGTTGTGCGCGGAAAAGGACATGCAGGTCACCTCACCTTCTTATGAGATAAGGAGGAAATTGAATTCACATATGAAATGGGGGGGGAAATGAAAGAGACAAGTGATTCAGAGCATCAGTCAGTGCTGCTAAAGGGCAGTTCAATGTCTCCTTTAGCAAGGCACAGTTCTGCTTGGCTCCGCCGTATCTCCAACAGGCTTTGACACTTGCTGTGGCAAGAGCCCATGGTGAGCCAGTCCTGCGGATTTGAAGACAGGGGCTGTTGCAATTCAGCTGTTTCTGTCAAGGAAACTTCAGTTCTAATCCATAGTTATAGAAAATTTGGGGGGATTTTAGTATTAGTAAGCAGTTTCTAGAAAGCAAATGAAACAGTCCAATTACTTTTGGCTTCTCCCAGGAGGTCTCCGAGTTAGTAAAGTTAATTAATAAAAGAAGGCAGCAAACAAGCTAACACAAGAGGAATATATTACCATCCTTAACTCTGGCATTATAGTTGCATTTGCTCATCCTGACTCTCCTGACACTGAGACTGGACAGCAGAGGCTGAAGGAGAGAGATCCAAGCAGTAGAAGGATAAAACCTGAGGTGGGGAGGGGGTGAGCGTAAGGCAAGAGGAGTTTACTCATCCCAAATGCTGAACACTCTCTCCTGTACTTGGCTGGCACGCTGCGAGCTCACGGGGTGGTGCAAAAGTTGCGTGAGAAAGACAGATACGGTAAGGCTGCTTCCCTGTACGCAGCCGTATTCACCAACGCCACAGGCTGAAACTCCTTCTGCTGGCTTCTGGGTGGTGTAACTGGGAAATGACACCTTGTCCTTACACCTTCCATTGCTGCTGCAGTTTCCCATTGCCTCTGGTGGTGCTGAGCCTTTGACCTGCGCTCTTTCTTCTTGTTTGTGTGTGTGTGTCCCCCCGCCCGGTGCCTTCATCCGTCACCTCACAACCGATGAGGGACGTGCCCATGAATCGCTGTCACCACCTGGCCGCCGACTTTACCCAGTTCCACAGCCTCAGCCCCACGAGCTCTGTGAGCTCCTCGTCTTTAGTCACCGCAGCACTAGTGCACCTTTGGGCACTTCCCTCTCCATCACTTATCTTCTCATCCCACTCTTTAATTCCCTGCAGCTTGGCCTGTTCAGAGGTGTTCTTGGACTACTTCATGAATTAACCCTTCTGTCGCTGTGTGTTATTAAACCCCAGCGCCCACGCTCAGAAGATGTTATGAACCCTCCTCCAAAGCCACCTGCGCTGTGGCAGTCACAAAACCACTGACCATAGCCAGCCTGCTGCCTGCTACCTTAGTGCTCATTTGCATTCTCAAAGCGTATGATTCGATGGCAAGTTTTTTGGAGCAGAAACTCCTCATTCATCAGAGAGATACATGGACTCCATAGTGGTAGTCAGGTATTTGTGAATCTCCACATAATATTAAAATTAATACAATGGTAATTTATCAGCCTGGCATCTCTTAATCTAGCAGGACTAAGAGGCAAAGGGAAGAAAATGGATGCTGAGTTTTTTTCCTAGGCTAAAGTATTTGCATCTGGCACTGGTGAATCATAAGATACAGCACCATAAAGGTTCCATGGGCTCTTTCACAGCCCGCCTGCGCTGTTCTGACAGATACCTAGCACAGGGTGCTGCAAGCCCTGAACCCTGAGTCAGTGTCATTTTCAGGCCCTGAGCCGCTGGTTTTACTGTATCGAAGTTGTACAGAACACAGAGAGTTTCTGCAGAAGCCTGGCACAGGAGGTCTGGCCCTGCATTTCGATACCTGCAGTAGGATGCACTCTGCTAATCAAGTGCGAAGGGCGAGGAGGATTTGATGAGACCCTGGTGTTGTCTTAGAACAAATAAGCCCCTCAACTGGAACTATTTATCAGAGGATGTAGCTTAAACAGAAAGGCAAGCAGGAAGGCTAGAGAACAAAATGATAAAATGGCAGGAAGCCTCCCAGAAGCAGACAGTGTTCACACACACGAGCCCTAAGGGAACTCAAGGACAAAATAGCTGTTATAGGCAACCTCTGGTTTAAAACCATCATGGGATTAGAGAATTTTTTTCAGGTTTTCTGGTTTAGCTAACAACACATCTAAAAGATGGGAGCTTTCAGGCATTTGTAGGGAAGCGGCTAAAGATTACGTATTGGGAAAGAGTCAGCGCAGCTTTTCTCGGGGGAAGCCAAACCACTGCCAAACACCATCGAAGGAGCCCACGGTGGCATCCCGGAGGAGACCCGGTTGATTCAGTCTACTCACAGCCTGAAGAGCACGCGGGAAGGTTTCGGAGGCTTTCAGAGAAATTACGTTGCCATAGGAAGCAAGGTGAGGGTCCTCGTGTGGATGAATATGGGGTTGAAAGAAAGGAAAGGGGTTAGCAGTAAGTGAGCAGCGTCACGGTGGAGGGAGGCCAGCAGAGAACTGCCTGGGTTTCTGTGCCAGGGTCTGTGCTGCTCAGCTTTCTCCTAAACAATCTGGAGAAGAGCAGGAGTGCTCAGGGGGTGGTTTGCTGCTGAGGCACTGTTGCTCAGGGGACCAAGGAGAAAGAATTATAGAAGCACAATGTGGTAAAATGGAAGGTGAAGTTTAATGTAAATAAATTTGAAGTCAAGTGCATGGTGGAAAATACTAATTATGCATCTCCAGCGATGGGCTCCGAGTTGATTACTGTCATTCAGGAGTGAGGTAGTGAGATTATAACAGCTCGTTCCATGAATACATCAGCTCAGTACACAAAAAAGCAAATCAAGTTATAGAATTAATGGGACAAGAGAGGGCAGATACATGAAAATATGTATGTGATACCAGTAAATCCATGATAAACCTCTACCCCAATACTGTGTGCAGTCCTGCTCCCCCATCTGAAACGGGAAACACAGGAGAGCTGAAAAAGGTAGAGAAAAGCACAACAGGTCATATAGGATCTAGATGAATGCAGACAGTCTCATAAGTTGGTGAGACCTCAAATGGGGAGGTGACAAAGCCTGAAACCACAGGTGAAGGATGGTGGGGTAGGATAGGAAAAAGGGGTTGGACCCTGGAGGAAACAGAGGAGATAGCTGCCGTACAAATGAGATAAATGGGCTCAGGTGCTTCCCCCAGTATGCTCTATGAAAGAGGCAAGAAGTGGCGGGGAAGCATTTGCTGTTTTTTCCCAAACCAGCCCATGGGAGACGATAGAGGGCAGGAGCAGGACATGGATCTGCTCCCAGTCTGGGTGGTGGGAGGAAGGATGTCAGGGCAGATGGGCTTCGTATGACGTTGTCTCTCTGTGCTCGTCCCCCTTTTCCTATTGATGCAGTAACGAGGCTCTCGGTGATCGACGGGGAAGTGAGAGCACGAGTGTCCAGCAAACACAAACCTGGCAAGACTGATAGCACTTCATTAGAGAAGGCAGCTAGCGTTACTGTGTACGCTCACTTTACTGGCTAAAACGAAGCTCTTTTGCATGTGTTAAGGAGGCAGAGCTGCATGACTGGAGATGTGATCCCATGCTCTTCTGGGTAGCGTTCCGAAGCGATCCAGCTCTGCTGTCAGCAGATGTCCCGTTTGCCTGCCGAAACGCAGCTGGAGCTTCTCACGTGCGGAGTGGGTGGCATGCTCGGACAAGGTGAGCTCTCTGTATCACACAACGGCCTTTAGAGCACTGAGCACTGGGCTTACTTGCTGATGCAAAGTATTGTGCAACTGTGCTGGAAGATCTCTCAGCTGCAATCCCCAACAGAGTTGGGACGACCGGGCGATGGGACAGAAGAAAACCGTGTCTCCTCAAGATCTCGAACCACGCAAGCCACGCAGTGGCCCAGAGCTGCTGTTGGGTCGTTAGGAGCTCCTGCCACAATTGTAACATGTATTTGATCAAAACAAGATATATTCTCTTTTTTGACATTGATGGTTTTCAGCAATGACAGAACTAATTCCCTGGACCCTGGCTTGGTGAAAAAGGCCTGAGAGACAGTAATAAAGATGGGCATTGTCTGCTATCCGTGTTCAAAGCCTCCTGGAAGATGACAGGCACTAAAGAAGGGACCATATCTTTAGACCACACACAATCCAGGCACGCTGGCAGCCTTCCAGGGAGAAGCAACGATTAAATAGCACACCGAAGTGGGTTTATACATTTGTTTTCTCTTGCAACAGCAGTCAGGGGCCTGTGCTGTCAGAGGGATATCTCAGGAAAAGGACAAACAGCAGCAGGGCTACCCACCCAAACAGAAAGTGAAATGGTTATCTTTGGACAGTCTCTGATATTCCTGGCTGCTCCAAGCCAGTGACCTTTTCGTCGTGTTCCTCTCCGCCCTGATGGTGAGCGGGTGGATGCCTGTTGCCGCAGGCACGGCTTCGCCGCTTCTCTGGCTTAACAACCTCTGCCATTTCCCTGGGTGACGCACCCCCTGCCCTTGTGGCTGCAGGGTCCTCCTTGCCCCGTTGACCAACTCTTGGTCTGGTCCGCCAGCTGGGGAAGGCTCATGGCTCTTCTCAGATCCCACCTCAGAGCAGGAGGCAGGGTCTGAGGTCAGAAGAGACCTCTGCCAGTCGCTGGTTCAACCCCTGGTCAAAGCAGGGCCGACATCGGGTTGCTCAGGGCTTTGTGCTGTCGTTGGCCGAGCATCTCCGAGGATGGAGATCCCACAGCCCCGCTGTGTCCCTGTCCCAGTGTTTGAGGACCCTCGTCACCACTTATTTCCATTGTTATTATTCCATTATTTCCATTATATTCCCTTCCCTCGCCGAGCTGCGGTGTTTGCGGGATGTTCCTGTCCACGGCTCTCCGCAACTGCCCTTGGTGCTTACAGTCTGGACCGATTTCAATGCCGGGAGCAAAATCCTCTCCTGTTTCTCCTGGCAATGACAGAGTTGTGATCGCAACTATTTCATTTGGAATGAAACATAAAGCTAATGTCTTGCTTCCTGTACAAATTAGCTTTCTCGCCCTGAAAGAAAGTTCTGGTCAAATTCCAGTGAAGGTAATTACACCGAGCTCACCTAAATTCCTCTAAAGCCTGAAATGTACATTATTAAGGAATAATTGTTTCTTAATTTGTTTCCCACAACACAGCTTTGTACACTGTCAGATAGTTGTACTCCAAGGGTGGCTAAATTTCAGCCATGGTCACAATGCAGCTGATGGCTCTGTAATATTTCCTGGCTGTTGCCATGATGTAGCTCTTATACAACAGATTTGGAGCTAAAATTTAATCCATTATGGCTGTAAACAACACGCTCCAATGTGAAGCAGGTGTAACCTATGCTGTCTGCTGAAAATATGAAGTAATAACTCTGAGAAAATGGTGAAAATCTAACCGTCTGTCTAGCTATTTGTCAGTGTGTAATGTCCCCTGCATCCCGCTATTACTGGGGGGTGGGATTCATCTGGCTACACGTGTCCCTTTGCAGTCGCTGGAGCTCTCATCAGTATAAGCAGCAGAGCCCAAGCCACCATTAATCTTGTCCTAAAGACGAAAATAGGTCAGCAAACAGCACCTGAAAGTGCCACTTTCTCTCCAGATACCATAAAGGGAGCCCACAGAGATGTGATCAGACAGAGGCATTAAAAATTAGGAGGAATAAATCCCCCAGTGAATATCTTACCATGTATCTGATGGGCATCCCCTTGAATGATCACCTTGTATTCAGTGGGGCATGGTGAGTCGTGGCAAGTGGCAAGATGTGGTCCAGGTAACCCTGAGCGGGGAGAAACTGAAGGGCAAGCTTTGCAGTGTCTGAATCCAGAGCATAGAAGCAAGTCTTTTTTACCCAAGGGAAAGGTGTCGAGCAAAAAAGTGCCATCCCCACAGATCTTCCCAGGTCTGGAGACCCCTGCCCCCGAAAAGCTGGGGCAGTCGTTTCCTATCCCGAGTGACTCCGCTGCCCATTTGTGATCAGAAAAGGCTGCAAAGCTCGTTTTTCTCACCTTCCCTCCTTCTGCGGTAACATGTCAGGAGAGTCATGCTCTTGCAGGAGCTTTTCTGTCCTGTAACATATTGCACTCAGCATAAAAGCAATTTTACACAAGGAACAAACTGCGGAGTATATTTCTTCTCACACCCTAATCTCCCTGAGAACAGAAGCGGGCAGCAGCTCGGGTGACCAGGGTGGACGGGGAGGAGGTCAATTTATTGCCTGGAACACAACCCGTCATAAACAGAGCCGTGATGGAAATGTGGAACCTCTTCTGGCGAGGCAGGGGGAAAGGCTGTTAGGAAAATGAGTTGGACCTTTCTGATAAGCTCCTGCATTTATTACACGTTGAGCATAATTCATAGCCCCTCTGTGAAACTAAACACATTTGCTTTCCCTTCCATATCTTCTTTCTGTGCTGTCTGGGGTTCCTGAGCCATCTGTGAACCATTGCCACTGTCCCCAAACTGGCCAACACAAGCGTCCAGAGGCTACCCCATTCCAGATTCAGGGATAAGACGGTAGGAGGAAAGTCCAGAGAAAGCAACCAAGTTCATTAGAAAGTTGGCAAGCAGGGGAGGAGCGGGGCAGTTTAAAGAGACATGTACTAGGATGCAGAGCGGTGAATGCTCTGGGGAAGATGGAATGGGGAATGGGAGTCATCCCCTCTCCTAGCTCAAAGGAGTCAGAGCAACAAGGAACTGCGCTCAGAAATGAAAAAGCAGGAATATGTTCTGTTTAGTCACAACACACTATAAGCCATAGGAGCTCACTGCAGCAAGATGTGGGACAAAACAGCTCTTGGAATGATACTTTTCAGTGGGAATCAGACAATAAGAAATCCATCTGAACACGCATCAAATGAGATCATTGGCTTTCATGTTTCGGCTTTTGTCCTGACAGCAAGAAGCCGCTTTCTCTCCTAGCCTGGTGTTCTCTCGTTGTGCACGACAGAGGGGTATGTCAGGCTGGGGTCGTGAGCCAGACGCCGGACTAAGTGGGAGATCCACCCGACGGAGACTGGTGTTTAAGGGTGTGATTCCAACAGGGAACCAGCTTTGACTCAGGGTCATCTTGCTGGGGAATCCATCACCAGTAAGACAGACTTCATGACGAGGTGGCTGCCCAGACAAGCACCCAGCATAGCTACCAACCCCACATTCAGTCTGTTTATACCTGTTACTGCCCACACTAGTTAGGTAAGTGCCAGCTCTGAGCCAGCTGGGCTGCTGCAGCCATGCTTCTCGCTTACTTCTTTTCTTTGCTGGGATAAACCTGTCAAGGCTGCTGCTTTCCAATTTTCTGGGGCTGGTCCAGGTAACAGCACATGTTTTGGTGCTCCCGAAGGCAGCTGGGGTGGCGGGAGGGCTGCGGGTACGTGGCTGTGCTGGACCGACCCTGGCAACAGCCCTTTTGCACCCACACTGCAGGCGGCCAGGTTGCCTATGGGCCAATCCAGCCATGCCCATACGGCGACTGGTAAGACGTTAGCCCTGAAACCACGTCTCTTAGAGTACTCCAAAAACTGCCTGCTGGGAGAGGGGGAGCAGAAGACACGTCCACGCAGGCCGGTCCTTCTCACGGGAACCCCCATGCACCGTCCAAGTGACAGCCAGAGTTATGCTGGCTTCTTGTCCCTGATTTTAAAGGCAGCTCCCTGATGGGTTTGATTTGTTCCTTGAGGTGATTGTTTATTCCTTCTTACAAGAGATGACCCTTATTTAATTCGGTACATGAGTTATAGGAAGGCTGTATCAATCAGTCAAAGCCTGGAGAGTAAGCAGTCCCATCATTGATTAAACCTTGCTCTCGGTGTGGAATTCAGCCTGGAGGAACCTTGTCTTTTAACAGAAACTAATCATAAAGTTAGGTGGAAAAGGAGTTTCTCCTTTTGTGTTGCCAAAGACGGTGCTCCTTGTGCGCTCGCACTAAAAAATCATAGATATGGTGTTGTGTTTGAGACTTTGCCTGTCAGATATTATTATTCCCAGCCTCTGTTTCTGCACTTGTCAATCAAGCAGGGGAAAGGCATACAAGAAAAGTACAGATCCGTGGAGACAAAACAGCAAATGTTCAGCCTACCTGG
Source organism: Aviceda cuculoides (assembly GCA_035590195.1). Classification (NCBI taxonomy): domain Eukaryota; kingdom Metazoa; phylum Chordata; class Aves; order Accipitriformes; family Accipitridae; genus Aviceda; species Aviceda cuculoides. The sequence goes on from JAVJGG010000088.1 coordinate 878,381, forward strand.
ACACTCTGACATTTTATTGCAAAGATTTAGCGAATCTAATGGGTAGGCCAGGGCTTTGAAGACGTTGTACAAGGTCATCTCTCTCTGACAGGACCTGAATGTTAGAGCCTGGCGCTCCGAAAATCTCCATCCCTGGCTGGCGGGGAGGGCTCCGGGGCTGGACTGCAATTATCTTCCTTGAAAGCCACCTCGTTTCCCGAAACTTTGGGGTCAAGTTCAGCATACTTCATCTCACGTACTGAGAAACCACATCTCCACAGCATCCTGAGAACCAAGGGGCTGCTACGTTACCCAGAGGGCAGCTTCCAGAAATGATTCCTATCTCCACCGAGATATAACGCCCTGTTTGAAACGTGTGTTTAGACAGTCTAGAGCTGAGCTGAGACTATGTAGTCAATCTTTTCTCAATATAAGGATTTTTTAAATCCATAAATGTATAATAAAGTACTGGCTGGCCAAGGCAGGTCTCTGTGGCCCACTGTCCGGGGCACCTGGGGCCGGAGGGAGGCAGGGTGGCCAAGAGCAGCGACTCCGTCACGGTGCGATTTCTGTCGCCCGTGTGGATTGCGACCATGCGAGCGACGGTAGCAAGTCAAAATAGGCCCCTAAAAAGAAAGAAGCTTTCTGTTTTCCCAACTGAGAAGCTCTCCCGTGGATCACTAAATATAACAGTAATTTCCGTAAGTCTTGCTGGAGTTTATATGGAAGTAGGTTCTCAATCGCTTGAGGTGGGTGATCAGATGTGAGTCAGTATGCAAATGGAACAAATGTAAATGCTAAAATTATGGCATTAGAATTTTATAGAATATAATTACAAATTATTTTTGTATATAATTATTTTTATATAATTATCATGGAACTTGTAAGAGAAGAACTCTTGAAACTTTTGCGTGAGGATAATGAAAATAAAGAAAATGACAAGGTAACTGCTGCAGAAACAAGAGTGTATTGCAGCATTATCAGTAATCATTAATATAGATTTTTGTGATTGTGATAACAAATGAAACACTTCTTTCTCAGGCTTCACTTACTGGCAAAATTGCAAATCTTGGTAGGGCAAAAGAAATATGTATACTGCCAACAACATATTAGCTCTCCTTCATCTGAGGAAAATTATAAGTAAAGGCTGGACATGGTTTTCTTTACTGTTGATGCTTCATGCTTTGGAAATAACAAAATCTGTTGTTATGCAGTACAAAATTGTTATCATCTGCTTGATTATTTTCAAGATAAGAAAGATGACGCAGTGCTTATTTCAGAATATAAAAAGAATCAAACATTTTGAGCTTTTGACTATTTATCATCATTTGTAGATTCTATGCTAATATTAATTTTGGTAGATACCACTGCCTCCAAATTAACAGGAAATGAGAATGAATATGTGCCCTCCACTAACTACCAGCTTATATACAGCACAAAATAACAGGGTATGCCACAGCTATGTCATAATTTTATCTTCAGAATCATCAATAAACAAATCCAGTCACTCAACTTATGAAAGGTATTCCAGCATGACAGACATCTTTCATTTTGGCAACCTTGAGCATGTAGAAACACTGAGGTATATCCCCAGAAGCCTTTCTTTTCTATATACTGTGCAGCTAAAAGGATCATTAAATTATTTCCAGTTATTATAGGTTACTTCTGCACATTGAGGGAGGAATTTCCATATTGAATTTTTTATGTTATTAAACAGTAATAAAGCTGGTGATGCAGAAACCCTCTTTTTGACATAGCAATATGTACATATTTATTTATTTATTTCCCAATACACCAAAATATTTTCTTTTTATGACACAGCTAATTAAAACAGTCTCATCTTCTGTTCTGTTTATGAGGTATTGCAGACATTGAAGTGTGAGCTGAAAAAAAAAAAAGAAATGGGTGACAGATTATTTGGCCACAAATACAGTTCCTATTAAAAAGACAGACACTGGCAAAGTAGGAAAGAAGAAAAGAAGTTTCATTCAATTGCATCTTGGGATGAGGAGGAGGGCATTTTTTATCAGCAGGTGTTTGGGAGGCTTTAAGTTGATTTTGCTGCTTCTCTGAGGACTATTGTGTGCAGAAAGACTCGGCAGAGTATGTGTGTGTCAATAGTCCAGAAGCCCTGTATGTGGAAACGTCTGAAATTCAAGCTTCACATAGTTCTTTCAAATTCTTACAACACCAGGGACATGTGTTGTCCAGATGTCAATGGGAAAAAATTTTCCTTGAATAACTAAATATGAATAGGCTACAAAAATCTATGAAATATAGATTCTGCTCAGGCTGGCCTGCAAATTAAAGTTAATCCTGTTTGTACATGTAAGGAGTGTTCCACAAATTCATTAAAAATAACATAGGATCTCCAGAACGCACTAAAGGTGATTAATATGTACCTTTTTAAATAATATACTACAATTTACAAAATCTGTATTATTTATGAGACCAGCAGTAGCATCCAGTGGAAAGAAAAAGAAATGAACAGCTAAGGTAAACAGTGCTTTTCTAAACGTCACTTAACATACAACATTATTTCCTCCTTTCCGGTTGGTTGTTCCTCATCTTCGCAGAACCGCAGAACTGCCGAAGTTTTAGGCATCCCTGGAGCTCACCTAGCCCGATTCCCCGCTGAAGGAGGGTCTCCTGGAGCAGGCGATCGTCCGGCACTCTGCCCAGTAGGGTTTTGAACATCTCCAAGGATGGAGACTTCACAGCATCTCTGGGCAACCTGGTCCAGCGCTTGACCATCCTCAGAACCGAACCCTTTTTTCTGAGGTGTAAGTGGGAATTTCCCCTATTCCAGGTTTTTTTTGCCCATTGCCTCTAGTCCTGCCGGTGGGCCCCACTGAGAAGAGCCTGGCTCCGCGTTGTTCTCACCCTCCTGCCGGGGATTTATTGACACTGGAAAGGTCCCCACGCCGAGTGTTCTCTCCTCCAGGCGCAGCGCTCGCGGCCTCTCGCGGTGTGAAGGACGCTGCTCCCCCGTCATCTGTCCCAGCTGAAACCAGGACAGTCCTCATCTATCCCAGCTGAAACCAGGACAGTCCTCTTGGCCCTTTGCTGGGCTCCTGCTCCCGTGGGAGCAGCCACAGGAGAGGCAGAGGAGGCTGTGGCATGTCACCTCCAGAGCCGGGGCAGATTTACCGCTCCCGCCAAGCGTTTTGAATCCAGTTTGGGGTCTCGAGACATCGGCTAAAAGCTCAACGAGATGCAATAGGAAGCGAGAGCTCCCCTCTGCTGTCCCCAGCGCATCCCCATCCCCATCCCAGTTAGTGTCGTTCGGCCACGCTCAGCCACCTGAGCCACCTGGTAATTCTTTGCCCTGCCGGCGCTGCGGCAGCACAGGCTGGATTTATCACCTCCAGCAGCTGTTAGAAGAAAATGGGAAAAGGAGCCCTCCGTCATCCCCTGGGGACCCACTGAGACAGAAACTCCGAGCATCCGCTGCGAAGATGGACAGTTTTAATACCATACAAGAGCCCACAGACACTCGCCCCGACTGTAGCGTGTCCGACAGTGCTTACTTTGCTGGCACATGCCTGCTCTCACCTCTTGATATTTTTATTATTTTGCTGACAGCTTTTCTTTCCAGCTGTTTTATGAGCCAGACTTTTCATTTTGGTTAAAGCCCAGGCAGCGTCAAGCAGGGACAGGGTGAAAGGAGGTCAAGGGAGGAGGCAGGAGTTGCAGTCTGCAGCTGGAATCTTTACGTTCTCCTTAGACCTAGCTGCCAGCTCCTCCTGCCGTTGCCGCCTGATGGATTTGCTCTCTGCTCCCGACTAGGCACCTCGCACAGAAAAAGCACTGGGAGAGAGATTACATCCAAATCGGGAGTGGGTAGCTGTAGCACAAACTAGCCACCACTGGTAACTCGGCAGCACCAATGGGTGCTGAGCGCTGTGGTGGGACTGGAGCGGAGAAGGCGGGAGCACGCGTGTGAGGTGGTGCTGCTGGCTGTGGTTGGGCACGTTCCTTGCTTTGGAGTGGGAAGGGGGGGGTGGCAGGAGGTGAGAGCCCTCTCACCACCCAGGGGAAGGCAGAGCTGCCCTAGCCGCCGATGCTGAGGACCGACTCTCCTTCTTGACTGAGAGTGGCGCATCAGTGACGTCCCCGTAGGGAAGTCATCCCGAGGCCAGCAGGACCCGCCGGACCATGCTCTGCCTCCTGGGCAGAGAGGAACAACGCCAGCCCTCCCCAGGGGCTCTGCAGGATTCGTCTGTGGATTAAGCATGAGAGGCGGGTTTTGGCCAAGATTCGGAGACCTGGCCTGGCCTTTGTCTCTCACCCGGTTCTTCTTCCTCCAGATCAGCACTAGATGACAAGGACGAAGGGGACCGAGGCATGGTTTTCTGTCTTTCATGTCCCACACATCCAACAGGGAAGAATGTAGTGCGGGGAGACTCAAGCCAGCTGCCACAGAAGGGGGCCAGGAGCTCCCACGGAATTTGGTGGTCCACATCACCTCCTTGTCACAAAGCACCCAGGGGACAGCGGGTAACCTCTAACGCTGTCCAGGTTGGGTCTCCTCTGGACCCTCTGCACGCGTTATGTCCTCTCAAGAGAAAAGAAGAAAGGCGTGAGAATGATGCTTTTTGCCAGAGTTCTCCGCCGTTGCTGTCCTCCAGTGGCACTGCAGCAAAACCCACAACCATGGCAGTGACATGGCATAGGTAGAGTTTTAAGAGCAGATATTCACCTGCTGGACAGCCAAACGTTTAGCGTCACGACAGCTGCGAAACAAATGCCTGGCTATTTCCACCACTGATGGTACGCAAGAGAGACAGCGGAATTAGGAAAGCCTGAAACATGCAGAAAGGAGAGTTCTTTCCAGCGGAGCTGTTTATTTGGAAATGTGCCATTGATGAAGTTGTTTTTCTGTTCAGTTTCTTATTATGACACAGCATTACAATCATTAGCACTTCACATTTAGTGACAATCTCCTTCCTTTGGAGACCATTATGATATGAGATTATGAGGCAGGAATGATCTGAGTGCTTCTCAAGGGGACCTCGTTATCTTGTCCAAAGAAACTTATGTTAATGTTAAAACATAGGCTAGAAAACCGACAGCAGCAGCCATCAGGATCAAAACCAAGACCCCGTTTTGTATTGCCAGCCAGATTGGCTCAGTAAGCACAGCCGTGGCATGACATCAAGGAAATTAAACTCTTTGGGGTCTCTCCCTGCAACCCTGCTTGGGTTTCAGTAGGTGAGAGAGGAAGAGTCAGGTAAGGCAACAGGGCAGCCTGTTACCCCAGCATTCATTTGCTCAAATTGCTGAGCACTTGCTGTTGAATAAAAACAAGTTTCAGCTCCCAGACATGTGTTGGGAGTAAGGCTGGGTGAATAATTGATTTTTCAGTTCAACTACCAAGTTAAAAAGTGAAAAAAAAAATCAATTTGATCCAAACTACAGCAGATTTTTTCAAGTTTCCTTGCCAAAAAGAAAAATGAAACAATTCCACTACAGTGATTAAAAACAAAAAAAGTTTTATTCCAGTTTGGGCCATTTTGAGGAAAATGCACCTGCAGCTTGGAAACCAAAGTTATAGCATCTTTTTACACTCAACAGCCCATTACATTCAGGATTAGCATAGCCTGGAGCTGTGTCTCAGCACTCAGGCTCCACACAGGGGACAATATCCCCATGTTTCGTGGTGAATCTGTTCCACTTGTGTTTTACTTACTGGAACAAAAAAAGAAAGCAGGTGTCTCTTCTACTACTGCATCCCTCTGAGATGTAGGGTCGTCCTAGTCCCCAAATTAAGTATTTTGTCTTAAGTGGAACAATCAGTGTATTGTACCAAAATCTGCCTGCAGGTAGAGAAATTCAGCAGAGAGGTGGATCACCCCAGTGACTTACAGGTCTACTTTGAATTAAGCAGAAAGTGGATTTCAACTGGAGAGAGCAATTTAACCTGCTAATTGAAGGAAAGAAAGCGGTTTATCTTCTTGAAACTATTTGTTTGTTCATTCTTAATAGACTGGACATTTTACAAAATAGTTACTTTGAAATGCAGATCAGAGCAAAATGTTTTAGACTGGTTCATTCTGACACCGAAGTTCACTTACATGAGTTGTCACTGAACTTCATGAAGACAGTCTGTCAGGTCGCTTTGCCTTGTCCATTTAGAAACCTGCCCAGAGCCCAAAATTGTTACTATTAAGTTTTGATTCAGCCCCAGTAGTAGCAGATACCACTAATGGTGCTGTCAGGAAAGGCAGAGCTATTTCACTGGTCCACCTCGTACCAGAAGACAGGACTCAAGTATATCTCTTGTTTCATCATAAGTAGATGAACTGTATTACCTGGAAAGAAGGTCCCTGTTGAACATCTTTAAAAGAAAGGGATGCGGGGGACAGCAGGGAGAGCCATGTGAAAACAGCAAGTGGTAACATTAACCAGCCTTTTATCTTAAATCAGAAACACTCAGCCACGCTGCAAGAAACTCAGGTATTTATTTGCTGTTCTGCTTCAGGATTTCTCCTCTTTCCCAGAGAAGAGTTCCACTGCTTCTCAAGTGGCTACTTGGAAAAAGGTGGCTGGGGGAGGGAATAGGGACTTTCCTCCTCTTTTGTGGAAGCTGGTCCCCTAAAAATAACTCAGAATTTAGGTTGTGGGATGAAACTGAGTTTGCTTATAGTTGAATGTTTGGGGGACATCCTTACTGCAGGAAGGCACTTTTGCATTAGCAATGGGCACTTTATTATTTAAAATATCTCAGGACATGGGGCCAGGACACTCCCAGCCCACTGGGACTGAATTAACTGGAGTTATGCTCCAGCTTTTGGGCCACCAAATCTTGATAGTTCTTCTACCAAAGGACCAGTCTGGCAGTTGGGAAGATGCCCCACACTGAAGAACTGCCTCCAGTTAGTAGTTGGGTCACCCTTCAAGGGAAATGAAAGAGAACATTATTCAAGGAGAAATTTGAGCGAATAGAGAACTTCAAGGTAGAAAACAAACGAGCAAAAGCAGCACATTTCAGACAGCCGAAAAGGATCAGAACTGTTAAGATTTTTGCTATAAGTAGGGTTGCAGATTTGGATTTTGCACCTACGTTTCATGTCTCTATCCAAGTCTTCAGGCAAAAAGATTGTCAAAACGTCTGAGGCAGCAAATACACCTACAGTGAGGTCCCTGGGATTGCAGCGCTGACATCACATGCATACTAACAGCAGGTAATGGCAGCTGGTGAAAATGCTAACATTCTCCGAAGGGAGAAAGAGGTGCTTCTCTTTCCCCTCTGAGGGACCATGTTACAGACTCACAGAAGCATCTACTGGGTGTTACTTGACCCGGCAGCCTTCCTCCTCCATGACTTGTAGTCTCCTTGTCCCTGACTCCCTCCGACCTCCATCCCAAATAAACCAAGGGCGTTGTATCTCAATCCATAGCACAGCTGCCACGCAACAGCAGGAAGATGAGCAGTTGAGGGATTCACACCAAAATGGCACAAGCATCAGTCAAAGCTCTTCTCGCAGAGCTGCTGGGCATGGACCACGTGAGTACGTCCCTACAAGTGGCCCAGCATGGGCTGGTGACGGTGTGGTGGGAGCTCTGCCTTCATGTGCATCAGCACTTACTCAGCAGGGCTTTGACTTCTTTGCACGGCAGCATCTGTCTCAGGCTGATCCCATTCCCCACCTGAGCAATACTCAGTTCAGTTCCACTGACATTTCTCTGTTTAATTGTTGCCCAATTCTAATATTAAGGCCCCTGGAAGATTTTATACGTGCTAAGTGCAGAGAAGGATGCTGGGCTCCAGGGACATATGGTATGGATTCATCCAGACAGCCTGCTTTACAGAAAAAGTTGGGGGCAAAGCAGTAAGACGCATAAAACTTCTGAAAACACAAAGAGCACTTGTGGAGAAACATACTGGGAGTGATTTTTTTCAGAATTTGTCCTAAGGGAGGCAGCCGTTGCTACATTTCCCTCACTGATAAATGGAGAAGCTTTGCTTGCGTTTCAGACCTCTGTCCCACCATGCTTGACTGGGAGCACATTTTACTCTACAAGTGCAGGAGCTCTGGATCAAGCCTTTCAGAAATATCATATTGTTATTCTCAGTGCAGCCCCGTTTCTGCCTCAGATTTTCTGGACAGAAATACGTGCACTTACGTGTCTCAGTGCAGACTCAGAAAGCCAGCTGCTGTGGGAAGAGTCTCGCTTCCCACATCAAAAAAACCCCTGAATTCACAAATGTTACATCCCGTGCTTCTAGAAGGTGTGGGACCTCAGGCTTATGTGCTCTGCAATTGATATGGATGTATGCAGAGGGTGCAGATGGGATTTCTGCATCTGAGCAGTCCAGTTAGTGCTAGTTCACAGAAAATACAACTGGGCTGCTCTCAGCCTGGGAAAACTTTGTCTGGATGTAATTACTGCGTGGAATAGAGGGTATCTCCCAGGAAAACCAGCTAGACAGCCTGATCCTGGCAGAAGTTTCAAGGCAGGTAGTTTGGCGAGCTTGTCTTTAGGGAGGAGAAATCGAGCCCCATGGTGGAGAAAAAAACCACCGGGCTGGATAAAACGGCAGGACCACGTACCCGAGAGGGAGGTTTCCCCAGCCGAGCCTGCAGGAGGGCAGAAGGCGGCAGAAGAAATGAGGGAGAGCTGGTCCTCGGGGCAACGCGCGAGGTGCACGGCGGGGGCCACCTCTCCCCACGGTGCTGCTCTCTGTGTCCCCGGATGCTGGTGAGCAAGGACCCGGCTGCATCCTGAAACTGGGGGGGCTGGAGCAGAGGCTGCGTTTCTGCTCTCTCGCTTTGCGTCTGTTGTTCAGAGAGAAGACGTTGCTTTCCCAGGCTGCCAGTCTATCACCTTTCATCGGCGCAAAGTGTGTTTCGATAAAGAAATGAAATATGCAAGCTGAGGATAATTGCAGGTTGTAGATGGCGATAATAGCTGTAATTTGGATTGTGGCAGCAATAAACCCAGGCTCAATCACTGGCTGCTTTGTTTGGGAAAGAGCCCGAGCTGCAAACACTGAAAATGAAATTTATGAAAAATATAGATTTCAAGAAAAGTAATTAGCATATGTCTGTTGCAGGGGACTGAGTGCTTCCAACTTTCTGCAGGCGAAGCCAAGATGTTTGCTTTAAGATAGGCAGGCTGGGTGGGAGACAGTTCTTCACGGGCTCTCAGGGGCAGCCAGCGCAGGTGGGATGAATCACCTGTCAGAGGCATGAATCTGTCGTTATCAGTGATTAGTTGCATAGATTGGACATCGAATTTTTAGGCAGCTAAAGGTAGGTGGGAGAAATTTTACTGTCACTTGATTGACACTGGGTCATCAAAGAGACACTGTGAAAAAAAACATTCATTCCCACCGAGGTTGCCGTGTTCGTGCCAGTGGACTGTAAAACATTTCTAATTGTGCCTGCTGCTGACGGCTGACTAATTTCATGCTGCTCCAGTTTATGACATGTGCTCAGCAGGTCATACAACGAGAGGAAGATAAGGAAAATCCCATCTCAGTTTTTTGATTCTGTCCTCCTTTTTTCTTTTTCTTTGGCAGCCTGGAGCTTTTGGTTAGCTTCTCTGCACCAGTGTCCTGCTCAGCTACATCTAGGCTCATTTTAAGCGTCTCAAGTAAAACAAGACCCCCAAAAAAGGATGCAATTAATAAGCAAACTGTTCCAAAAATTAGATTCAGAGCAAATGAGACTACATTTTATTGTTGTCCAAATTCAGTTAGTGTTCTGGGCATAAAGAAATGGAGGAAATTGAAAATGCACAAGTGGTCCATCTAGACACTTTCAAAACAAAAATGCTATGGAAATGCCAGAAGAGTTTAATTTTTTTTATTATTATTAAATTGCATCTTTTCAATGTAGAAGTGGCCAGCATCAAAAGAGCAAGACTTAGATAAATCAGGCAAATAACTCAAAAATAAAGCGCAGTATTTATCTGCCTCTCAGTGGAAACTTTTTAGACTGACCCAAAATGAATCGAGGGTTGGTTTTGGGTTTTGGTTTTTGGGTTGTTTTTTTTTTTTTCAAATTCTGTGCTTTCAACAAGAACAACGAAAATTCCTTCCAAAACAAACTTCACTGGGTTTTTAAGCTTGGTCACTGACATGAAAACTCTATTATTTTCCCAGATCATATCTAAATAACTGAAGTTTCAATCATCTCCCTCCCAGAACTTCTTCCCCTGTAAAATTGATCTCCAGGGAGAGTTTCCCTGACAGTCAGCTTAACCATCCTTTCTCTCATTTTCATCCCATTACTCCTAGCAAATTATTTTGTTAGGGTTATTGTGATGAGCGATGGGTATTCATGAGAGCCTTCTCACTCTGATCTGTGTATTATGGGATGGGAATGTGGTTGGGAAACCTCTTATTGCTGATGGATCGGTAATTGTTTTACCTTTAAATATCTCTTCAGCAAAATATCTCAGGTCTGTCCGTTTTCTCTGGACGTGGGACTTCACCCTCACGAAATGGAAACTGCACAACTAATGGCCTATGTGGTTCACGCTGGAGGTGGGAGGGCTGTCAAGGAACAAAAAAAAGGAGAGAAATTGTAACTCCTATGAGTCCCTGTAGAAACCTAACAAAACAAAGCAAAAAACCCTGGTTTTCATCTTATTTACCTGTGGGAGCAGGGGTCATCTCTTTGTTTCGTGGGTGTTAAGCAGACACACACAGGCACGCGCCGTCAGGAGGAGATGCGCTTACGGGGAAGCTCCAGAGACCTCGCCCACTGCCCTGCCGCGGGTTTTCTGGAGCCCTCGGGAAGGTCCTGCCTCACAGACATGTCCTCTGCAGGGTCAACAGATGATGCTTCTGCTTTCAGGCCCTCGTTCGTTCATTCGTGGCAGCAGTGAAGGGTCCGCTCCTGTTTCTTTCTGACACAGCCATGCGTAGGTCGTCATCTTCTCCACCATGTGTGCCCGTTGCCTTGGCTCTCTGACGTCAACCACAGGCACCAATACTACCTACGGTAAAGGCTGAAAAATATCTTTTTTCAGTTCTTAGCCAAACAAATCAGGAATCCCTTTTCAAGGCTGTTTAAGGGTTCCCAACACCAGCCTCTCTCCTGTGTCTGGACCAGCACTTGCATCAGATCATTTTTCTGTGTTCCCTGAAGGACAAGGAATGGGAAGACCCTCAAGGACCCTGGCCCTGGGTCTGCAAGAATGCTATGCTGTACATGATATAATGGCGCCAAAGCCTGCCAAGTGAAGACACTCAGCACCGAAAGACATTTGATTCAAGGAAGGTAACTGGGTGACGTTCTGAGATAGAAATCACAGAGATCAGCAAAAAAGGAGGAGTAAAGAAAAGGCTGAGGTCCCTAGAGTAGTTGTGGCGCACCTAATAAATAATAGGGGCTGCAGCAATAGGACAAGGGGTAATGGTTTTAAACTAAAAGAGGGTAGATTCAGACTAGATATAAGGAAGAAATTTTTTACAATGAGGGTGGTGAGGCACTGGCACAGGCTGCCCAGAGAGGTGGTGGATGCCCCATCCCTGGAAACATTCCAGGTCAGGTTGGACGGGGCTCTGGACAACCTGGTCTAGTGGAAGATGTCCCTGCTCATTGCAGGGGTCTTGGACTAGGTGACCTTTAAAGGTCCCTTCCAACCCAAACAATTTTGTGATTCTATGATCTTCCCTCTGAAGACTGGGCTTTAGCTGGCCTGTTATATTTGCAAGGTCCACAGTCACACAGTACAGCAGGAGGGAGGACACAGTGTATAAATCCCATGCAGATACCATAATTTCTTGTTAATCCTAAAACCCAGTGCTAATACAGAGGGTGGTTGTCATTCATGCACTGTGCTGGATGTGTACAGACACACCCAGGATATCAAACAAAGACAAAGCAAACATGAGGAAACAGCACCCAGCTGAACACAAAAAGCAGCAAAGTAGGTATCCATCTTCCTTAAAAACTGCATTTGTTCTTTGCCTTCCCCTGAAAAACAGAATCAAAGAAGCAGGATGATGAAAGAAAGAACAGGAGTTAATCAACAAAGAAGTTCTGGCAAGAAACCAAATCACCTTTCGAGCTTCTTGTGTTGAACGAGAAACTACCAATGATAAGGTATAGCCATAAATGATTTTCACAATGGACTGGCCCAAACACTGAAATTATTCTGCAGGGAACAGATCTTCACAGGCTAATTGGGCTTGTTCAGTCTTGAACGCCAAGGATACACCAGGGGCTAGTTTCATTTATTGGGTTTAGAAGAAGTATTTACAAATCTAAAACCGTAAATCTGAGGCTTTGTAGCCTTAGCTAAAGAGCAGAAATGGAGCTAAAACTGATGTCAGTCAGGACTTTGCCTTCATCCTTGAGCTTAACCGATTGATTGAGTTACATGTAGATCATTAAAAAACATATATTAAAAGAAAATTCCTGACCTCCAGGGAGACCAGCCCTGAATGCTTTAATACTACCAAAAAACAACCACCAGAATTCAGAAAAAAAAAATAAGAAAGAAACCTGCAGCAGCATAGCACCAAGCAGGTAGAAATAATTCCAGTCAGAAGCCAAAAATCCCAGTCTGCCTCTCCTCTTTTCATGCTGGGAAGGTGCCCTTTGCTTCTGTGAACTCAGTGTCACCACACCTGGACTACGGTGGACCAAGATGGTGACAGGTTCAGCCATGGGTGAGGTGGACGTTGAAGAAGGCTGATGACCAGTTCAACAGCCTTTAGAGGTCACAGCAAACACCCTGCTTGAGGGGCTGCAGGGCTTCCCCCAGACCAGGGACTAGCTAGACCAGGGCAAATATTAATTAATTAACAAACTCTCAAATGCATGATCTCAGAGGGAGTAAGGTAAGTCACAAATGTCAGTGAAATTTGGCATATGGTTTCAGCTGGAAAAAAATAAGAAACTTTCTGGAAACCGAAAAAAATCATCAAATAATTCAGGTTGGAAGGGACCTCAGGAAGTTTCTAGTCCAACCTCTTGCTCAAAGCATGGTTGACTATGAGCTGAGATTACTTAGAGCTTTGCCCAGGTTTGTCTTAAAAACCTGCAAGTGGGGTGACTCCACATCCTCCATGGGCAACCTCTTCTAATCCTTGGCTGTCCTAATGGGGAAAAAAAATGGATTTGGGCTTTTCATTTTTGAGTGGTCCTCTTCAAAAGAGCAGGAGAGGGGGAGAAAGAAAGACAAAGTGGACAGACAAAAGCAAAAGAAAACAACTTCATGTCCAGTCGGAGGAGCAGAGCTCATTTCACCTGTTTTTTCACCTCCACACTGAGCTGCTCATTCCAAGTTCCTCACTGCCACCTGAGAACTGACACGCTCAGGACATTGTTCAGCCCATCCTAAAGGAAGTGGCTAATATGGCTTAGACCAATGCCCCTCAGGACTTCTCTCTCTCTGGTGACTGTGAGGAGACCATAGGCTACTCCTGCAGGAGAATGCACCTCCACTGGGATGTATAAAGGCTGATGGCTCCTGCCCAGCCTGCCCCTTTCCCACCGTCCCCCAAACTCGCTTCTCTTGTTTCTGTCCCCGCTCCCCCCACCCCCAAAAGCTGCAAACTTGCTGTCTGAGAGAAAGGTGGACCCACAGTATCAGCTCAACCTCCAGCCAAAACGTTTGGCATCTTCCTTACAGACGCAAAAGCCAAGGCATTAAAGCTGAGGAAGGTTTGCTTGTAGAACAGCTTAGGGGAATGGATTTCCCCCCCAGTTAGGAGAAAAAAAGGGACTCTGGCCCCTCGGAGGGGGGATGATCCATGCTCTTTGTGCTTGCTTTTCCTCACCCTCCAGTTTTCTCCTTCAGAGGCAAACCCAGGTCCAGCCAGTTGGCTCGTCTGGGTCCCCGAGGCTTCCTGCGAGCTCTAAGTGAGCTTGGAGAGCCAATGCACTTGCTTGCACATGCAAAATACCGCTGGCATCCAAATCACAGCTGCGCGAGGTGGCCTGGCTTGCTCAGGGTGCCGCATCCAATGTCCTCGTATACCAACCCAAGCACGCACGTGGAGCTGATTCACGGTGAGCTCGGTATGGACAATAAAATACGATTTGTCATCTAATTACTGCGGACCGGAGTGGCTTGTATACTTTAAAGGGCTCGTTAATTTAAACTAGTCTCTTATTTAGCTGTTACTTTTACGCAGCCTCGCTCATCACTCAGTCAGGCCTCAGCGTGCCCCGTTAGCACCGTGCCCCGTTAGCACCGTGCCCCGTTAGCACCGTGCCCCATTAGCACCGTGCCCTCTGAAGCTGCAGCTCCAGCTCGCAGGTGCCAAGCAGCGCCCTTTCCAGCTCGCGCGGACCGGCGGCCAAGGCGGCAACTGGAGATTAGGACGGAACATGAGGTGTGAGCCAGTTGCAAATGGCATTCCGTTGTTTTGGCTCCTGCAAGGAGGGATCAGTCCAAGTAGCTTTGGGAGTGGTAAACCTGGTTTACAAACGCAACTCCTCTGATGACATCCTTTCTGCATTGTGCGCAGAAACAATCAAAACGGTAAGAACCTGGAACATAAAAATTGTTTGATGTAGTCCTCTTTATTTTGCAACTCGTCTGTAGGAGGGATTGTTTGGGCACAGAGCAGTAGAGAAATTAGCATTGTTAATTTGATGCAAGCCAGGGTAGCTATATGCGTTCAAGAAATGCAACACAATTAATTAGCCTCTAAAAAAAGCATTTGAAGTGTTTATTGCAGGATCAAGCTCCTGGTTTTATAAGCAGATGGGGAAATAAAGTGCTAGGAATGACATGGAGAAAACAGCTGCACTGGGACCAGAAGCCTAATTCATAATTCAACAGACTAATCAGTGAACATCTTCTGCAGTTCCTCAGCTGTAATGGAAGAACGTGAGAAGGCAAACGATTAGGCTGCTTTATTTCTTAAAGAGGCTGCTACCAATTAGCTTGCTTTCTCTGTTGCCTATGTACAAATCTAATGATGTGGCCCACGTTATTAAAGAGACAGAGAAAAGTAGGTCAGCCTAAAATAATTGTCTTAATGATAAACACTCTGAGGCACAATTTCAATACGGTTTGCTGAGAATTAATTAAAAGAGTAAAGACCTGCTCACACTCACTTTTCTGATCTTTCCCATTCTCCTGCATGAAGAGAAAGGGCTAACGTTTTGTTGCTGCTGCTGCTGTTTGCTCTGTAATTGCCTTTCAGCAGCGACTGCAGAGCCAGCCAGGGTGGTGGTTCACCTCCGTGCAGATCACAGCTTTGCCTTCAGGGTGTAGCTTTCTCCTGCCTCAGCGCTACAGTCGGGGTACCCAGTACTCGCTGTAGGCACCCAGGAAGATTCGCCTTTTTGCTATCTGGGACAGATTTAGGCACCCACCTCTCCGCAGAGACAGAAGGGGAACCAGCTGCCGCCGGCCCAGACTGTGACAGCAATTAGACATCTATGGCCAGATGAACAAATGCTGTAGGGAGCTGACTGCTTTCAAGGAAAAGTGAATCCTGGCTTGGATCTGTCCCTGAATCCAACAGCAAAGCTTGTTCTGGGGAAGACACAGCAGGAGGGTCAATGTCCTACACTGTCTGACCTCCTGGGAAGAAAGATTTGGCCTTGGCATAGTCTTTCCTCGTCATCAAGAGCTTTGCTCGGAGTACATCTGACATGGTCTGTGCCCCAGGCGGAAACCTTATGCTTCTCTTTCAATTAAAAACCATTTGCCTGAGCTAGGATCCATCGGGACGAGCCTGGCATCTGCATTTCAACTCTTTTTCCTGGAATATTTCTTTCTGGTCTAGCCTGGAGAGCATTTCACTGATAGCCCTGTCGCCTGCTGGCTCGATTTCCCTGCATTGGCATCAGGGCATTGAGTGTTGACCGTTTTTCTGTGTCGCGGGAGAATGACGGTCTGGCCCTGGTTGCCTTCAAGCATCTCTGTGCAAGTCTATGCAGCTGGATGGATCCAAGGTCCAAGATAAGCTCACCCGTCTTGGAGTCCCTGTGCTGGCAGTAATCTCGGTTGAGATGTAATTTTTCCTTTTCACGGATCGCCCGACTAAAATCTTCCAGTACAATTGGTAGAGTCAACACACTGTATACTTCTGCTGTTCTTCCCGAGGTTGTGTGAGTCCAGGTACCACAAAAATGCAGCTGGAGGTCATCAGTCCAGCAGTTCCCTTGGTGTAGTGGCAAATCCTCTAAGCAGAGAGGAGCTTGCGTCTTTCTGTTTGCCTGCTGAAACCTTTTGCAAAACCAGACCGAACCGCGAAGATTTCTTTAGCTGAGGTTTTAACTAACTTTGAGAAGGGGAACATTTCCCAACAAAATGTTTTACTTATTCCTTTCAAAACAATAACTTGTCAGCCTTTGCATTTTCAAATAACGAATGCAGAAAATTCAGTGAGGCATCTTGTCAGTCCTTCCTTTTTACACCAAACCCCAAAACATTTTCAAGTTCCTCCAGAATGATTTTTAAAGGTTTATTTAAAATTTAATTTGATATAAAAGTCCGATCTTTTTTTCCCCAAATGGACTGGGATAAAAATTGATGTTCAGAGCCCATTGATATTGTCGGGCTGCACCTGGCTGTTCTGACATTCGTCTAGAGACAAGCCAGAGCCAGAGCCACAGATCACAGTCGCTGCCTGCGGAACAAACGGCTGGGTCCTCCCCGCCAGGCACTTTGAAAGCACCAAACCTGCTGCTCACATCTCTCTGCCTCTGCTTCTGCCTCAGAGCATCCCCTGCCAGCTTCTCCCTCAAAACCTGCTCTTGCGACCTGCCTGAGCTACCTCGTCTCTCACAAAGCTGCAGGTTGTCATCTCCTGCATCTCCCGAGCAGTTTGGGGCTCCAAACCTGTTGCCTGGGTGGGAGCTGAGAAGCTCCCGCAGCACAGACCTGCGTACCGAACGTACGCTTTCTTCTTCTGCGGGGGCAAAACCAGCCCTTCTCAAGGCATTGCTGTCTAAAAAGCCCTCACAGAGCACAAGGCTCTGATTAAAAGGAAGGAAAGTCATTTTCTGTGTCTCCATTCAAGAACTGTGTTGCTGAGCTTTTCAATAATTACTGAGCTAATCTGACATTCATGATCCTTTCTAACAGATGGACTTGATTTCAGTCATTCATTCACTGCCATATAGGATCTGATTAATAAGATGTTACTTAGTGGAACACAGTTTCTCTTCTTCCCCAAGGACATTATAATTTTAGAAATAATTTAAATATTACAAAGGATAGCAGGTAATTGGCAGGAGCACTCATCTTGCTGCTTTGTAATTCATGGGCTTCCTCACCACTCAGAGAGGTCTTTCCCAAAAGGGGAAGGAGATGGAATTCCTTCATGGATTTCCAGCTGCTCACCTTTGAGCAAACAGCCTGTGCAGGGTCATACCCTTTTAGCAACCTGCTCCTCCTGGGGTCTGCTGACCCCACGGATGCTGTCGTGGGACAGGGCATCTCCACTCTCTTCTGTCCGCTCCAGTCCAAACCTATGCATTTTCCAAGTTGTTATGTACAATTTGAAGTGCCAAGCAAATCTGACAAATAAAGCAACAGCAACATTAATTGCTTTTTTTATTGTTGTTATTATTGCACCCAACCCTAGTGAAGAGCAGATTTTACAAGATGGATGAAAATGTTGACAAGACCAATTTACCTCTTTGTTGTAATTGTGCTGGCAGCTGCCTGTCTTTGTGAAGTTCAGCCCAGCGTCTCGGTGCTGACAGCCTGGCAGTGTATTCCTCCCAAGCCTCAAGCCCCTGCTGTCTTTTACAAAGAGAATATTAATGTTGCTTCTGCCACACCAGATCCAGGGCTGTAGGCTTCATGCAGTTCTTTATAATTTTTCCAATAGATCTAAAATTAATTTGCTACCTGCATGTCTGCTTTTTCTCATGGACATTATTGGGTTAATTGGTATCTGGCTGACTTTCACAGGGGCCCGTGCTCAATACGTTTGAATATAAGCATTACAGGAAAAATGTCATCACCTAAAAAATGCACTTTAAGTGTACTACGTATTACCCTATTTCTAAAAGCAGTTTAAGCTTGCGCGGAGCCCTTTGCCTAGCCTTACTCCTGTCTCCACACAAAGCCCCAACTTTGCATCTCATTTCTCAGGTGGATCTATCATAAAGGGGGGCTGCGTCGTCCCCCGCCGTTCCTCTGGTAGCTGTCTACACCTTGTCCAGACTAGCTTGGCTGGCTGCTCTCTGGCGAGCACCTTCGAACGTCTGGATATTCGCAACGCAAAGGTATGCGGAGTAGCTCCCCTCTACGAAGCGCCCAGCACTTCTCCGGCAGACCGATGAACCCCTGCGCTTACCCGTGACACGTTCTTGCCGTGTTTTGCGAGCGCCACTGACGTCCCTGAAGATTAGGAGCTTATCAGCTGTCGGGGCTCATGCGCCCATCTCCAACGAAACGGTGCTTCGGCTCCCCGACTCCCACCAAAAGGCGGACGTGGCAGCGCGGCCAGCCCGGGGCTGACCTTCCCAATTCCTTCTGCACTTCGGCTGCCCTGGGCGAGCCCAGGCGAACACCCAGAGACCCCGGGGTACAAGCTGGGTTAGCGACAAAAGTCTGTTTTAAAGGCGGTTCGCCTAAAAGGGCGAGGGGAAGGTGTGCTGAGGCTGCTGTGGAGCCTGCCTCTGCTGACCCCTGCACCCCCCATCGCCCCCTCGGGGGTCTCCTGCTGCCCCCCGGCCTCCTCCCCAGCAGGCTTTCCTTGCCTGCAACATCTCAGCTTAAGCCCCATGCGGCTGAAATAACGCCTTCTCCTATCAAAAGAAGGAGGGAGGGGGGCTTTAATTAAAGAAATTAAATCAAAGCTTCAGAGATTTGGGGGTTTTAGAACCTGAGAACTTTCTTAAATAAAATACTTTTATTGCTCAAAACAACAAAAGAAGTGAAGAAAAAGCAAGTGAAATTAAGCTAATGAAAATCTAAATAATTTAACTGAGAAAAGAATTCTCAATAAATGCTGGGGTTTGTTATTTTTCCTCTCAAATGTCAGACCTTTTTTCTCCTCAGCTCTCACCCACAGCTTTTGTTCCCTTCACCACCCACTCCCCAAAGCTCGCTGCAGCCTTGCTGTGCTGTTTGGAGTGATTCCTGTGCGTTGCTTGGTTTAGTCCTCAGCTTATAAAGTCTGATAAATATTTTTTGATGTCACTGATGTCACCTGTCCTTTCGCTTGTCCTCCTTAAAAAATATTTCCAGAAACAGGCAAGCAGAGTAGGCTGTCCCAGACTTCTAGGTCAACCACTGATGTCCTTTGTTTCTTTGGGCTCTCTAATTTTATTTTTTTTTTTCCTGTTTACAGTGCAGCAGTGAGCCTGTGCTTCCCGCAGTAGCATCCTCAGTGATAGGCGGCAGAGCTGAAGTGGGAGAAGTGGAATTAGGAAAGTGGAAGAAGGGTTATTGTCACATCTTTCCTTTACTAGTGGAACTGAATTAGAGTGGTTAGCAAAAACAATTGACGCCCATACCAGAGACATCACAGGCCATCGCAGCTTTGGAGGAGGCTGAATTGTTTAGTTTCCCTCTGAATGAGCAGATGGACTCCATAGGTAATTTGGAACTGCTGCGGTTTGAAGGTTACCTATTCTTGCCATTTCATCACAATAAGAAATACTTCCTTTTAAAAAAAAAAACAAAAACAAAAACAAACAAACACCACCACAGCCTTCTCACAATTTCAGGTGCATTTTTTCAGTTAACTCTTATCCTTCTGGTTATCAAGGAGGATTAGGAAACATGGCCTTCAAAGCCATAAAGCAAACACAGAAATCGTGGTTAAATCTCCCGTGTATTCAACCAGCCCCAGCACTTAGGGGGACTCCTCTGCTAGTTTGTGAATGTACGGGATTGGCAACAGTCCCGCAACGCTTGGAGGATCCCACATCACTACTGAGGAACCCCTTGTGCCAGACAAGGACGAGTCAGAGCAACTTTTTGCAAGGGGTCCCAAACCAAGCAGTCCTCCAGACTGAACAGCCAGAAAGCAGGAGCCGTGTGAGCCCTTCTTTACCATTACAAACCATGACGGCACTCCCACAATGACCGTGGGGTTTTTAGAAAGATCGCGCACGCTTTGGTTTGTGCGTTTGGTCTAGCTGGTGCCCACTCCTGCAGCATCTCGTGGTGCAATCCTGTCCACATATGCCGACGGTTCATGTTAACTGCTCTAAGATACCCACTGCAGTGCATCATTTAGGAGACTGATTTTTCTTTTTTTTTTTTTTTTGCATGTGCTTATGGTTTTCCAGTCCACCGATGAATATCAGAGACCAAGCTCGGTGGTGCTTCAGAAAGACATCACCCTCCATCATCATTAGCATCCATCAGCATGGACCGTCCTGGCACCCTACTGCCTCCATCACTGCATTAACCAGTTCTTTGCTGGCTGCAATAGTTTCTTTGGCAAATGGAGCCGTTCCACACACATGCTGATTTCCTATGCTTCTCAGCTGTTTTAGATAAGAATCTTGATGTCTGCGCTTGCTGGAGAGAGCATGCACTACTTTGAAAAACCCAGCTGTGATTCCCTGCTGCTTCATCTCTTGTGGGACAGCACCAAGTTTTTCAGGGAGGCTTTCCCAGTTGGACGTTCAGAAATGAAAAGAGCAGCAGAAGGACATGGATTTTGATGTTATGCCCGCTTTGATCTGCATAGCAAATATCATCGCAGCATGTGTGGGATAGCGTCCACAGTAGCCTTATGCACAGTCTGGTGGTGGAGATGCCGGATAAGCCACATTGGGGTGCACTGCTGTTCCCCTGGCTGCCGTGGAGTTAATTAGGGAGCGCTGGGCTATGACTGAACTCAGGTGATGTTTATCTGCTTGTGCTCCAAAGAGTTTCCATTATCATTATTTTTGTTATGGCCCAGCTGATGTTATGGCACTTGCACTTGCCAACAGCCACTATAGATCTTGTTTGGTGGCAAGGACCTCTCTGACATTGCAGATATATTTGCCTGCCCCACTGAGAAGTCCTTTCTATGGTGCAAATGACCTGCCCAGCTCAACATTTTTTTTTTTTTTTTTTTTCACTATAACAGCGCGTGTTTTGCAGAATTCGCAGATGCTCAGTCTGGCAGGGGCTGTAAGAGGGATGCTCCTACCCTGGCCTAGCGGTGGTATAAATATGTAAAGAGCTGAACCAAAAAGGGAGGAAAGATATTAAAATACTGACAAGCCACCTGGTATGTATAACGATACATTATAATGATGAGGAGGGAAAGGTATCGTTATTGTGTGACGTAAGCAACAAGTTAATTAATGTAACAGGTACTGACAGCCTTGGCATACTGGAGGTGGTAGCTGTTTCGCTCCTTGCCAAGAAACAGCCAACATAAGATGCTGTTGGCTTAATAATTAATTAATATCAGCAGCAGCATGCCAGGATAAGGGAAAAGACCCACCCCCTGTCAGGCTGTTCGCTCTCTATATCTTTCGGAACTAAATAAAGGCACAGTTTCAAGAAAATAAAAAGAGGAAGGCTCATTTTACAGAATCACAGAATATTTGAGGATGGAAGAGCCCTCCAGAGACCATCAATCCTCCTGCTCAAGCAGGGTCGGTAGAGCAGGTAGTCCAGGGCTGTGTCCAGCTGGGTTGTGAATATTTCCAATATTTCCTATTAGTCAGTGTGTTATGCTTTTCCCGGTTGCTTCAAGTCAGCTTGTTGTGCTGGAAGCAGCAGAGCAGATACAAAATGATCAAAAGCGATTAGGGATTCCTGGGAATGATCTCACAGGAAGCTGCAACAAACTTTAAGTAATTATGTTGTTACCGTTTATTGTGTACGTATTAGTTTAAAACTAATTATTAAACCCCACAGAAGATACTTGAAATAATTATTCTCATTTGGAGAGACATGCTTGAAATAATGACTCTGATTTGCAGAATCGCATGAGCTCCTACACAAATGCTAACTGGCCCTGGGAGCAAAGGTATAAATATTCTTGCTGTTTGAGCAGAATTGTGGAGTCTGAACCCCAAAATCGCAACAAACTGGCCGCAGCAAAGGGCAAAGCCAGCTGGATGATGGGGGTACCAGCCTGATCTAGTCCTTAGACCCGTTCGGCAGCGGCAGCACACCCAGCGAGAGCAGGCTGACGCGCGTGAGGAGGGACTCCTACCTGCGCACCCAGCAACCCCTCTCTTGGGATTTTCCGTGCATGTGTAGAACAATTATTCAACACACGTGGTAAAACAAACACACTTCTGGCCTGAATTTCAATTCAGGGAAGAAACTCGTTTACTAGGAACAGCGAAGCATTGAGAACAGAGACTCCGGCGAAACCTTTCCCTCTGCTGCTTATTTATCTTCTTTTCACACATGCAAATAAACCCCCCATATTCAGCCTTCTCTACAGTACTGGGTGCAGGCAGGATGGGAAAGAGGTCACACTGGCTGCACCAAATTGGTTTATGTATCTTGCTAAATCAGATTACAGGCACCAGACAGGAGATTTAAAATAAATTGAATATCAAAAATTTAAATACGTTTTATGAATCTTCCAGCTTCTACAAGAGCACAGCATTCAAAATAATGAAGGGATGTAAAATATGCATCCTGGGCTGTTTCTGCTGGCTATAACCTTTCACAGCATTCCTCCGCTGTGCTGAGAAGCTGAACTCATGCATATTCTCTGAGCAGATTCCTGCTATTCGAGTAGCCGTCTGAGCATCGCCTGCGCCTGCCAGTGCTGCTGATTCACGTTCAGCCAAGTGCCCCATTTCTTCATGCCCGGGAAACTGCCCGACGAGACTCATCAAATGTTGTGTGCCTTAAAAAAAACAACAACAAAAATGTCGTGTGCCTTAAAGCTTTCTCAGAGAGGCAAAACCCCCAAAACAACGATTAGGCCCAAGCAAGTCCCAAGAGTTACCTGCCAGTCTTTACATTCACAACATAAAAGCTCTGAGGTCTGTTTCTGAGGTTTTATAGTTCATCTTTTTATGCTTAATAAAACTGGGGGAGGTTTCTTGATAAATACATCAAAAAATACACCTGGGAACCAACACAGGGGAGGACTTCGCTCTGCTTATCGCGATTTAAATAATAAAAAGGCAGATGATACGCAAAAAGATTTATTTCTTTCGCTCGAAGAAATCTCTCTAACACCTGCACGGCAAGATGTCAACAGCTCCAGCGCTGGAGGAGAAATGGGGAAAATTACTTGAGGCGGAGCGTTTCTCGGTAACGGCAGCGGGTGACAGGGCGGCCCTGGGGCGGCGGCGGGTTTTAGAGAGGAGACCCCTGATGTCAGAGCCGGGCTGGGGGGTGCTCCAAGCCACCCTGCCCGAGCAGGATCTGTCCCCACAGCACGTCTCCCCCCATCCCCCGGCCTTTGGGAGCCCCCTCCGCGCGCCGTTGGGGTTTGGGGTGCCGGTGCCGGCTGCGTTCCGCTCAGGAGGTGGCTGTAATTAGCCGTTAAGCCCAACGACTAATGTTCAGACAAGCCAGTGAAAGGCTATTTCTAATGATATTGACATTATTCCATCCACATTTCAGCTTGCGTGTTTTCTATTACGATTATTTATACGCCCCTTAAAGGAAGGCCTCGCGGCCTCTATTTGCCATTCCGAGACAGCTGCATTAACTTTATCTAATGGGACGTTTCAGCTATTAAACAACTCCAGTTTAAGTACACTTCGGAAAGTTAGACATTAATTACAGCAACAAGCTTAGGAGAATTAAAGACAACTAATGAATGGGCTGCTCATTGTTTGTCAGAAGTGATTTCTTCTGATAGGAAATGGAGCTTAAGACCAGCTTTACAAATGTGAAGTAATCACGGATCTGAAAATATACCTCCTTCCAGAAAAATTGCCAATAATTTCTGCTGGGAATGAAAGCTAATCAGAAAGGCACCTCGAAGCCATGCTGAGCTCTGATCCCAATATCTAGTTTTAATTCTTATTTTTCATTAAACTTGTCCACTTTAGAAAGCAGGTTTTTTTTTTTTTTATTTTACTTTATTATAACTACATTCACAACATTCCTAGCACGTAAGACGAAATTTTCTTTCAGTGAGATTTCTCTTCTTGGCTTTCATCTGTCACTTCCAACCTTTTCTTCTTGGTTCTTGTTCTTGAGAGGTGAATCCTGTGTATCATTTCTGTCAGCCAGTTATGCCATTAGGTAAGACTTCACAAAAGTGTTGTTACCTTTTTCATCCCGGAACATTTTCTATTTTGAAATTTTGGGTATTTTTTAATTTTGGAACCTGGACTTTTCCAATAGAAAATATGTTCAGAAGAGAGAAAGAAAAAAGGAAAGGCATAGGTTGGGGGGGTGTTTATTATTATTATTAATGTTGAGATGATCCGTGTCATGCTCTTACCTTGGTAGTTCTGGCCTCAGAGCAGGAAAGGAGATCCAGGACTCAAGAGGAAAGAGCAACAGTGAGGAGACTCTTCCCTTCGGATCCAACAGAGCCTCTTATTCCTGCCTTGCCGTAAATATCCCTTCCACCCCTTCATCACCCTCCAATTTATCAAAGTCCAGTCCTGTATGACAGTGAGTATGATACATAGCCCAGTTCCAGAGTCCATATTTCAGAACGCATCAAAACCAAAGAATTCAGGAAAGATCTGCAGAAGTTATTTGAGGATCAGAAAATATGCCTTTTAGCAAAAGCCCAAAATGTTACATTTGTGGTTTTCAGACAGAGGAGAGTCACTGGACTGCTGTTAATATTTTCTCTCTGTCCAGCCAAATAAGTCAATACATAGTCAACAAGCTCCCAACTGCTGTAGGAGGTTTTGCGCCTTTACAGGAAAAAAAACCCAGGGGTCTGCAAATCACAAATTACTGACATGCTCTATGAAAATGTGAAATGATGGTATGATTGCAGGTCCTGGGGACTTACCAGCAAAGCGATTTCTGACCAAAGCCAGACTTCTCATTGCATCCAGCAGGCAAAGGCACCTACGAGCTAGAAGCTGCAGGCAGAAACACCTGGGCTGGATACACAGCGCAGTGTTTAACAGGGGTTTGGCAGCGGGGGTCCATCACTAGGAATACGCTGAACCCCAGCACTTTTTCTACGAGGTGCACTCAAGCACAGAGAGATGGGCTCCGTGCAGGAGGCACCAGGTCGGACGGACTGGCCTGACCCGCGTGAAAAGCTCGGTCAAGGCAGTCATGGGGATCTCGCCCGCCTTCAAATCCAGGACCTTTCTGTTGTCCCTCGGGGTGTGTGAGTGTGAGTGGGAAGTGCTGAGCAAATATTCGGGAACCTCCACGGTGACGTCGACAGGACGGAGTAACGTGAGCTGTCTGCCACATGGGCAGGAGCCTGCACTACCATGGTGTCCACATCCGAGGGTGGACCGTGGTGTTGGTGGATGGAGAAATGAGCAGGATCGGTACCGAAGGGCCCTATGGACATCCCTGCAAAGCACAAGGGCCTCGTTGATCCAACTCCTCTCCTGGAGAGTGACATGGCACGTGCAGGAGGGGCTGGATTGAGGCTGGTGGCGGTTGCACGAGGCGTGCTGTGGCTGATGGATGGCTGTGCGTTACAGATCTGAGCAGCTATAGAGCCCTGGGTTACACAGAGATTATTCTAATCCTTTCATTAGCTTAAATCCTGCTTTTCTCCAGCATAGTTGATACTGTTACAAGGAGAAAGGAGTCAATGGTGCAGGAGCACATTTACCCTTTTCTGCCAAGGAGAAGGAGCTGGGAATAATCCCCTTTGCTGAACTCAGATGAATGGTGTGTGATTGGCACCGCTGGTCCCTCTGCTAATCACACCAGAGTGGATGGAGATGCTCCGTGCACACACAGTAGCTTGGAAAAGGAGAAGCAAAAGCCTCAGAAGACATTTCTTAATTAGGAAGATTTCATTTCTGCAGATTAGCATATTTATTATAATCATTAATCATCCTTTCCTGTGCCCTACCAGAGCACAGCTCAGCAGGATCAGGGTGCACCACCCTCCCCTGCCAGGTTGGGATGGGAGCACTCCACCAAGGAGCCAGTGTCTCCCAGGAGAGCCTCCCAGCAGAGAGCATCCTTCTGCTCCGGTTTCACTCGGAGTGAGCCAGGAAGGTCCTTGTCAAAGTCATACCTGTTGTCACCACTGCCAGGTACCTTCTCCTCTGCAGTGACTCTTCATCTGGGGCTCAGCGTGGGAGGAAGCCTGTCTGGTGCTGCTGGTGTACTGGGTGGAAGGGGCTGTGTGCTGGATGTGACAGACAGACAGACAGCCTGCCTGCTGACCCTGGCCAGCCGCTCTTGCCAGCACCGTGCAGTGAAGTCTGTGCTCTCTACCCTTCATTCAGCGATTGTTTCTTTCATCTTTTTCCTTTGCTAGTGCTAAGCTGCACCCCTCCAGGAGACTGTCTAAACTTTGAAGTCCACAAAGTGACCGCAAAGTATTCAAATACGAGCAACCTAATCATTGTCCTGTTGTCTTTTTCCTGCTAAACTGCATCTGCCCTGCTCCTGGAAGAGAAACATAAGTATGGCATTTGCTTTCCTCCCCGTAACACTGTGCACAGCCATCAACATGAAAGTAAATCCATTGATCTCTCACTCTCTGAGTCTGACCTACTTTCTGAGTCTCAAAAAGGCAGAGGAGCCGCTGTGTGCTACAGCTCACAGCCTCCGAGGGAGATGCGCTCCACGGAACGGGGAGCACCGGGGCATGCGGCAGAGGCTGTACCCCAATAGCAGCAATGGAGGCACTTTTGGGGATGGCTGGGCAGAGCAGAGGGACCTGGCAGCAGACGGTTATAGACACTCAGGAATAAGGATTTTTTTAGAACAATATTCTCTCTGGGCACCAAAGGAGCAGATTATGGCTGGATTTGCAGTGATGTGCAGTACAGAGTCTGCCATCCATCACACTGACGTCTCTAAGAGGGTTCCCCTAATTAGAGATTCCATTTCAGAGCTTCATGCCCATCCACTTTCTGACAGAGCACCAGCATGGCCCTCCCTCTCCTTAACTCCAACCAAACATGTGATTTTTCTTCATCTGCTACTAACATCTAGATGTGCTTGTTGGGAACCGTTGGCCAGCGGCCAGAAGCCACAGCACAGGCGGCTGCATGTCAGTGGTCCATGAGATAAGAGGTTTGCAAAGGATCTAAAGCCCGTTCAGGGTGGCACATGGCACTGGCTCCCCCCCAGTGTATCCCAGTGTCTCCCAGTTCAGCAGAACTGATCTGGATTCAGTCTAGGGGCTTCCTGGCAATGAGCCCAACCTGCAGCCCTAGCACCAGCCAGCTGCAAATGGATATCCCGTGTCCACCGTTCAGCTGTATCATGGATGTGGGCCAAAGTCAGCAATGCTGCTGGCAGTTTTTCTCCCGTCCCCCCAGGGTCGGTGGGCAGCTGCCCTTCTTCTGAGCAGATGTTCTTGGTTGCGTTGCCTTTGCCGCCAGAGCTATTACCTGATATCAATCTGCATTGCATAAGCCTTCCATCTAATAAGTCAGCTAATTACATGATTGAATTCCTTCGTGACTTTTAGGAATATTACACCGTGACCTAGCTGGAGTTAGGAAAGTAGCCAAAGACCCTGAACGAACCATGTGGAAAGGCAAATGCTTGTCAAAAAGCCAGGCTGGCTCCTGACTCACTGCCTAGCATTTGCTGTGGCATTGGTCACGTCGGTGTGCTCAGCTGCCACAGAGGATGTCCTTGCTCTGTGCTACAGAGAAAGATGGAAAAGGGGCCGCAGCTGAGGTGCTAAGCCGGTCCTTGCAGATGCATTTCTAATCCATCTTACTGCTGAGGGCCATCTGTGCCTTAGAAAGAAGTCCACAATTTTCCCTGAGTCCCAGGTGCCTCATGATTAACTTTTTTCCCCAGAAAAGTCATGTCCCCACTCCCAATCGCTCTTTGGTGGGCGAGACAGATTGATGGCTATCTGCGAGGAATGAGCAGCTTGTTCACTTGGCTCAGATACAAGCCCTGGTTGGCCTTGGGCTGCCCCACAGCAGAGATGTTCCTCCCAGAGCTCCCATGAAGAAGAGGTGATCTGGTGGGGTCGCATTCACGCTGCACATGCAGTACTGGGCGCTGCCCCCGCGGTGCCCAAAAGCGCTGGCAGCAGCTCTGTGGCAGCAAGTTGGGGCTCCTCAAACCTGGAAGAGAGGCATCACTTCCAAATTACAGCAAGCACTGACCGGAGCCAAGCAAGAGCTCCCCAAGGGAAAGTGCAGCCAAGTTCCTGGTGTTTGTTAGCAGGAGAATGGGTGGGCAGAACTGCAGAAGCCGGGAGGTTTATCCTGGGAGTTTCTTTTCTATGCCTGACTTTTCTCTAAAGATTTGCTGGAGGTTACTGTCAGAGGTACCAAGCTACATGGACCTCTCGTGGCTGTTTGCCTATTGGGTGCACTGAGTTGTGGAACAAAATATCTGGGATTTTTTTAGGCCCCCAAAGACAGACAACCCATTAAATGTTAACCCCATTTGCCCACTAAGTAGGGAAGAGAGGACACCAGATCTGTGGAGGGAATCTCTTCCTGTCTCCACCATAACTCAGGTAATGATGATTTTGGGAGACCAGCTGTTCTGCAGAATTGAGTCACAGCACAGAGCATGGGGCTGGCACAAGAACTGGCAGGAGATAATCAAATTGTACTCGAGCAGATGCAATAATAGAGGAAGATAAATGGGTGGGAGTTAGGAGGGAAGGAGCAACAATGAATAGGGACTGTAAGACCTGATAGATTAAACAAGATAAAAAGCAATAAATATGTACATTTCTAGTAAACAAGGATTAATGGGAATCAGTGGATGTTGCAAGGAGAGGGTTATTGGAGCCAGAAGGAGGAGCAGAGTGTAACAGAACTAATGAGACATTATAAGGAAACAGAAACGGTGGCTGGTAAACCTTGCACCATTGCAGCAAAGAGGAAAAGCAAGGACTAGACTGGTGGCACCCCATTGCTTTGGTTAGTAAAGAGGCCAGGAAGCCGACTGGACTGGTGGGGACAGCAAGAACGGCGAAGTTTTGGTCTCACGTCTGCGTGGCTCAGAGGCAGGCCGTGATGGAAACATGTTGCCGTTGCAGAGACCCAGAGCAAATTGGGCAGGGGAAGGAGGATCATTCTGCAGCCTGAGCTTGCCCAGCTTGGAGGGACTTTCAGGGGAGAGGAGCTGGGGAGCGTGGCAGGCACTTCTGGCCAAGGACAGGAGTGTGAATGCCTTACCCTGCTAAACTGTCCACCAGGTGCTGAGACATGGGAGCCATTCATTAAATGTAATTTCCCTGTTCCCATCAGGCTGCAGATTCTGCAGTGATAAAATTAATTAACAACTGCAATTAAACCAAAACCTTCCCTGTTTTGTCAGGATGAGTTATCAGGAGCTGAGTGTTATAATGGCTCCACCATCCAGGAGAGAGCAAGGGGCTGACGTGTTCACAAGTTGTGATCCCCTGAGCTCTAAATCAGTTTGTTCTCCTTGGGGAAAAATGTTTTAGGAGGCTTGGACCTACCTCTAAGAAGGCAGGGAGCCAAACTGCCTGAATATCCAGGAAGAGGTCCTGATGGCCAGGAGAGCTCGAAGACGGGCTCCAGCTCTGAGACTGCAGGGATCCTGGGTTCACGGCAGAGACCAGAGAATGAAAAAGGTCCTGCCTGAAGACCTGGCCTTGTCCCTAGAGCAGAAACTGTTGTCAGGATCCCTGCCAGCCCACAAACAGGCCATCTGAGGTTGCGGGTACATCCTGCACCCTACGAGGCAATGCGCGGTGCTCCAGAGACCAGCCCCAGCCTGGGAAGATAACGCACCCAAGCTCTCAATGTGCTGGGCACCAAGGTGGGTGGCAGAGAAGGGATTCATGTCCCAGTCCGGCATCATCCGAACGTGAGAGCCGCAGGGGAGGCCGTTCCCCCTCCCGGAGGGGTGACTGCCTCGCCAGAGACGGTGGCTCCTCTGAGACACTGTGGCCAAAAGCTGCAGCGCTTGGGCAAGACAGAGGGTGAGTCTGTTTGTACCCCGTGGTGGTACCAACAGCTTGTGGATGGCCTGGATGACCGTCAGCTGGATGTTCTGTGACGGTGCGACTCGGGCACCTCTCTGCTGACCAAGAGATGTTGCCCACAAACCTCAGTGAGAGCTTCAGCTCCCGACGTGCCCCTGAAGCATCTGGGTGATCTGCATTGCCAGATCCTCCCCCCCCGGTGGGGGGGGGGGTTGCACCCCTCGCAACCTGCACACCACTGCAGCCTGGCCAGAGCTGCTTTCTGTGGGACAGGAGATTGCTTTTTGCACAAAGCGGGGGTGAATAGAGAGAGCAAAGGGGCTGGGGGCTGAGCGTCAGCCACGCTTCTGTGCCCTCAAGAGGAAAACAGCACGGATGGCTTGGTGCACCGCATCGGGACCCCGGGCAAGGACCAGGTAGGTAATTTCTGTTCTGCAGTTCCTGTTTCTCTCCCCTGACAGTAAAAAGGGATGCAGGGGAAAAAGCTCAAAAATAAGTACTGCCGATGCCCAAATTTTCAGTGGTATGAGTCCTAACTCTCACTTCTGAGACCAATAATCTCATCTAGGCTGTGCTTTTAATTAAATCAGTTATATTAAATAATTGAATTAAGAGCCATTTATACAGAGCCTGATTATTTCGGGTCTTTGTGGAGCCTTTGAGAGAGCAAAGCTTTCAAGCAGGACCTCACTATACCCAGGGATATATATAAACCCTGCCAGTACAAGACAGAGAGAAAAGCCTGCTGCATGGAGCCAAGGGTGGATTTCGGCTCCGCATTAAGACATCTGTACTGACGTTTCCCCATGCGGGGCAGCTGTCTATGTCTCAGGTTGCGCAGTCTCCGACCTTGAAGGTTTCAAGAGCAGATTGACTAAAAGCCCCGAGCAACCTCGTCTGACCTCAGGCTGATCCTGCTGTGGCAGAAGGTTGGTCTAGAGACCTCCCGAGGACCCCTCCAACCTGAATTCTGCTGTGATCGCATTAGGCATTAACGGGACCTTGGCTCCCTCCTCTCTTCCGCGGCCATTAACTGTTGATTCTGCAAAAATATTGAGTATCTGTTGGGTGACTCCTGTTAGGCTAACAGCAAATCTCTCCAGTCTTTTTTTCTTTTTTAAAGGAGTTTTGAATTCAGGGTCCTGGGCTGCGGGAAGCACGGGGGCAGCAAACCCTGCAGCCACAAGTAGCAACACCTTAATTATAGGCTTTCTGCAACACCCAGGGAGCATCTCAGAATGAATAAGATATTTGGGGTTTTTTTTACCAGAAGCACTTCAGGGGTTTTATATACTCGGTTTTTAAATAAACGTAGCAGCATTTGCTGCGAACAACAAGTATACTGTCGTTAAAGCAATAAAGAAAAGATTAGCACTTTGAGGGGAAATTTTCAATTTGCCTACAGGTGGCATTTAAAACCTCTTCACTGGGCCTTTCCCTTCCTCAGTCTCTGGAACAGGCTGCTTGCCTACCTAGCTGAGATAATGAAGTGGCATCAGTGCAGGAATAATAAAAAAAGTAGAATTAATCATATTTAATTCATCTTGATTTTACAGGAAATAAGCAAAAGGGCCGGGTTCCTATAGGCACGGAGCCTGGCATGGGGCCTGAAGCTCCTTCCTTTGCCTTCAAGAATCTATTGAAATGCCAGGGAAAGAGAGAAACCCTTCTATTTAAAAACTTCTCATTTGCTTTTGCTCCCCAGAGACGTCCCTGATACACCACGGCCAGAGGAGGAAACCAAATCTCATTGTGTAGTTCCAAGGGCTGAGTTTTACAACAGACTGATTGTGGTTTAATAACAGGGACTTAATAGAAATACCAAACGTTTGCCTCACACAAAATGGGGATCAAACCGAGCCAGAACACTTGAGAAAGGAAAAAGTCTTTCAGACAGCCTGTCTCCAGCAAGAGGCTGAGAGATTAATACTGGCTTGATCCTGTGGGATTATCCCTGCTTGTGTATTTTTAATTTACTCACTGTTATGGATAGGTGCTTTGAACATCTAAATAAATAAGTGATTCAATTGCATAAATTCTCCATCAGATTTAATTTTCACATATTAAAGAATTATCTTGTAATGCCATTTGTGCCCGTGTCTTATTAAATAGATCTGCAGAAGATTTTTTTTTTTTCCAGTTTTACGGTTAAGGTACTTGTTAGTAACACAAAACGACAAATCAAGCACTAATGAGAAGGAAAATCTTGTAGGAATCAAATCTCAAAAACGCCCTTCGGCTCAAATGCTTGGGATGAACCTTTGGCTGCACTCCCCGCTTCTGCCAGACATGTCGTACTGGTCTCCCTCCCAGTGTCAAGGCAGATGTCTTTGCCAGCACAGACAGACCTAATGCCTGTGTCCTCCTTGCTTTTCTGCACCACCTAATGGTTTCTCACTGTTTCACAGATCAGGAAAAAAAAAACCCTTCCCAATGTTTTCTGGCAGCATCAAAAGCACAGAATTGCCTTAAATCTCCCTTGACTCCTGAGACAGAGCCATGGTCTGTGTGTCTGATGGCTGCGGACAGCCCTATCTGACTCCCTACCCTTTAGTTCAGACAAACGGTTCCTTTCCCAGCTATGCTGGAAAGGGCACACACATCTAATAAGACCATAAATACAATCATAACTAGTTTTCAGACTGTGCATGAAATAATTAGTTAGAGGAGAAACCTCCTTATGGATCATTCAGGTTTTATTAGGTAATGTACTTACGAGGCTGGTCCACGTGAAGGAGGTTATGGCTGCACGAACATGGCCAGGAAGATGTTGGGATTTTTAAGATCAGTTGTCAAGTCTTTACCTTAGGAAAAAAGTCACATTCCTGTGGGAACGAGCACATGCAGAGAGCAAGTACACTGTGGAGACCCTCTGACCAGACAACTGGTCTCCCCAGTTATCTTCCTTCCAAACAAGCCGTATCTGAGGGCACCGTGGTTTAACACACCATGTCAGGCCGCGGCAATGCACAGAGGATGGATGCTCGAGAAGGAGAGGGGGATCTGGACCAGGGACACACTTCACGCAGGGTGTCCCTTGGCACCAAGTCCTGGGACAGGAGCAAAGTCTTGCTTTGCTCCTGCCATGTCTGATGATGCCAGAGAGAAAGGAAGCCGAGATGGGTCCAAGCAGGGCATCTGTGTGGGGGTGAAAGCAGGAGAGCCTGAGCAGAGGTTGGCCAGGATCCCCCACACGGGACAGGACCCAGGTGGTGGGTCTGGAGAGCAGAGGGCTCTGGAGCATCTGTATCTCCTTGGTGGGTGGCAGTGGCCACCACCCACCACAAGTCCTTGTCCCTGAGCCAGTCCCCCCCCACCGTGCTGTGCTGCGGGGGGGTCAGCAACGCAGGAGATGAGCATGGCGTATCCATGCCAGAGTCCCACAGCACCTTACGTGACAGAGTGCAATGTATCTGAATCACAGATTATGTCATGTTGAGATATTTGTATTTATTTTATTTGTCATTTTGGTTCTGCATCCCCAGGTGTTGCTTGTCTCCACCAGCAGGAAGAGGGGACGTTGCCTCTTCTTCCTTTCCCTGAAAACAAACATTGAGCTTACACTTGCATCAGTCGCCACCCAGTCTTAAGCAACTCCCCATCCCCTCGGAGACGCGAGGTCACTGCAAACACTGACCGCTCTGCATGTACCCCTATTTTAATCAATCCACTGAGGAATGACGAGAGAGTGTTGTACCAATTCTACGACTTGGAGAGACCATCTGGATCACCTACCCTCCTCTCTGAGAAAAAGCAACTGTACGTGGGTGAAATAATAGGATACAGTAGGAGAAAGTCCTTTCCAGTCCTACCTTGGTGGTCTACCCACTGAGCCATACTGGGTCTGCAGGGCGTACAGGAGCATCACCTCTGTGACCTGCCTGACCCAGGCGTGCTGCTGAGCTGCTCAGCATCACGCCCAGACAAAACCTCTCTGCCACTGGGAGCAGGGCAGCATGCAAAGCACGTACTGGGAACAGGGCACCAAAGCATGCCCAGAGTGCTCCTGTGCCTGTGCCAGCTCCGGGCAGGACCTCACCAGCCCTGCCAGAGCCTCGCTGTGATGGGAACCGGAGGAGCAGGATACATGCAAGGATTTGTCTCTGACACAGAGAAATCATTTGGGTTTTGCTAATTGGATAACAAGGCAATTACAGCTTTGGATGTGTAATTCACTGGCTTGGAGTGCGCTCAGACCATGCGATGTGGTTGTCTCAGTGTTGATGGTGCGGTTTTGGTGAGCCCGCTGTGAGCATCTGTTCAGACAGGAGAGCTTTGATCAGGCACGGGTAGAGACTTACGGCTCTGGCCATCCCGGCCATGACCCAAGGCTTGGCGAGCCCTGATCCAGCCCCGTCGTCTGCAGCTTGCACTGCGGAGGCTGTGGGGCTGCCCAGGCATTGCTGGTGCTCCAGCGAGCGCCACGAGGTTCTTGAGGCATTCACCTCCACCCCAAACATCGGCACTAGCCGTGACCTGCTGCACCACGGGTGGAGCTTGCACCGCCCCTCTGACCCTCCTGACTCAATGGGAGGGTCTCCCTTGCCTTTTTGTGTCTCCAATTTACACATCATTCTAATTCTATTTCCTTTTGTATGTTTCTTCCACGTAGTAAGTAGTAGAGTGAAACTACATATCTATAATTTTTGTGTCCCTGTTGCAAAATGACTTTGTGTTGTGTTTGCATTTTGAATTTGTTGGTGGAACAATAATATTCCGTTTGGGTCAGTATTAGGGTCCTTGTACTATGATAAAATTTTATCCTTAATAAGAATAATTTTGTTTGTTATATAGGCACTGCAAGATTTATGATGCCCCTAACCATTCACTTTGTTG
This sequence comes from Aviceda cuculoides, assembly GCA_035590195.1. Classification (NCBI taxonomy): domain Eukaryota; kingdom Metazoa; phylum Chordata; class Aves; order Accipitriformes; family Accipitridae; genus Aviceda; species Aviceda cuculoides. The sequence continues at coordinate 913,074 of JAVJGG010000088.1, forward strand.
CTATTAAGTGGACGGGTGGTTTGGATGCTGTGATAAGTAAGTACATTGTTGTCAGTCAGCCACCATAATTGGCTTTTGAAACAAAGACTTCTGGCTTTTGGAATATTTACAAGCAAGTTGTGACATTTTCGACAGATCAGGCAAAGCTGCTGACTCGAAAATGCTTGTTTTTGTGACTATCAGCAACATGACCTCCCTGGTTGGAAAAAAAAAAAGAAGTGATTGTTCTGCTTAGAGCTGACAACGAGGTTTCACATTCTTTCTCATACTCACAGCATATTTCTAATACAACTCAATAATAGAAACTGCACTTAAAAGGATATATTTCAGTGCTGCACATGCATTCAAACTCAGGTCAGGAAAAGTTTTGGCTTAGGAAATGTGGTGTTATGATTAGCTGCTGAATGCAGAAATACAGTAGCCCAGGCAGCATCAAAACTCCCACTTCTTATCATCAAAGGATATTGAGAAGTGATACACATCTGATCCACTGTCACAATTGCAAATGGCATACTCCTTGTAGGACCATGCATAGGGACTGGCTGCAAATAATCAGTCTTACTGCATTCAATACTAAAAAAGTTGTTCTTCTGCTCACCTTCCTGACAGCGATTCTAGAGCCTGCAATCGGGGATAACCTAATTAAATGATTGTGAGTCTTTTTTGCTGTGGTCATGTCTAGAGTATCTTTGTGAGCTGCCACATGACACCACAATTTCTGGGCAGGAAACCCTTGATATTTTGTCTTCGTTTTGCTGAGACCCTGTTCTGCATCACTATCAAAGTTGTGACAGGCACTACAAAAATGGTGGCGTATTTGCACCTAAGCTTTACACCTCCAGCTCTTCAGCAGTCTAAAAATCAGTACTAAAGTTCAGCACAGCGAAAAAACTAGCTCGAATTTAGGTTCCAAGATGGAAATGACCTGATGTTGGCAAACCGATATTCTAGGAGGTAACCATAGAAACGTTCCCAGCGGCGTATGTGGGAGATTAAAAGTTGCAAGAAGGCAGAAACATGCTCTGGATTAGTTTTTATTAGTTTTTGTGCAAGGGCATCACCCTGGCAAGGGATTATTAATTACATGTTCTAATTCTGCACTTCTAAGGAGCTGCCTCCATGCAACTGCAGCTGCTTCCCAGGCAGATGGAGAGCCCCTCTTCCCCAACGGAAAAGCAGACCGTGCAGGTACACACATGCACATTTTGCAGCTCCTGCAGTTGCATTATTAAGCGTACACGCAGGCGCTGTGGTGTCCAGTGCAGGCAGCTGTACCATGGCACAGCACAGCTGATGTTGCGGCTGGAGTCATTGAGCTAAAGTCAAGGTTGACGTTGGGCAGATACGGGAAGAGTCCAACTTTGGGCGAGGGATGGCTGTCAGAAATCCAAAGATGTTGGCAAGAGGAGGAGACACTCTGTGGAAGAAGGGGAGTTGAATCGTCACCACAGGTCGGGTCTAGTCCACCAAAGTGTGGGACGGACCTGCCCGACCCCATAGGACTCTGCAGACCACCGGTTGCAGAAATATGGACGTGCTCAAGGCTTGGATGGTGAGTCTTTCACCATCCCTGGTGAGCTTGGGTGTCAGTGAAAGGCAGAGACTATCAGAGCAAAAAGTGACTCAACAAAAGGATCAAAGCTGTTCTGGACACAGCCCTGATCTGAAGGTAGGCAGCTGCCACCCCCCCACGCCCCCCCGCAGCACACACAGAAAACCAGCCCTCCCTGTAAAGCCAGGCCTGGCAAAAAGCTCGCATTTCCAAAATGCGTATTTGCACCAGTCCCTGTAGGTTTGAACAATTCATTCTGTATTGCATCTTTTTGCTATTAAGATCCTCAGGTCCAATTCTCTGTTTTCCCACAAAATCTGTACCACTTCTATAAGATGCAAAAACACCTGAGGACAATAGTATTTTTTTCCCACTTTGCACAGGTGCAAGAAAAGGTACAAGATTTGGGGCATCCATGGACACATCACCATTACACCTACTTACAAGTCTCTCTATTAAGCAACTTTCATGTGCATGCAAAAACCAAATTAAAGCCATCAAAATCGATTTACTTTAGGAGTGTAGCCCTGTACTCACTGCACTTGTTTTGATAATAACTAATGAATCATTAGGTGTGAATTGGAAGAGCAATCATGGTTTAATTTGTTTCACAATACTCCTGTAAGATTCCATGTATAGTTTAATTATATTGAAAACCACGAATCATTCATGTAAACTTGCTATTAAGTGTTGCTACTCTAACAAAGAAAAAAAAAAAAAAAGAAGAAAAAAATCTCCACACACTCAAAAGAAACCCCCAGTCATTAAAATTCTCTTCTGGCTCAGTTTTCAAAATGCTTATACTTGACTAGAGACTGATCCTGCAAGCAAACTGTTTGGGAAGAGATGTGAAGCTGTTTTCACCAGTGCCAGGGTAGTTGTGACTTGTCCATGGGGACTGCACGTGGAGCAGAAGACTCTCCTCTGGAGCTGCAGGTGGGCCAGAAAATCTCTACGTCCCATCCTCCATACCTGCCACCGGACCTATGGAGTAAGCAGTGTGCCATCTTGTCGGGATCTGGACCAGAGACGCAGATCTGTGCAAGGACACAGTCATTATACTCCACGACTTGGCCGTCCCCGTGCCACCAACACACGTGGGCAGGGGACCTGGTTAGGGGTGACACCCCCAGATACGTCCTAGGCCCCCTGTGGTGCCCCGAATCCTCGGGAGTCTGGGCAGTGCTCGGAGCTCCCTGCCTCCACCGTCGGATGGGTGGGAAGGTGAGAGGCCCAGGAAGGCAGATGGCAATGTGGGACACAACTCTTGCCCCATCGCCCGCGGAAAATCCTGTTCATCTGTGAGTTGTTTCCTCCCAGAGGCAGGTTGAGCTGTCGATGCTGGTGTCCTGCCACCTTTGGGCTAAAGGACCAGGAGTCTTTGCACCAGGGCTGAACGTGAAGACAACGTTGACAGGCTCCAGCGGCTAACCCTGTGTCTTTGGTTTCAGCTGCTCTCAGCGGGGGTAGCAGAGCCCAGAGCTCCGCCGTGTATTGAGGAAACACCTAGCGTCCTTACCAGAGCTTCGTTCGCACTTACAGAGCGATAATGTCACGCGCGGCCATGTCAAAGGCAAGGTTTTGGTGCACAAAACATCTGTGAGGAGCCTCATCGGGTGAATCGCGCACGACCACGCTCAACCGAAGTTGGCCCGGCTCATTGTTGAAGGCTACAAACCTGACTGTTACCAGGAAAAAAATTACCTGAGACAAAAAATCTCATACTTCTAAAACAATAATAATGTCTTGCTAATGACACAACACGCAGCGAGGCATAGATGATCCACATCTCAGTTATTTGTCTTTTCTTTTCCATATGTCAAAGACTAAAAGATATACCAGGTGGAATCAAAAGCCAGACAAATCAGACCCACTTCTCCCTTTGCGACATATGTTACCGCTAATAAATTTTTGCTGATGATCTATTTGCAGGGTTCACGCTCCTGCCCTTTCTTTGTAGTAGCTGGACAGCTTCTATATAAAATTAATAACAAGAATTAAATCCCTAGTGAGCTTCAGGCAATATCTGATCCTTTTGCCTGCCAAGGACAAAGCTCTGCTCCATGTGGGTGTAATAGGGCTCTGCTAACCAGAGTAGTGTAGAAGAGAGGAAGTGGTTTTTAGCACAAAGATTTTTAGAGATTCTGAAATATAGTCCCAATAGGAATGAGAAACCAAACATTTATATATTCTTCACGGATAATTCTTGAGGGGAAAATTACAAGCAGCCAATGAAAGCATTTAATTTTGGCACAATGTAGTGTGATTTTGATTCTTAAATTGCATAATCAATTACAATATATTATATTATAAGCCTTGTTACATTCTCTGCAGCCTAGAAGACAACAGTTTAAAAATGAAAAGCGAAAACTTCCCATTGCAATACCCTGCAGGAATCAAAACCAATACCACCCTGAAGGACTGAAGGCCCGTGAGGGCAGGAGGCGGAGGGCTGTCTCGGAGGCTTTCGCAGCGAGGGTCTCCAGCAGAGCAGGGCGCGCGCGTGGGCTGGGGCAGGCGTGGGTGAGCGGCGCAGCGGAAGGGGCTCTGCCCAACTGAAATGCGTAGGGACTTACTCAGCAATGGAAGATCCCTCCGAAAAGCGGCTGGTGGCGCACAGCAGAGGGACCGGGCAGCTCGTCGGTCGTGCTCGCGGCCGATGCGCTTAAGTCGTCTCCTCCGCCGAGGATCTCAGCTCACCTACGCCGCTGTGTCCTGGTATGGAGACTTGATAGAGAAGTCAACCCAAAGGTTCACCCGCCCGCTACCTGTCTCTGAACGTGTCCAGTACAATGCACTGGAGAACGGAGTGCAATAAAGGAAAAGACAAGTTTATTCCTTTACCTGGTGGATGTCCCAGTGACCACAGCTCAGGACTCACCTGCCTGAGGGCTTTCTGTGCATCTTCGTGCTTAATACCTCTTCTTGGACTTCCTCCACGAAGTTCTTTAACTGCAGATTGAATTCACCAATTCTTTCAGACACCGAGTACATCGTGGCCAAGAGTCGTGCAATTTAGTCGTACTTTGAATGAAAAAAACCCAAACAAATACATTTAGTCTCTTTTATATCTGCTCTCACATCATCCTGTTTGCTAGCTGCCCATTTTCAGACTGTGAGAGACAGCAGGCAGTCATTGCAATTCCTGTTCCCACGCCATTCTTGCACTCCTATACCTTGAAGAGAGGCTCACGTACCTCTGCTCCAGGCTGGACGGGTACAGCCTGCTTTGTCTGATGTAGGTGCCGTTCCACGTGTCCGTCACTCTTGCCGCCTGTCTCCGGATCTTTTCAAATCTGTTCCTGCCTTTCTGGCGCAGGGATCAGAACTGCGTACATACTCAAGGTGCGGGGACGTGGTGGATTGCGGAGCTGCACGAGGGTGTCTTTGCGTCCTCTCCATCACTTCATCTTAACACCACCGAAAGGCTCTGAGACGTCGGTGAACACTGAGCTAGCATTTGCAGAGGGCTCCCCGGAGTCACGCCAAGAGCTCTTCCCCGAGCAGTAATCGCTGGCTCAGAGTACACCTTCGTAAACGACTGCGCCTTGCTTTGCAATTATTGACATTGCATTTCACCTGGCATTTTCTGACTTAGTCACTGAGGATCATGAGATCCTTCAGCAACTCTTTGCAGTCAGCTGTCATTTCTCCCTGCTGAGGTGGAAATGTCAGAGGCTGACAAACACAGAAACATCCCTTTTTGCTGAGCAGATTAGATTACACCTTACAACTGAACTGAGGACTGAAGATGAGATTGAAAGAGGTAAAATAAATTCATACCAGAAAATGAAAAGTTCTGGAGAACAAATTTCCTAATTAACTCCAAGAAACCAAGCACCAAACCCAGTGTATTTATTAATCTTATGATTCAGATATGCATTTTTCTATATGTGGGTCATCTGTCTTGTTCTTTAATTGCTGCATCTCTTGTTCTGTTGTCCATCTTCAAGAATTTTAGCTGAAAAATATTAGATATAAAAAAGAATATATGTATGAAACCTACTTCATTTAGAGAAACTACTGGATTTTATTGTTTTCTCTAAATTTTTGGAACACCGAAGAATGAGATCAGCTTCCTAGCACAAGGAGAACACTGACCATACTTAAACATGCTGTGTAATAACCTGGAATATTAAAAGTAATTGCTTGATTGAAATGAATAGGGTGAATTAGTACAGCAATACAACCTCCGCAATGGAGAAAATATAAAAAGGCTCCGATAAGAAAAAGACCAACGAAAGTTGTTATGTGCTAATGCCATCTCCTGGGCGTTGAGGGAACCGTGTTGGGAAACAGGAGCCCGGGAGGAGTAAAGGACCTCTCCTCCACCGGAGACAGGACCGCGGTGCGGGCAAACTGAGCTCGCATGGACACCTTAGATTTGGTAGGGTCCCTACGGTCGGCTTCTTCCCCACTCGAATGCAATCAGTGAAGGGGAGAGAAAAAACCTCCCTATTCACAATTTGTATCTGATTTTATATTTTTTACTACAGAAAACTGAAAGGCTCCTTGTACACTCAAGGTATATCATTCTACTTATCCGTATAATTCTAACTTACTCTATCAAATCATGCTTATGCACCTGTGTGATACTTCCTGAATTAGTATACATATTGATTGCTCATGAGTTATCAAATGTACCTGAACTGAAAAATGCTTTTGCGGGAAAAATGGAACTGGAAGACCCTAATGTTAAATTTATTGAGCTATTCTATTCTATTCTATTCTATTCTATTCTATTCTATTCTATTCTATTCTATTCTAGTATGGGCTGTAAGCTATGTACACTAGCTCATCTACTTTGTTAAGACTTTAGCTTTATCATCTGCCCAGCACCTAAGCAATCTCAGCACTCAGCCCCTTTCCCACCTATGCAAAGGTCTGAAGCCCCAGCCCCCTCCCAGCTGTCTTTGAAAGGGCTCACCAGTATCCTTTATATGCTCCGCTGGTGATGTGATTTCATTAATGAGAAATGAACCAAAACTTCAGAGCTCATACTCATGTAACACCACTGTCCAGGATTTGGAGTCCATACGAGATGGCCCTTGAGATGCCAGGAGGGATGCTTCGTTCTTCTCCAGAACAAAGTACGACTCCACCACGAGTAGCTGACGGACCAGTTTTCAGCAGCAATATTTCAGCATTGTCGCTTTCTCAGCAATATTGAAGAAATTTGTAGATTACTGAACGAATCACGTGGGCAAGCTCGAATGTTCGTCGCAACATGTCAGCTTGGAGTACTCCCAGGGCTTTTGCAGGGAGCAGGGTGCAATGGGTCTCATCTGTCAGCGGCTCTTGCAAAGCTGTGTTCTGTGAGCACGTGTGCTCTGGAGGGTTCTTGTCTCTTGTCACTCCAGCTGTCTCCTACCAGCTATGCTCTCTCTGTCATCCACCTGTGAGACTGTACTTCAAAATAAAATACATTCATTATTTAATATGTTTGCTTATTCCATCCTGTAGTGACTAAATACCCTGCAGATGTTTGATGGTAAGAAATGTGCAGACAAGAAAACTATAAAGAATTTTAATGCCTAGTTTTCTGGTTGAAATGTTAATTTCTGCGAACTTTGGGCTTTCATTACATATTTCTGTGCTGCATTCTTTAAAGAGCACTATTTTCATCTTTGAACTCTCCCACTACCTGTTCTCTCAGTGTGTAGTGGACTACAGGACATACTTTGCTTGTAGGGACATGATCTTTGGTTTGAGAGGTTTGTTTTGATCTCCTGAAACAGTGCACTCCTGTGCTCTCCCGTGTAACATTATCACATAATTTAGTCCACTTCCTGGGCACTCTCTCAGTATAATCTGGGTAGGAAGAGCAAGGGTAAATCACCTTTATTGAAGAAGCCTAAAAACCTTCCAGATTTCATCATTATGCTGCTGCCCAAACTACACAAGATGATGAAAATCAGCTTCAACTTTCCATCCTGAAAGTATTTCTTTTACTCCTGTGAAAGCATTTGTTCAGAGTCACCGTTGCAGGAGCCAAACGCTGGCCTGGACTTTACAGCAGCAGGACCTTACACATGACGTGCACATTACAAAAGAGCAAAAGTGGGTGCCAGATACGGGTCCTCCAGCTCAACAGCGAGGGGGCTGATGTGTGATGATTCCTCTGTCAGTCCTGTGGTATTGGGGTGGAGCGGTGTAGGGTTTGGAGGGTTTAGGAGTTATTTTGTCAGCCTACTTTTTTTTGGTTCCTCTCCACATACTAATTCTGAGAATCGGGGATGCTGCTTTCAGCCTCCTGATTTTGTTGCTCTTGGGGAAGATTTGACAATAGTTTTCTTCCCTGGTTGTTGCCCCAAGCATAATTCGTGTAGGAATAGAGGGGGTTTTAGCAAACTCCTGTGGTTTTTGTCCATATCCTTCTTGTGACAATCCTTCCACAGAAAACAAGAATACCTCAGTTAGGGATGTGGCAGGCTTTAAACACACAAACACACATTTTTTTTGTCTCTGGAAGTAGCCTACTCATTTCAAATATAAAGTGTTTAAAGAGTCAACCAAGAGGTGCCTGGGTGGCACTTCTGGCCCCACAGGTGCAGCCAGATGATGGTCATAAAGGTCCATCCCACCTTGGACCTCTGTACAGAGATGGAAAAAAGCAATGCAATGAACTGCAATGGGAACAAGGCCGAGCTTTGTAACTTTTTTCTGCCCTCCCAGGGGGGATCTGGCTCTGTCGGACACTTGAAATCCCTGGAAGAAGGTTCTGATGAGAACGGAGAGCCGAGCGTGTGATGCACACCTGCAGGCACTGGTTTGCCTGCAGCAGTGTCTGCCAGCACCTACTTTCAGGCCCACGGTTAGAAGGCATCTGCCAAAAGAAAAGGGAAAATCTGAGATCTTTTGCCTGTTATTCCTGGGTCACTCTGAGTTTAGCTTAATGCTTGTGGAAGGGAAGCACCAGACTGAGAAAAGCCTGCAGTTACTTCGCTGCTGTGTGGGGGTGATTGGCAGCTTGGTCATTCAGCTCAACTGTTCGCAGGGGCTGGGGTTGAATGCAAAGGGCTTAACACGACTTTCCTGATTATCCTTTGGTAGGGAACAGTTACAAAGGGGAGCTGGCGGATGGTTTCCACCCTGCTGTGAGAGCAGCAGGGGACCCCCTGCCTCCATCCCCTCCCCATCAGCCTCCAGTGCCTCATGTGCTGGGGTGAGAAGTTCCTCCTCTGCTCCTCTCCCCTTCGGAGCACGCTTGACTCCAGCCTGGATAAAACACGGTGCCCCTAGAAGTGTTTATTCTTAATCACCAAATGGTTTTTGCGGGCCACATAGCAGCCCTGCATTCTGCAGCCGTGAGTTTAATTAGGCAACACCTCGTTGGTACATCCTCCCCACCAGCCACTGCCCAGCCTTGGAACTACAGATCTGAGCAGGGACTTACTCCGGCTTCAATATGGCCAGATCCCCCTGACTTCGGTAGTTGGGTCCTGCTTCACTTCCAATTAATTGAGCTCAGAATCAAACTTTGGTGCTTTTTCCATTCAAATCCACGGTATGGCAGATTTCCTTTAGGACAGCAAAATAACTCACTTCCCTGGCTCTTGGAATAGAAGTTTTAGGTCATTATATTTTTTTTTTCTCGGTCCACTGGGAGTACACAGCACAGAATCTGAAGTCCAGAGTTTCATAACAAACATGCAAGGAAATGTGTAATTATTGTCTAGAGAATTACATGATTATATTACAAAATGGAGATCTCCTTGTCATTAGCAAATCTCTCCATAGGCACTTTTTTACTGGGAAGCTTTGAAACTATTAGCATAATAAGCTGTTCCTCAAATCCTGATTGCTAATTAAAGCCATATATTATTGTCAGCTCCCCCATTGGTATGTGAGCTTGGTTTTACCTCATTATAGTGTAATAAATGCTTCTTTTTTCCTAGTCTTTTCTTTTTGTTTCCTTTTTCCTTCTTTTTTCTTGCAAAAACAAACTTGCAGAAAACTTGCCGCTACATAAAATTGGACTATTTCTTTCCCTCCCTTCTGGAGGGAAACTATACAGTCTATTCAGCACATTTTTCACAACTTTTCCACAAATAAAGGAAGCCCAATAGCTGTATTGACTGCTCCCAAAGACGCCACACAGCTTCAGAGCTAATTAAAAGTCAGTACCTGTGCAATTGCCATGCAATAGGGTAAAGCGCAACCAAAGTAAACAGCAAAATACTCAAAGATTTCCCTTTGAAACTCAACCCCAGAGCTACTCTGTGCAAATACTAGATGGGGGAAGGAGTTCAAAAAAAGCAAGAAAATTATGGTTGTTCTCCTCAGCACAGAGGCTATTTAAATAACTTGAGAGTCCCAGAAGGGTTGCATGACCCAAAATTACAGAGACTAAAGAAGATGTGAGATGTTAGACTACCGCACAACCGGGACAGGCTGAGCGAGCGGAGCTCGGAGCGTCTCCCTGCAGTGGCACTGCAGCCCAGTAAACATCACTGGGAGCAATCGTGAGATACAAAAGGAGTAAGAAAAGACAACAAGAAGCCATGAAGCGAAGGAGAGCATAGTAAATACGTACTGGAAGGGCTGGAAATATTCTCCACCCCCCAAAGCTATATGCCTGCCCCGCGGACATATGCCAGAACATCTCCCCTGATGGCTACAGGTCGTCTCTAAACAGCAGCCTCGAGGTTCCTGGAGAGGGAATCACCCCTTCATAGGCAAACACGTTATGTTGGGATACAAATTTAACATAAAGGTAAATCCTTTCAAAAGAGTGTGAGCCTCCTGTGAGACAGGTGAGTTACAGAAGGGTAATAACAATGCCAAAGAGTAGAGAATTGGCTTCTCCGTTCCTAACAGCAGTGCACACTCATGTATTGGATGTCTACTTATATCATGGCACTCTCCTACATCTGCTCGCCAAGCAAGAGAGCTTCTTCAGGTTGTCTTAGAAGTCCCAAGGGAAAATCCATCCACACCACGGTGAGCGTGAGGAATACTGGTACCATTCATTTATTCCTAGTCCCCATTCTTGACAAGCCTTATGCTCTTTGTTGGAGACCCATTCCTCAGAGGTCATTGCAGCTTGCGACTTGCGAGGATTTTCTGAAAAAAATGAGTGAGAAATCCGTAAGGACATCCTTGATTTTTTTTTTTTTTTTTTTTTTTTTTTTTTGAGTTCTTTTGGTGATGGCTTTAACTGGGGAGAGGTGAAGCTGGGAATCACCCTTAAGGTCATACAGGAAGAAGAAAGCACTTCTTCTGTACTGTGCCTGTTGTCATTAGTCCCCAAACACAAGCAGATGGAAAACTGTGCCATTTGCAGAAAATTACACAATTTAGCTCCAGAACAACCCCACGTTCCCTGGAATTTGTAATCTTAGCATGTGGATTTTTGTGTTTGAATGCAGGTATTTTATGCTCCTGTGTTACTCTATTAAATAACTTTGTCTGGAGGAACAAAATGAAAAGGCTGTTATGATCCCTTCTCAAAAAAACAGACTGGAAGCCCCCTCCCAGGGGTGATGCTTCTCAGAGGAAGGAGGATTGCTTCTTGTAACTTGCAAAGCCAGTACAAAATATACCCCTGACATAATGAAACTCACGTCAGATCTTAACTCGTTTTGAAATCCCAGGTAAATGTCAATTTGAAAATAAAAAACTGACATGTGTTACATTTTATGCAGGAGGGAATGGCAATGCTTCTTGAGGGGACTGGGAGGGTTGTGCATAAAGGAGAGAATGAAAATTAATTTAAACAGTTTCCAACCTGGGGGCCTACTCAGAAAGGCTGCATTCATCAGCAAAGCAATAGAGAGACTCTTTGAAGTAATCCCTAAAGATTAAATGCTCAGGAGGAAGAATATAGATGCTATAATGAAAACCTATTTGACCTGAGCAAGGGAAATTCCACGGGAGAGCGTTGGTCATCAGCGCGAGCTTAGCTGCTGGCCAGGGTCAACGCTCCACACCCGTCGTCTCCAAAGCCTTGGTAAGATATCCTCCTGGGCTGTCCTCTGCTGGGAGCCCCCTCCATCGCCTGTAATGCCTCTTTGGCCAGTGTCCCGTAACGCACCCTGCTGTGCTGAACCTCAGCTCCTGCACCTCTTCTATTCCTCCTGTCAGGAGGCTCTTTCCAACTCGTACCAAATGGATTCTCCAAGCACAACCCCTCTTCTCCCTCGCCCCGCAAGAAAGTCTTACCAGTGCTTTACTCTCCTGCCTGGAGATGGCCGATATTACTTATATAATTCATCTCTCCTAACTTGGGTTCTAAAAGTTAGACAGCTTGGCCCCAGAAGGAATGTGTTCGACTTGGGCATGGCTCTTTCAGATATTTGTAGCTGGATGAATACGTCACAAGGGATGTGGGAATGTGTCCTTTAATAACATTCACAGAATTGCAGGGGTCACATCTGAATGTCTAAATATCTCAGTATTGTAGGTGGGTTCAGGGCTGATGAGAAGCCATAGTCCAACTACCCCACCAACTCCCGCTGAGTGAGGATGGGCAACAGGCTCAGCCCTGTATTTTCCCAGTTCCTGAATCTCACTTTCTTTCATGAAAAGTAGCACAGTTTCCATAGAAAGGAACATCCCAATAAAAACCACTGGGATTTGGGACTCACTCCTTGGTCATTGGGAAGGAATCTCCCATGGCAGAGCAGGAATCAGGGCAGAGGCTTTCCCTATCCTGAGACTAAACGCTCATCCCATTCACAGCAGTGTTCCTCAGGCATTAATACAATTTTATCTGAAAGCCATGATCCCCCTCAAGGCTTTCAGGCCATGAGTCCCCCTCCTACTGCCCGTCTGAACATGGTGCCTAAACCACAGGGAACGTTCAAGACAAATGTCCTTTGCAGGGTCTCCTGTTAGGCAGACCAGGACTGTTCCCACCCAGGGCACCCTCTCTCCCATCCCCAGTTTCAGGTGCCAGTGTCCCATGCAGCGGACTGGCAGCTCCAGGGTACCAGATCCTCTCCAGTGGGCTAAAACCTGATGCTCAGCTCCATAACCATGCTGTGGTATCCCAGAATAAGCTAGAGACAGCAGCAGTGCCCTGCCTCTCAAGGGGGCTGTGAGGCTACATACATTTGCAAGTCTGGGACATGTCCAGCAATGTGGGGAAAAACAGAAGTTGTGCATGCACCCCAAAATAAAAGCAGAAAAGTCCCACTGAGAAATACCGACAGTGCAGTGTGTTTTTATTTCACTTCCTCACCTCACCAAATTAAATTAATTAAAAAACATTAACTGGAGTTATAAATCTTTGAGTAATTATTATCTCAATAATAATGAATTGATTAATGGCTGCAGTAAGAATTATAATAATTATTATTAAAATTTATACCATCCACTAATTACTAATACTTATTAAATGCCCGCTAATAGGTGCTATAGAATCACTGAGCCTGCCCTTTGAGGAGTCAGGAAAGTGATAGAAAACACAAAGTTGTCAGGAGCCGTGGGACTGACTCCTGGTGGGCGCCCTTCACCCCGAGCCCCTCCTGACCTCAGTGCTGCAGGGAACGGTGGGGAAGGCACTTAGTTTTGTTTCGTTTCGTTAGCAAGTTGCCCCGAAGGCAGAGGAACCACTGAAGCTTGCAGTCCCACGGGCTTCTGCGCGTTGTCCCCTGTTGCCACCAAGGGTCCCCTTGGATGTCCGCGCTGGGCTGAAGGCAGCGGAGCCACCACTTACCTGGCGGCGTTCCTCGAGGCTGATCCACCCTGCGGCAGGTTACGAGGACGCACACGGAAGCTGGTGCACCTCTTCGGGAGGGGGCTGCTTATCCAGCCGGAGAATTTTAAACCAGAGCGGTTTTTGAAAGGGAATGTCCCCAGCCTGCACCCTAAAGCCATCCTTCTGCATAATCCAACTCAGACCCTCACCACGAAACCGCTGCTCTGGGTTTTAGTCCTTCCTCTGCCACTGTCCTGTTCTGCCACCCGTCAGGAGCAAGGGGGTGCTACCTGGGTGTAAATCAACATTTCGCTGCAGCTTTCTACCCCTTCCTGTATTGCTATAAACCGTTGCACCCAAGGCATCACATAGAAGTCAAACTATATCTCTGTAAGGGGACTTCTACTGAAGACCCAGAAACCTGGCAACTTTTTATGGCAATTAGCTCAAAACTAGGCGGTTAAGAATGTCTACAGTGAAAGGAATCCTGATATGATGATTTTATAGATATATTTAATAACAGTCCTAAAAATACCTGAATGGGCACAGTGTAAATTGTGGAGCCTCCAAAAGGCTGTTAGACAAAAGTCCAAGGAGCTATTATTTGCCTTCTAACAAATTGCAGGTGTCCTCTCAGTATTTCTAATAGCCAGCTCAGGTGCCCATTTCACCCCCTTGCTGCAGTCATTCCTGGCATGCAAGGACTTCTTTGCCTCGTTTTCCCGTATTAGAAAAGCTGTATTAAAAATATACATGGCACAGTTCGAATAATGTTCAAAAACTGGTATTTGTGTCATTGACGTCGTAAAATACCAGTCAGTTGTCCCTTCCTCTCTCTGAATATTCCCTGCGTATGGGAGGTGGAGAAGTTAAGGTCAAGCCCAGCTGGCTTAGTCGACTCTTTACAGTCTTAACTTTTGTTTGTGGATCCAGTGGCTCTTCCACCTCTCTTGATTCCTGCATTTTCTGAGCAGGCTGAAATCTTCACCCTGTGCAGAAGGAGACAGAAAGTACAGACATCACACCGTGAACTTCGAGACTTCAACAATTGCCACTAAAAGGCCAGACATTGAGCACACTGGAGAGGGTCAAATGAGACTCCAGCTGCCTTGTAGCGAAAAGAAAAGAGCACGTTTATCCACCTTGAAAGAAAAATGAAGCCCCGTTGGCATTATAGAGGTATCATTTTTCTTGCAGTGCAATATTTCACAGTATCATGCTACCTCCATTACCCTCTTCTATTTTATCAGCATATGCCTGTCACTAAAGGGAAAACTGAGCCCTGGGAAAGGCTATGGAAGAGTTGTATTTGCCAGTCAATGTTATTTTGGTAATAGCAGTGAATCCAGCAGCATGCATAGCGCAGCCCTTGTTCCCACTGGTTTTGTTAACGTCCAGACTAACACCTCAGACCTGTGCTGGTGCTGGTTTTACCTGGGACTTTCACCTCCACGTTTTAGCATCTTCATTTTTTTTTTTTTCCCAAATAGGTTGCCAAGTAACTCTCCAGTGACCTAACACGATAATATCCTACCAGACAGTCATGGCTGAGATCCCTACTGGAATTAGGGCCATCCCAGGACCAAGGAAAGAGGAGATACTTCTGACTTGTGCAAACCTTTGCCAAGACCAAACGAGCCTGTTTCGGTTTCATTCTCTCATTTCCTCCTGAGAAGTTCAAGACAACTGTAAAGATTTAGGGCAACCATCCACCTGGCTTGTTGTAGGCCCATCCCCAGAGCTGAGTCCTCCACTCTTCTTTCCAGAAGCCCGTGTCTCTGCTGCCATCCCATCACTGCTTATTTTCACATGTTGTTCTCAAGCTGAAGACACACTCTAATGTGGAACCATGGGACAAATCCTTTCCTTTCTGGTGGCACTGGGGAACCCATGCTGCCACAAAACCTGAGAATAGAGGAAAGATGAGGGCCACTTACAAAGCCAGGAGAGAGAACAAAATGAGTAAATCGCAGATGAATCTAAACCTCTGCTTTCTCCCAGGGGTGACATCAGCAGGACACACCATCCACAAGGTCCACCCTAAACAGAAGTTTCCTACAGGGCTTGATGGACCACAGTGGGTAGGCCATCAAAAGAATCACAGAATCATAGAATGGTTTGGGTTGGAAGGGACCTTGAAGATCCTCTAGTTCCAACCCCCTTTCATGATCAAGGATACCTTCCACTAGATCAGGTTGCTCAATGAGAAGGGACAAGTGGTCATTTAAGGTCATCTGGAGGGTCTTCAGGATTGGCGGAGGCTTCACAAAGAGACAACTGTTATGAGCGTTCGTATTGATCTCCCAAGGCAACCCCATTCATTTTTGGGCTCCAAAAGACAGTTAATCTTAGTTAAGAATAAATACGCTCAATTATTGGAAAGGAAAAAATAGCAGTGTATTTATTGCGAGGAAATCGAAAGTAATTACTCTGGAAAAAGTTATGTTGGGGCCTGGAAGTGCGATACATTGGCTGTCATGATTTTTGAAGCAGTTGGCAAACAGCATTCCAGCACATCCCTCTCCATGACCCAGGAAATTACTATTAGTCTTCCTTTAACTCTGCATTACTCAGCTGCCCTGTTGCTTATTGTGGTTTTCCCCATGGCTGGAGTTACCTGTAACAGCCATTTAACCTTTCTCCCAGCTCTCTGGAGCTCCCCCTTGCTTCGCATTTACCGGAAATCTCCATTAATGTTTCAGAGAATTCCTCGGCCTGATCTTTTTAAAGCCTTTGATGCAATTATCTGGATACACCGATTTTAAAATAAATGCATTTAGCCATCGCTGTTAAACAACCCCTTTAAAATAACCCCTACTCAGACAGTGATTGTCATCGTCGTTTTTCTTTTCCAAAATAGAACTAGAGAAATGCCCTCCCTCCCCAGAGCACTGGTTGGGTACCACTGTTACCCAGAGCAGAGCGATGCTGCAGGCGGGCTCTCCTGCTCCTCCTCTGCCGAGAAGATAACCCGTGCTCGGCGAGGGACTGTCCCCCAGCATCTCCCCGGAGTCACCTCCTGTCCTCGCAACCCAAAGACCAAAAATAAAGGCAAAAGCAGATCGGATTTGGTCCCGTGTGGACCAAACCCGAGGGTAGAGGAGACGCTTCTCGGAGGAGACCAGAGCTCTGTCTCCGTCGCTCCTTTGATGCTTCAACCCCAGTGTTTGAGAGCAACGCGCTAGCGTCGATAACAGCGGGCTTGCTGTTGGGAAGACAAATCTCAGCCGGCGCTCCCGCCTGCGACGTTAAAGGTTCGTGTTTCTAACGAAGGCGGCAGCTGAACGCCGCAAAATTTTACCCACGCCGAGAGAAAAAGGAGGTGGGTTTTTTGCGGGCGCGATACCGTCCTGCTTTAAGGGAGCTGCCAGGTTACCCACAGGTTGGGAAGCGCGGCGAGAGAAATCGTTTCAGAGCTAAACGATTACGCCGCACCTCGCAGGGCGTTTATTCACAGCTCACATCGCAGACGAAAATGAGCACAACAGCAGCAGACACAAAGTGATACGGCGGCTATGGCCGGCATGGAGGCATGCCGCTATTACAGATCTGATTTAGAGCCGTGCCGGCGGAAAGCAGGAATAGTGCCTGGCTCCGCGCTTTGTACAGGCACTGCAGGTGGAGCGGGGCTCTCTGAGATATCTCATATCGTACAGTCTTGAGCAAGAGGAACATAAAATCAGGAACAATTCTGGTCGGAGGGGAGCTCGGGAGGTCTCTCAACCTGCTGCTTGAAGGGGAGTGAACGTTGAATTCAGACTAGGTTGATCAGGGAGTTGAAATTACATTGCCTAATAATACAGCTTTGAAGGTGCCAACGTGCTGAAACATCACCTTCTGCATATAGGAAACTGTTAATATAGCAGAAAGTCCCTTTCAGGAAGATCCTGTAGGAATGGTCTTTCTGTGGGACGGACAGGTTTGGGACAGACAGAGCTGGAACAGCAGCTGTGATCAGCATTTAAGAATGGTGCAAAACCAGGATAAAGTGATAAATTAGTAAACTGCCCTGCTTGCTGCTAGGAGCTATTCCACTGCAAAGACGCATTCATAAAGCATGAAAGATAGCATCCCTGTGTGATGTTAGTGTCGTTGGTGAGACAGTTAGTTATAGAAATATGTGACTGAGAAATGCCAGAATACCTGCATAAGGCTTCTGTGAATGAAAGCGTACATAAAGGCTGTAATATAATTTTCTTTGGATTAGAATTTAAAGCTGTATTCTCCCCCCGGTTAGGCAATGCGATCACCTCAATTGTCATGCTGAGATAAACATATCTTACCGTATAGTTAGTGTAAGCTTGTTCATTTAAATCGTGTTGTCACAGGAGCTGGTCACCCCCCTTGGAAGCATCAACATACTGGAGCAATAATGCATAGTGCCAATATTCCCCTTTGTCACGAGGGGATCTTGGAGTATTGAATTAAAACTGCGTGCCAACTCAGCAGCTCTCCGCTACCTGAACGCATACACTTGCAACTCCTTAAATTGTGTCACTTATCGAACATAGATTATTTTTAGTGACTTGTCTGAAGAATGAACTCTAGGGCTGCTTGCATGCAGGAGAATTGCATCTCTCTTGAATACTGCTCCTGCTACAGAGCTATGCATCAGCACTCAATTCTGGGACCCAAGGTCTTCCGGAGAACATTTCTGTGTTTCAGTGAACTCCTGGAGAGCCAGAAAATATCTTGCAGACTTTACTAAGGTGTGTCAGAAGAGTTGACTTGGAGTTCAACATGACCAGATCATCTTTTAGGAGGAGAGCTGTCTTCTCCTAGATGTGAACGTTTCCAGCAAAAGGAACAAGTCACCCCTGTCAGCGCGTTTCCTTAGAACGTAGACGTTTTCTGGGGGAGAGCTTTGTCAGTCCTCACTGCACCATCCTCAGACCACCAGGGACACACATCAGAGCCCATCACCCGGGCAAGGGGGAGAGCGCGGGGACCGGAGAGGAGTCAGCAGAGATCCCCAGGGTCCCAGAAACACACCTGGAGCTGGAACACCCTCACACGCGGCAATAGATGGCAGAGCTGGGACCGCGTTTAAAAAGAAATAGAACATAGTGAGCAATCCTCGCTGGCCGTAAATCGCTGTGGGGTTGATTGTGGAGAAAGCAGCCGAAACAGAGCACCCTCGCCTTGCAGATATGCAGCTGAACCCAGCTGCTCAATTGCTTAATGCCTTCTTAAGTGATGAAGTGAGATCCTGTCTGGATGTCCAAGCACACATGACTCCTCCACATTTTCAGCGAGAAGAAATTACTCTTCAGTCTGCTAGCTAAGACTTGATAAATCAGATTAACCTGTCCCAGCGATGACGGATTGGTCCTCCCAGTCTTGTACAACACTCCAGAGCAGGACTAGAATTTAGATGTCCCCAACCCCCTGCAATGAGGAGCCACCTGCCTGCGCCCTGGCCCAGAAAAGCCACAGTCTTGCTTTGTGCAGTGCCTGAAATGGGGTTTGAGAGCATCTCCACTACCGCCGCAGGCATAGCCTGTAAGGCAACTGGTGGGGCAGCTCCCCAACAGCTGGAAAAGGCATGGCCGAAGCCACTCCAGCAGAATGGAATGCCTCACCCTTGGTTGAGCTTTAAATGGTGGTGTAAAACCTGGGACTGAGCAAGTGTTAGAAGACATGGAGAGCCTTTCCTGGGTTCCCCTGGAGTCCGCTCTGCCAGGGTGCTCTTGCATCCCTGCTGCCCCAAGTCTCTCTGCTGGAGGAACATCAACAGCAGAATTTCAACTTACAGTTGCAACCAGCCATCCGCCAAGCCCCGACCTGCCCAGCCCATCCACCACGACACGACTTCATGCGATGCTCAAAGGCATTAGTCAAGTACCTGGAGACATCTGAAGGGCTCTGGAGTTTGCAGGTCTGTCCTCAGAGGCAGCTGTAGGACTTTTCACGGTCATGAATTCTTCCCAGATTCTGCCAAGAAGAGCTACATTAGCAAAATCAGTCAAGTTACCAATTTTAATGAGTTATAGCTCATCGTGCGAGCCATAACACCCGACAGCATGCACACCCGGCTGCGACACTACAGCACGTATAGCAGTACAGCTAGCTCCAGCTACTGTAAAGTTTGTGGGCTTTATCTCTCCCAAAGCGCCCATACCGGCTTTTGACAAATAAAGCTGGCTCGCTGTGTATCACTAGAACATGAAAATCAAATGCTCAGCGTGCACACTTTTTGGAGGAACAACTGATGTGTGTAAATTATACCTTCTCCCAAATGCCACTCTCCTTCACTTTCCTTGTGTCTGCCCAGCGCTGCGGTTCAGAGAGGCCTGCACCAGAGAAAGAAGAGATTAACATCTTTTCAACTGCCCAATAATGGTCCTTACGCTAATTAAAACAAATTAGCAGATATAATCTACACATCTCAGCAGCTGGTTGTCTTTCTAATATTACCAGACATTAATCATCAGAGAATGATTTTTAAATAAGTACCAGTGAGCAACCGGAGAACTGAAGTGATGTAAGCATCTGCACTAGTAAGACTGAACTATTTATTCAAAAGACAAATATGTATCATCTACCCTTTGAGAAACGGATCCGCCTGTACCCTGAAATGTTATAATCACCAGGTGCCAGTACAAAACTCCTGTACAGGCAGCAATACCGTTCCTGCAGGTTTTGGTAGTGAGTTCAGCGATGCAGCAAATGCAATGGTCCAGAGCCTTAGCTTGTGTTTGAATAAAGGCGTTTGCGGCTCCTCTGGCTTTTCGTGCTTCAAATTCTCCCTCCTCTTGAGGATCCTCCCTGAGCTCCACATATCCCACTGTGATGGATGGTATTTTTTTTTCGTTTGTTTTATTTGTGCTCAGGTTGTGGCTTCCCTTGCCTTAGGGAGTCTGAGCAGGTCAGGCAGCCCTCGGAGGGAGGGATGAAGGGAGGGATGAAGGGAGGGATGCTCCTGCCCTGGGAGCAGCCGAGCATCAGGAGTGGGAGGGCTGGGGGTTTGGGGGCACTGGGCAGGAGGACAAGAAGCACGGCAGGGAGCGGGGAGCCTGCGGCTCCAAGCGAGACTGAGCAACCACTGACAAGACGGAGGAGCAGAGACTAAAGCTACCGAAGTAGCAGAAAAAGCCCTCCTAGAGACAGGCTGGGCTGGGCAGAGTTCACCGCAAGCAGAAAAGCCCCTGCGTTATGTGAAGCCAAGCCTGGGAGCAGGCAACTGCCTGCAGGAAAGATGAAGATATACGGATAAACCTATTTCTATTCTGTCTTTTTTCTCTAGCTCCTTGGAGTTGTCTTTATTATAAAGTAAATATTATAGGTTTTATCCTAAAAGGCCTTTGGATGTAAAAACCTCTTCTGCCTTCTTTAGAGAGCTCTCTTACAGAGAAGGTCCGAGCAGACCGACCACAGGGCTCTGACAGATTCAAGACTTCATCGCACCTGCAAGGATTTTAATCTTTGGCCAGAAGGGCTGAGAAATTCTTCCTTTTCCTAAGATAAAGGGCCTGGTGTTCAAATTTCTGCCTCGTCGTCCTAGCAGAGCCTTCCCGGAGCTGTGTTAGGAGGTCACAGCATTAAACCGCACACTCAAAGCAGCAGCTGGGAAACACCCTGTGCCAAAGGAGAAATCGGCTCAGCCTGGGTAAGTCGGCACATGTGCCTCATAAACAACCTCCTCCTTCAACACGCCGCCTCTGGACATCTCAACAGCAGTGGGAGACTGGAAACCATAAGCAGACTGGAAACTTGCTGCCGCTTGCCTGGGGCACTGAAACAGGAATAACAGTTTTGATTGGCTGCAGAACAAATTCGTGATGAAATCTCCCATCTCCTGAAGTCTCTGGGGCCAAACCAGTGGCTGCCAGTGGAAAGCAGAAAGCCATCGCAGTGGGAGTGAGCTCACAGGATTGCAGCAAGCTCCCCTGCAAGTTACTGGGCTCGAGGAGAGGATGGAGGACCCCGTAGCTCAATTAAATGTGAATGGCTTCACGCAGCAATACTTGGATTCCAAGACTTTTTTTTTTTTCTTTTTTTTTTTTTACTTTTAGAATAAGAGCGAGTCAGTATGGTACAGAAGAGGCCAACAGCTCACTAGACTGGCAGGAGCCAAGGAAGAAATTACCATAAAAAAAGTCATCAGGTGTTTTTCAAGGGAGATGTTTTTCATTATCAGTCTACCAGTCTTTCTGGGGTTGAATTTCAACCCCATACATTAACAAAATCCCTGTCCTCCACCCCGTAGCAAATTCAGACAGCTGATATTTTCCAGCCCCACAACCTTTTGTGGTTTTTTGATACCATCCTTACACATTAAAAAGTCAGGAGAATTGGAGGTTGGATCCTCCCTTGTACACTATTTACTCTGCATGGTACTTACAGGCTTACAACATTTTAACAACTTGCCCTTCTTTGCTGTAAATGTGTCTTCGGTAAACTAAAGCAATTAATATTGAAGACAATCAATACTGCAGCCAATACAGGTTTTTTCAGGTACTCTAATAGGTATTGTGCTTGTAGCATGGAGTTTATTGATACTGCAATACATCATCCAAACCCCACTATAGTCTTTGTGATAAGTCTATGAAAGAAGTAGCCCTTTCCTGAAAAGCATTTAAATGTTAAATATAGGGTTAGATTTCCCTGCCATGAGCTTAGGGCTTTACCTTGGTGGAAAGCACACAGATTTTTCCACTATATAGTATTGCAAATACAAAGGAAAAGCAAATGGATTTAATCAGCGCATACGAAATAAGTGAGTTTCAGTTACTACCCCGTGCTTTCTGAAAATGAAGTGTTAATTGCCATCACATGCTATGGTGTGGAGGTTTTCCCTGGGTGCAGAAGGCATTTAATCACAAAATGACAGGAGATGGGGAGAACAGCAAGCCCGAAATAAACACCCCTGGCACCAGAATGCATGCTGGTTCAGATTCAATATCAGCTTCAGCAAAATCAAAACATGCGATGAAGATACAGACATGTGTAATTACTCAGCGAAACACTTCTGCTGGTCCCAAATTTCAGACTCATGAAGAGAGTTTTCTATCATAAGGCAAGTCAAAGTCCCTGATGAAAACTCCTCTGGCACATCCTTCGTGGTAGCTTTTGAAATGACCTCTGGATATTTGGTTCTGGGGAATTTTAAGAAATATTGAAAAGTGACGAATTGAAAAGCACCTGAAACTCCGTCAGACTTCTTCTGGATTTTGCATTTAATTGAATTTTATCCTGCATTGTCCCAAAGTGTCACTGAGATATGATGTGTCTTTTATAGCTTCTGCGAAGTGTTATCTTCCTGGAACAACAGAAAGAGTAAAGAGCCACTGAGATAGGCTGTGTATAGACACATTATTAAAAGCTCACTGCGCTTTCTGATCTATGTGCACTTCTACAAGTGGATGGGAGCACTGGTCCCACAGCCCATCCCAGCACCGAGTCTGCCGCCAGTCACAGAGGTTTAAAATGAGATAGAAATTTCGCTCAACGTGAAGGCAATACTCTCAGAGAGAAACGTGACATTTCTGCGTCCTCTGTGTGACCAGAATGAATACGTGGGTAATATTCTTCTGGGGCCCAATCTTTGCGCTGAAGAGGGTTAGGATGACCAGGGAGGTAGGAGGCTGCTTTACCATTCTGCACCTTTTTCCCTTTCTTGGGTGTCCTGTGCAATGTTAATAGCTGCACATCAGGAGCAGAGCAAATGGATCCTTTTCTATTGTGAAAAAGATCTGTTCTCTTCTCTTCTATTCTGTTCTATTCTGTTCTGCTCTGTTCTATTCTGTTCTATTCTATTCTACATTTATTTCTATTTGGGGACGATTTTATTCAAAAGCTGTGTTACCGATACTCTGCTGGGCTGTTAGTCCTTCTTCCATAGCATAATAGGCAGTAGCCAGGGAAAGAAATTCCTTTTCCTTTCCAAGGACCCCAGCACGATTTACCAACCATCCCTGCCACCCTGCAGCGCGTCGCCCACGGGGAGCAGTACCCCTTACTGGCGCACGCCCCAGCAAAGGGACAAAGGTCTCAACGGCTGGCTGAGACCCGACCGCAGCCGCGGCCTCTGAAGGGGACCCCAAGGAAGACCCATCTTCCTTGCCCACATGTTTCCAGCCTGCTCCACCTGAAGGTGCTCAGGTCTCAGCCGGGTGAGAAGCCACCTCTGCAGAGCCTGGAGTTTGGCACTGGAGAGCTGCTGGCAGCCATGAGGAGGGGTCCCTGGGGGGAGAGAGGGGCTCGGGCTGGGGTGCAGGGGTGCCGGAGAGCCCGGGCAGCCAGCAGCCTCTGCCAGCAGGAATCGTGCCTTTGGCTGCAGGGGAATGGAATCACAGCCACGTCCCCGGCTGAGCCGCTGCCAAAAAGCCGTTTCCAAAACGGGCCCCCGAGCTCCAGAAGTACCAAGCTGCATCGGTTGTTCTGGGGAGCGGCCGCGAGAGCTGGCAGGGATGCTGGGACCTGCTGGCAGGGATGCTGGGACCTGCTGGCAGGGATGCTGGGACCTGCTGCCAGGGAAGCAGTTGTTGCAGCGTGCCACCGGTCATGCAGCTCTGCTAACCCCAGGCGCTGGGCAGGGGGGAGGCAGATTAGGGGCTCTCCCCCCCCCCCCCCCCCCCGAGCTAGGCACGGCAAGCCACAGCTCTCACACTCGGACCCAGCAGCATGCAAATGAGCGTGCAGCACCCGTGGCGTCCCCCGGTCCCTGCTGGTCCCCCACTGGAGGTGCGTGCGGGACCTCTTCGGGGAGCAGATGTGTGAGCGGCAAGGGGCAGCTGGAGGGGGGTGGGCAGATGCTGCACCGGGGGGGGGGCATCGTCCTTGCAGGCTCACAGGCTGGGCGGGAGGTGGGAGGCTCGGACAAGCAAGTCCTGGCTGGGAAGAAGGGGACCAGCATCCAGAAGTGCTGCCAAAGTGAACTCGCAGCTCCTCCTGAGGAAGGACACTGTTTTGAAGCTGCTCCCACATACGAAGCACAACGTGCACAACAGTTAAAAAGGGTGAAATTCCTTCATCTCCGTGCTGAGAAAGGAGATGGGGGTGCAGGCTGGGTCACCCCAAACCTCCCAGCCCTCCCACTACCCAGTAGGTCCCACTGGGGCTCACGCAGGGCCAGGCCAAGGTAACCTGACCACCGTGCGTAAGGTATCCCCTACACCTGGATCGGGAACACGCTGCAGGGACGGTGAGAACAAGAGCTACAGCTGTTGATATGAGGCAAAAAAATCCAAATCGGAGAAAGGTCTGAGTGCAGTGAAAGGAGAGAGGGGGAACAGCAAAGGACAGGGAGGGGGTGGTGAGACCTGGAGCCAGTTCGGCACCTCCAAGCCCAGATGCCGAGGAGAGATAAGGCGGCAATGCCTATCTGGGAGGTCAAAGCAGAAAGCAAGGCAGCCACATCGCACACCTTCCCTGCATGATTAGGAAACCTCTCACCTGCCAGCATAGTCTGGTGCTGGACTGGTGCTTCGTGGTGCAGCAAAGCGCCATACAGGAGTCCCAAACCAGCAGCAGCATCTCTCCAGCTGAGTGAAGTGTCTCCAACGCGGGCATCTCCAGCACCGGGCTCCTTCTGGAGATAGCGGAGGCCACGAGCGTGGCCCAGGACAGGCAGCCATGTGCAGCCCAGCATCTCCTTCATCGTCTCGGGTGAATCACGTCCGAAACTCCGGTCGGTACGGTTACACAGGTGCCGTTGCCTATCAGAAGATCCCGGGATGGTTAGCTCAGCTGTAGGCACCTCCAAAACAGCCACCTGAATTTTGTACCCTCGGAGCCAAGTCCCATAGTAAAGGCTGTACATTTCAACGCCGAAACCCTCAGCTCAGCCCAGCTGTGGGGTGCTCACAAGCACCCAGTGTTTTAAGAGCAGAAGCCAGGGATGCCAGCGCTGCTCCAGGACTGTATGTACCTTCCTTTTCCCCCCCCAGCTCAATCCACATCCATCCCGCTGCTGCCGTACATTCCTGCTCTGCCCAGGAACAAGGCAGAGATCATGAAACGAAGCTTTGGTACCAAGCTGTTTCTCTAAACAGATAAATAATAATAACAGAGTACAGCGTCTTCCAGAATATTCTTTTTGTTTTAAACAAAGCCCCTGTTCTCAGAGACTGACAGATATTTTCTTTTTTCCCTGCTTGAAGCCATATCACAAAGGATTATCTTCCTGCTCTTCCACCTTCTAAATAAATTGTTTTCTTAATTTGTCACATGCTGGTGCCTGCAAATCTCTTTGCATTATTCTCTTACCAGATGATTCTCTGCAGCTCATGGGAAGAGTGTTCCCAGTCAGAAATTTACGTCTGTTCTTCCCTAAGAAACTGGTGGTTGGATGTTTTCCTGGTTGTCTGAGCTGGGGAAAGAGCTTCTTTCATCACCAAACGGGTCTATTCAGCCCGGACCAAACACACCAGAGCATTTCCAGCTCAAGAATATTTTTAATTGGTTCCATTTCAAAAATCAGGCTGCACAGCTTTTGAAAGGGTCTTAATTCTTATTAATTTTCCCGATCGCAGACGTGGCCTTCTTTTGATGTGCAAATTTTAAACTATTTTTTTCCCCCACTCAGCGTAGATAGGGATCGTTGGGAAATGAATATTACACCAGCACAGGGAGGGGAAGGGAGGAATGGCTAGGGAAGGACAGGCACCGTGGAAGCGCCAGGAGGAGAAGAAAGCATGCGGCAGCCAGGCAGAAGATGACTCATTGCTGGGTTAGAAATAAAAAGAAGGCAGCTATAACCACCGTGATTTTCGGCACGTGCCGGGGCAGGAGGTACCCGGAGGTGCTGCAGCCATCCACGTGCTGTCTGCTGGACACAGCCACCCAGGGTTAACTGGTCCCTGCAACGCCAGCAGCTCCTGCCCCCTCGGCTGTCTGTCTGGTCTGTCATCGGCGTGTCCTGCCCAGAGGTACGGGCAAGGCTGAACCGTGCTCACCGCTTTTAACTGGCGCTTTACACCCTCTCGCTGTCCAGAACAGGGTAGAAAACACACCATTTTTTTTACCCGTGGTTTTAATTTATCGCTATTTCAGTCACCGCTTCCGCGGCCAAGGTTACAGGAGTGTTTTGTCCGGTGAGGTCTCCTCTCACCCTGTCTCGGCAAAGCCCTTCCAGCACGGGGCAGAGCTGTAGCTCTGGTGTAATACTCACCCTGTAATACTCACTCATCCCACCGGTCCAACGGGAGCGGGAAGACCCCAGGGGCTGATGTGTCCGAAGCTTTCCCTCTCCTCCCACCCTTGCCCAGACCCCAGGGGCTGATGTGTCCGAAGCTTTCCCTCTCCTCCCACCCTTGCCCTTACCGTCACACGCGCCCGCGGGTCCCCAGCCCCAAACTGGTCTCCAGACGCGGCATGTCTGCAGGCAAGGCTCTCGCCACCGCCACAGGGCTCTCGGGAACCCAGAGGCTCACCACAGCCCTCCCAGCAAAACCCACCTGCTGTCGGGACTTCACCCAGGAGGGGCTGTCCGGAGGAGAGAGCCCCCTCTCCACGACACCAAGGTTCACCGGGTGCGCCGGGAAAACCTGCGCTTGCGTGATTTGTCGCAGGGGCTGGGAAGCGTCCAGGAGCACCAGGGAGTTCCCACCGCCACCACCCGGAGCAACGACAGCCTGCCCTCTGCCCGCGGTGGTGACGGCCAAGGAGCGAGCTTCTCCCTCGTGTGCTCCGTGACCTGGGTTTGTGCATCCTCGGTGCCGGCTGGGAGCCGTCTGTGGCACCTTCCGCTGCTCCGGGAGCATCCCGCGGGCCACCAGGAGGCCGTGGAGGAAGGGTGCTTCTTCCCCGCGGAGCCACAAGAAAGGGAGAGGACGGCCTCAAGGCAACGAGCCGCACCGACGCGCGGTGGGTTCGCACTTGCACGAGCCCTCTCTTTTCTCAGAAGACGGGCCTGAGCCGGTGTGGGTGCGACCTGGACGTGAGGTCTGGAATCTGGCGACGGCTTGAGGAGACGTTGAGGCGGGAGCCCAGGCACAACCACGGGGGGGGCCCTCAGCACCACGAGGGGCTGCCGAGAGACGCGTCTGTGCGCAAACCTTTGGAGGCTGCAGCCAAGGAAACGGGCAACAGAAACATTTTGGCTTTCGGGTAGATCTTACCTGAAGCCATACCTCCAGCAGTCAAAGACTGATGGGAAATTCCAGTTTTGGTCACTTCTTGGGAAGAAAGGTAGGTCTTCTTCTGGGAAGAAAGAAACTGAAGAAAACTCGTTTAGAGGCAATGAATCGCCGTTCACAAATGTGGGAGGAGCTTGTGTTAGGAAAGGAAGAAGGTGTCAGAGATGTCACTGTAAAGAATAAAAAAAAAAGAAGCAGAAGAATTCTCCGGAGTGATCTTCCAAACACTCATCAGCAATTTATTTCCCTTTCTTTTATTGGTTGAGTGGACTAATATGTTGTTGCCAATATATTAAAATAGCTGTAAAACGTTCTGTATGAAACCATCATCAATTTTCCCTGTATCTCATTGTAACTGCTTATTCCCAGCCAGTATCTTTATGGACCACGTCGGCTCTGCAGTCACTGCAATGCATATTGACTTGGCTCTCACCAGCACCCTCACACCCATCTCAGGTTTTGTTCACTGCAGGGAACAGCCCCTCACTTCACAGGTATAAGCTGCGTTCTTTCTAGAAATAAAACCTTGCACTTATTAGCAATATTAAAATACATGTTCGCTGCAGCTGCTATTGTCAGGTAATTCAGATCATTCTGTAAAAACTGACTTGTCCCTGTGCACCAATTTGTGCCACCTGCAAAATTCATGTGATGATTTAATATATACTTGACTCTGGATCATTGACAAGGATTAAGATTTTCACAGCACCCTCCCAGGAACTCATACCAACTTTGCAGAAGTTTATGACTTTTGGGGGACATTATATCCCCAGCAAACTATTTCAGTGAGGGGACTCAAAGATATCAAAGGACTATAAATCAAGTCAACCAGAAAAAAAAGCAATACGCAATTTGGGAAAGGCATACCCAACTTGACTATGAAAATTACTTCTGTCAGTTCTGCCCAGTATGAATGAGGGACCCAAAACAGTAGAGAAGCCATCCTCAGTGAAACTCAGTCCTTACAGAAATATGTCAAAAGAATGCCACTTAAAATTTATATTGTACAGTAAAATGATAAATTGAGAGCAATGCAATGGGGCTAACACGAAGAATTCGAGCTTGACTATAATATGGAACTTATGTAAAAAATAAAGGAGACGATAATAAATGTGAAATGGAAAGAATTAATTTTTTGGTTCAGAAGTTTTGCTTTAGAAAAAAACACAGATGCCCAGCCTATCTCAAAAGAAACTTTACCTAATCTCACTCTGGATTCAGCCTACTCCACTGAGCTGCCTGTAGGGGCACATCCATGTTTCTGCAAGAGTTTTGCAGGTAGGGGAAGGAGATCCTGCAAGCCCAGGCAGGTGATGGCCATTTCCCACGCATTTTCCCCATACCAGGACCCAACCCAGCAGAGATAACTGGCCGATCACAGGGCTCAGAGAGAGGGGCGACAGGTTCGGTGTAAATAAAAGGCAGCATGGAAAGGTTACAGCAGGAGAGACCAGCGCTCAGGAGGGACTTGCTCTTCCCAAGCTACTTGGAAGGGCCTTCCACATCCACCTTCCTCGCTCCCCACTCCTGGATGCCAGCACGGCTCAGATCTGGCCACGCGCCCACAGAAAGGCAAGGGAAGAGTGTTTCTAGCACACGCTTTGCTCCGTTGCATCTGATAGACCGACCCCAAGAAGGACATTTCTAGCAAGCTACGCTGATAACCTGCTGGTGGAAGTAAAAAAGAGCGGCAGAGAAGCCAGATGCTTCTGGTGTTAGGAAGAAAACCATCTTTCCATCCCTGCTGGAAGGCATGACCGCCATCAAGTACCCTTCCCATCCAACCCCCAGTGGGTCATCCTCTCTCAGTTCAAGGCAAAGAAAGCCACCGAGCATTGCCAACGCTGCCCAAGGCAGCTGAGGGGTCACGCTCTGCATGGATAGAGAAGCTAGAGCCGTGGCCATGGTGGTCTGGATGTGTCCCCTGGTGCAGGGTCCCCAGGGCTGGCCACAGGGCTATGAAAAGCCACAGAAGGTGGCCAGGCTGCAAGTGGCCAGAGCCAGAGCAGGTCTTCTTGGTCAGACTCAGGTGCTTGTATTCCTCCGGCTGAGGGAGGAGGAAGGGCCGTGGTTCCCAAGAAGGAGGCAGCAGAATCGCTTCCCAAATCTGACAACTCTTTGCCGGTGCTGGTGTGGCAGCACCATCAGTGGGGGTTACCGTGACAGCTGATGGGGAGGAAAACCCATCAGAGGGTCATCGTTAGTCCCTCACGCTTTCCCTGCCTTCCCCTCTTGGGTGGGCCTGGAGCAGATTTTAATGTTCTATATTTTAATGTTATAAGCCAGATTTTACGCAGTGAAAAAAATCCCCTGCACTTAACTTGCTGTGAATGATGAAGTGCAGGGGCTTAGTTTGCATTTTGGCATCTCTCAGCGGCAGATTTCCCTAGCAACTTTGATGTGATGTCTGTGCGAGTTATTGGGGGTGGATTTTAGCACACAGAGGGGAGGTACAGTCATCTTTGACCAAATGTTTTTAATCAGGGTTACTGAGAAAGATAACAGAATCAGCTCAGTTTCTCCTGATAGCAACTCAGCCTGGGTTGTTGCAAGCACGGCAAGCGGAGGAGTGGCAAATTTATCAGAAAAGTTATACCCTAGGACGAGACAGTGAAAGCAGCAATTGTTCAGCTATTGATCTCCCACCAAAATATGTGGTAGGAGTAGACTAAGCCCAGACCCAAACTAGCTAAAATGGGTTCGGTTACAACTGGGATGTGCAGCCCGTTCCCCCAAGGGTCCTGCAGACAGCACAGGCGTGGGCAGGGATGCGTCTGCAGGAAAAGGCCACCAGTGTCCACAGCACATCTTTTCACCCCAAAGTCACCAACCCCGCCCCCCCAGCAAAGCCCCACTGCTCTCCCCAGGGGTGGGGAAGTGGGATGCCGGTGTGGAAGGCTCAATCCCGAACTGGCTCAGTGGGGAAAACGCAGCTCAGGTACACCCATGGGAAAAGATTTGTCCACTTAAATATAAAAAATATGAAAACCGTAACTCGAGACCTATGACTTTGTTGAGGACAGTGGGAAGAAAGGAGGGGAAGCTATCACTAATAAGCATTTTAAACTTTCCTGTATCTTAACTGAAGATATAAGGCTGAAAAATTTAACAGGAAGGTCCTGTTCCCAAATGTTTAATTAGGCGTTGGCATATAATATGCATTAAAGGTTCATATATTTTAAACAGTGCGCAGAAGACTCAATATATCTGAAATATAACCTACCTCTGTGAACAGCACATCCGTGGCGCATCTTCCATCGGCTCCCTGCCCCGTCCCCAGCACAACACCCTTAGCAGATGGGACTGACTGGGGCCGCTGAGGGAAATCAACTGGTGCAACTGACCTGTGACCAGGGGGGTTGGGTGGTCCAGGGACCTCCGACGCAGCCGGGTCCTCCTGAGAAACCACCAGCAAAGTACTCCAGAGAGATGCTTAGTGGTTTGCAAAGCATAAATGTGTGTCTTCCCACAAAGCTCAAGGGCATAAATTGTCTGAAGGCTGTAAATACACATCAACATTTTTAAGAACTATAATTTTTGAAATCAAAAATCCTCACCTGGAAAATATTTCCCACCTGTCTGGTGCATTCACCACGCATGGTCAGTGTCCCAGACCACAGTGAACAATTTCAAGACAGCAAAAAACTGGGAGAAACAGGCCTATAACAAGCCCACATTGCAAAAAATTAGCCTTAGAAGTATGAAACCCTGAAGCGAATAGGCAAGGGGCTAAAGGGCAGAATTACTTTCTACCACTTGGTTTGCTCTCTCACCAGTAAGTCCTAGCAGAGGAACTTTACCCAAGGGCTTTGGTTATTGCCTTTTAATTTCACATACCCTGTGTTTTGGGTGGCCCAGTCAAGAGGGAACTGATTTGCAGAAAGTGCCAAACCTTTGCCCTTGAACTTTAATCTCATTTGAGTTATTAAAGCAGCCGGAGCACCTAGCAACTTGTAACAACCTTGGCATGAGGCCACATCTAAGGCCTGAAGGAATTTTTAAAAGACACATCTTCTGGCAGAGGAGCAAGTGTGGAAAAGAAAAATGAGACGTATTGCTGGCGCTAGGCCACGTTAGAAGACTTCTACAACAAAGCCCACAATGGAAGTGTGGGGCTTTTCCATTTTTTTTTTCCGGATATTTGCTTGCAGAAACTATTTGCCAAGCCACCCTGTGCCACCACCCAGCAACCCGACGGGGCAACCCCTGGCTGCTCCGAGCATCCTGCGGACAAGAGGACCGTTCTTCCAGCGCAACCATAAAAATGCCTCCGCCACCAACAGCCGCAGCATGCCGGAGTTTATTCTCATTCACGGCGGTTAGTCCTTCTGTTCGGGTGACACACGTTTGAATAAATACACGCTGGGATCCCTGGATTTCTCGAGCTTCAGTCTAATGGACCGTGAGCATCCCTGGAAGAACAGCGCCGGGCACGCCGCGGCTGCCACAGCCCTCCGGCCTGCAGCAGACGGGGACCCTGGAGCTCCCAGGCACATCTCCAGGTCTTGGGGCAAGACGGGGAGCGGGGCATCCATAATGGGTTGTTTTCCTATAGGCAAAGTGGGTTTGGGACCTGCAGCACCCAACAGTGCCGTCCGTGCCCAGGCACGAGGTGCATCAGCGCAGCCCTGTGAGAGCAGGAGCCGGAGGGGCCGTGGGGCCGCACGGGGAATAATACAACTCAACCACCCTTTTCATTTCCTCGGTCTCCACCAGACGCTTGTGTGCTCTTGACACCTGTGCACTTCTCCGGGGGATTCTCCCGGAAAAAAAAAATAAGGATTCGTTTAGAGAAGAAAATAGCAAGTAAAAACAAACGTACAGGGCTCAGATTCGACTTGAAAGTGATACTGCAGGCTGAATGGATTGATGCTCCTGCAAAGTAACGGTGGTGGTTGACATCTGCTTGACTAATGGTAGCACTGGGCAAATGCTGCACCGCAGTGGGGGTGTCACGGCTCACATGCTTCACCCACCCCAGCAGCCAGGTTTAACAAAGATATTTTTGGTAACGCAGATGCAGATTCCATCTCTTAAATCTTTAAGGCTTATCAAAGGGGTTTTTTTTCCATTTTCAGCCCTGTATATTCTTAACCACTGAGATCTTCTTATGTATAATAAACACAAAAATGCTTCTCTTCCCAGCTTTGCTCTAAACCCAAGATGATTATAAAGCTAAATCCTCGGCATATGGCACGGGTACTGTTCTCGCAAACTTCTCGCTGCATCTTGCACCAAGGGGCGAGTTAACCCTTGGTAGGCAAACAGTGCTGTCTCCCCGCAGCGACCTGTGCCAGGGAAGGCACTGGGGGAAACTGGCTGACCACAGCGTGCAGCACTGGGTGGTGGGACCCACGCACACGCGGTGCTCGTGACATTTTCTCCTGCGCAGGCTCACAGGCAGGAATCACCTTGGCAAGCGGTTCCCCAACATGGGATGGTCAGTGGGAGGAAGGGAGGCAGAGGGATGGAGGCAGGGGAGAGGGATAGGTCATCCGAGCACCTGCGTTTCCCCAAAATTTTGATTCTGCCTCTCTGAAAGCTGGTGCAGCCTGGAGCTATGCAAAGCTGGAGCACTGCTCGCTGGGCTGATATTCAGCTCAGGACACTGCTGGGATTTCATAAAGCCTGGGAAGAGATGAGCAAACAGGGCTGTCCAAAGAGAAGCGAGATCTTGCTGGTAAGTCCAGAGCAGGCCAGTGCACAGGCACCATCCCATCAAGCAGGATGCAACCGCAGGGAGATAGGCTCCTCCGAGCTCAAATCAGGGCTTATCTCAAGGGACTTTGAAGATGCTCCTTACCGAGACCAGCTCCTAAAACCAGACCCCCCTCAAATAAGGAATGGCTCAGCTGCCTCCTCCGTGGACGGGGTGGAAGCAGAGATGCAACCGGCTGGTGTCCGGAGGGGTCACCCACTCTGCAGATGGGAGCAGCCTGAGACACTGCAATGCTGAAGACACCTGGAGGGGCTCAAAAAGAGCAGAAAATTAGGGGTGCGTTCGCCACAAACCGCAGCCGCAGGAAGGGCCCAGCCAGCCTCAGCCTTGGTTCACTAAGGCGTCTTTCCGTCAGGTGGGATAACAGCCCCACTGTGTGGCTCCAGCGAGATGGAGTGCGTCTCCGGCAGCGCGGGAGCTGACAGGAGGCTGCCAGCCTTGGCAGAGAGCAAGGGACAAAGTCAGAGCATCACCGGGAGGTGAGCCTAAAGAGTGGGGGGAGGCAAGGCAGATATAGTATAAACCCTGAGAAGTTCGTGGTTTGCTTTTGTGTGTTTGTGTTTGAATACACGGGGGTTTTCCGTATCATTTCCAAGTTTTGCAAAGTTTTTGCGTTTCTCAAAATTTTTTTTTTTTTTCCAGTGAAGGGGAAATTTCGTATTTTTTAACGTCATCTCTCACCCACTAGTTGGACATGAGATGCCAGTACAAGTATTTGTATCATCAGAAAAAGAAGGGGCTCCACGGATCCTTCAAAAATAGCTAAAGTGCCTTCCCACTTTACCTTGCAAAGATAAAAAAAGTGATGCCGGTCGCTAAAGTTAGCCCTGATGATACTGTGCTCTGCAGAGGGACAGCTCTAGCTGCCAAGGAAGGACGTCGAGACGGCAGTGGGCAACTATTCACAGCTCGAACATGCGGTTCCCCGGTGTCTTCTCGTTCGTGGACTACTTTCACACACAAGGACAAGGCTGCACTTCAGGCACAGCTCGGGAAGAGGAGAAAATCGTAACCAGAAGGGGGCCTGGGGGAGAAGAGGGGACTAGGGTGCTTGTGGGTGCAGCAGCAAATCATGGGTGCTCGACAAGACTGAGTATATGTGCCATGAGTAACAGCACTACGTTAACTCACCTGGTGAACGAATGATGTTCAGCATCGCAGTCGGGGGGGGTATCCGTTGCAAAACAGCAAAACCGACAGTACAGCCAGTGGTCTGAAGCTGGGGAGAGGAGCTTTTCCATAATCTTCTAAATCTGATGCAGGTCTCTGCTTAAGGGGAAGGCCTAAGGAAGCCAGAGCAGGCTTCTCGATGCCCAGAGACAGAGGAGGTTTCTCTGAGGAGCTCCCACAAATTAACAAGCCTGTGAGTGGCTGGGGTCAGAGATTGGGTTTGAACGTACGCTGCTGCAATATGCCGTGGTCCAAACCAAACGCTCCTTCTCTGGGTATGACTTTCCAAGGAGTACAGCGAAGAACGGAGCTGCAGCACTGGGCAGTGTCAGCGTCAGGCAGTTTACATGCTTGATTTGCAAGGATAAAAACTTCAGCTCAAAGTCACTGTTAAGGCTCTGCCTACAGCAGTCATTAATGATGAAACGGATGGCTGCACAGGCTCAAATGTGCATTTTTGATCACATCTTAAAGAAAGTGTACATGTGGTCAGCTGAAGTTGTTATCTGTCAGAAGCTTACACATGGCACCATAAATCAAGTAGTCATGAAGGCAGTTCAGAGCCAGAGGACTTCATCTGAAAGTATTCTTGAGTTTCAAAAGCAGGAGGCTGCATGTATATAGAGGAAGAAAAAAAAAAAAAAAAAGGCTTTTCCCTCTGTCCCTTAGGGATCCTTTAGCACTCTGTTCACTGCACATGTTTTGTGCATATCATCAATATATCACCTAGATGAGTGCTTCAGACAGCTCTTTGAACAGTGGACACATTTTGTTCCACGCATTTCTTTCAAATACATTTTAATCCTGGACAAGGAGTTAGATACATAGATAGATGACTCGAAGAGTTCCCTCCCTTACTGGCACGCATCTCTCCACAGCTCTTGACCCCAGGGCCACTGTGGTGTAATGCACCATAGCAGAAAGGTTGTCAACAGTGAGTAATCCTGGTCCTGAGTGCATGAGATTAACGGAATAATGTCAGCCAACCTCCACGCTTTGCTTACATTGCTGCCCGTCTTCATGGACAAGATGTACTCCCTTGTTATCAGGTACTTGGAGTATCTCAAAGAACAAGGAGTCCTGGAGAACTGCTGTCTTTGAGAAGATGGAGGAAGTGCTGAGATATCTGGAAATCAATTCTCTGACTCTGGAAGAAGCTTTCAGTAAGATCTTTTACAGGTAATTTGTCACTTGGTAAAGAAACATCCAGTTCAATGATTTCAA
The DNA here is from genome assembly GCA_035590195.1 of Aviceda cuculoides. Classification (NCBI taxonomy): domain Eukaryota; kingdom Metazoa; phylum Chordata; class Aves; order Accipitriformes; family Accipitridae; genus Aviceda; species Aviceda cuculoides. The sequence continues at coordinate 948,464 of JAVJGG010000088.1, forward strand.
AGGAGCCATTAATATCTCAATGGGAGAAAAAAAAAAATATGAAACACCTTGCAGATGGAAACAGAGGTCACTCAGGCATCCACTTTCTAAAAGGCAACAGAGCGTTCAGTCCAAACAGAGTTCCTTTTATGTCTCGCAGCATTACGCATTAGAGCTTTAATTCCTAATTGCATCGCCAGCGCTCCTCCTGCCGAGCCGGCTGTCTGCGCAGCCAGCCTCGCTTCTCTTCAGAGCCCAGTGCTCAGCAGTGATCTCCTCTGACCTCTGGTAAGAGACCGTATTCTGCAGCAAACGACCGCTGGAGCGTTATAAAGAGGCTGTGGTAACCCATCCGGCACCGAATAAAGCAGCTCGACCTCCAGGATTGTAGTGTCCCACGAAAGACGACCTGAGCCAGAACACAACTTGTGGGCATCCGTCTTCTCTATTGCAACCGTGACTATGATTTAGTACTTCGCAATCACTCTTTAAAAACTGACTATATTAATAACGAAATCAGCTTGCCTCCCGAACAGGGAGCAAAACAACACAGTGGACAATGATGCAAATTGGTTTTGGAAGAGGAATGTGAGCCCAAATGCTATAAAATTACGAGGCAAGGAGGGGGAGACAGTGCATAGCTCTTGGGATGTCAGGTAGGAACAGCAAAAGGAGACCTGTAAATCACAGGGATGTAATCACCAAGGAAATCCAGGAGAAGAACATGTCAGTGAGTCATTGTGACAAGAGGACTCCAAAACAAACTGAGGGTGGAGCAAGGTAATTTGTAAGAAAGCATCTCAAATGTCAAATGGGTCATCTATGTTGGTAACACATCATGTGTTGCCTCTTCGAAAACCTCGAAGAAAATAATAAACTATCCGATCAATAGAAAATGCAGTTTCACTGCTATGTAAGTCCATGGTTCGGCCATACCTTGGCTTCTGCGTGCAGTTTTGATCTCCCCATCTCATATACTAGAGCCAAGAAAATATCAGAGGAGGACAAGAGGGTGATCAAAGGTCTGGAATGGCTTTTGTATGAGGAAAACTGGAGGACAGACTCTTCAGCAGAGAGAAGAGATTGCTGTAATGGACATATGAAAGAAGTCAACAAAATCAAGGGAGCCCTGAGAGGATGTGTAGGGCTCGGCTTTTCATTTCTCTTCCTACAGAAGAACAAGTGGCATCAAATTAAACCAGTAGGAATCAAGTTCAAAGCAAACAAAAAAGAGTTTATTGTTCATGCAGCAGGTAATAGACTTGCTGACTTCCTTGCCAAGGAATATTGCAAGTGCAGAAACCTTGCATAGGCTCAATGAAAAGTGGAAAAAGATTTGGGGGAGAGATTCACAGGGGGCTACTAAATACCTCAGCAAGCCTCAAAAATCTGCAAGATGCCCCTGAAGCAAGAAAATGGTCCCACCAAAGCCTTATAGATAATTTAAGATGCCATAAGAGAAGGTCCTCACAGATAAATGCCTGTCTAAAAAGCAGGAAGCAAAGGACTGGAGTAAGTGCTCAGTTTCTGGAGTGCAAGGAGGTGGCTTTTTCTGATTAAGGCAGGACACTTATGCATGACCTGTGAAGGAAATGGATAGAAACATAACACAATTTGCTGCACTGAATTACTGAAGGTAGTAAAGGCAAGAGCTGACTGCAGAGAGTTTCAGGAGGCACTCATAATATTGAAAGAGTGGATGACAAAATGGCAGATGAAATTCAATATAGATAAATGTAAAGTGATGCACACAGGAAAAACAAATCCTAACTTCAGATATACCATAATGGGCTCTGAAAAACTACCACTCGGGAACAAGAGCTGGAGTTATAATGTGCAGTTCTGTGAAAATGTCAGTGCAGCTCTCTGCAGTGGTCAACAAATAAGAAAATTGAATGTTGGGAACAAACAGAGAATGAAACAGAAACCACCCTTGTAAAACACTGAGGTTCACCTGCAAGTAGAAAATCGTAGTCTTCCTTGTCCCCATCCCAGCTTCAGAGGGCACATGGCAAAGTCAGAGCATTTACTAAGGAGGGCAATAAGGAAGGAAAACCAGATGTTATTTCCTAAGAAGCAAGAGAAAAAACAATAAAGTCCTATATCCATGCCACACTTCCTATCTCCCCTCCCCCAGTTTCACAGACTTGCTACAAAGGATTTCTCTCGAAAGCCAAAGGATCCTTGCACCTTCATGACCTGCCTCATAACCTCTCCGCTATCGTAATTGTCCTGAGTTTTAGTCACAAAGTTACAGAACAGTTGAGGATCTCCAGAGATTGCTTCCAACATCTAGATCATCTAGACTCATACTACCTCACCTTGAAATTCTTACATTTCATTGAAGTGAAAGGTGAAAGATTAAATTCTCCCTCCCATCCTCAGGCATTCGCCAGTTAACAAAAGCTGCCATACTATTTTAAGACAATAAACAAGCAGTACAACAACTGGACTTGTCTAGAAAGTTATTTTTCAGTAAGCCATTATTTTTCAGGAATCCTGAAGCATGCATTTTGCAAACGAGCTCATGGAATTGAATCTATAGACTGTTCATAGGGTGCAACTGTTCAAATGTTATTGAAGAGAGGTCAAAGGGAGTCCCCAAGGCACAGGCTGTTGGAGCCAAGGAAATCACATCTCTACAGGTTGATGCTGCTCTCAGAGGCTTCCCTGAGCACTGACCATTACACTTACTGGGGCTCCAGGTGAGCGGATCCAGGGCAGGACTCTGCTGGGATGATGCACGTGGCCAGCCCGCGAAGCAGAGGTGCGGAGAGGTCGGAGAGGTACAAGCACCAACATGTGGATCCAGGTGCCCAGCGGGCTCCCGTTTCAGGTTTTGTCCTCTCTTGTGTGCTTTGCCCTCGTGTCCCTCGACTTCATCTCTTGTTGAGGATGCCCCAGCTGTATTTTTCACAGGCACTTGCTAAGAAGTGCGTGTTCTGTCCCAGCGTGGGACTGTAGGTCTCTGTTTTAATCTTTGCTTACATTGCAGCTGTGGGCCCAGCCTGGCGCCTGGGTTTTTCAAACATTATGAAGGTCAAGCCTGGTGGAGCTCATCACCGTGAAGGCTGACCTCTTCCTCCTTCCCTCTGTTTCCTGGTCTTTAACCCACCTCTGGAAGGACCTTCCTTTTTGTTCTGTAGTGACTTTGGGATCCTTTAAGATTTCTTACAGCTCCTTTGATTAGGGAACTTGTTAAAAATCTTTAGGAAATCCAAGCAGACCATGTCAACTGGATCTCTGGGCCACTTGATCCTCTGCCCTTGCTAACTCCTTCAGAAACTCCTAGGAGTTCCTAAGGTAGAGCTTCCATTCACAAAAGCCTTGCTGAATTTTCACATAAATCATGTCTCACTTGTATGCTCCCTAATTCCCCACCGTACTACAGTTTTAGCTCATTTGGACATCAGTTTTAATAATCTGCTCTTCCTGGATCTGCTCAGAAGCATTTTTTAAAATCAAGGTCTCACTGCTTGCTTTCCCTCTGATAGTGAGAAAATTTTAAGTGAGAGGTTCTACAGTAGACTTAATACAGTTAATAGTTTAGCTATTTCATCCTTGAATTCCTTTAGAGCTTTTGACTGAATACCATCCGGTACTACTGAACTGTTACCGTTTATTTTGTCAAGTTGTTTTATAACTTCATCTACTGAAACATCACATTTTCTGACTCATCCCCCCTAAAGAAAGGTTCCGGGCTGGGGACTCCTGTAAGTTCCTCTGCATGGACAGAAAACGTTTGCTCAGCTTCGCTGCTGCAGGCTTATCCTCTTCATTCGGTGCTTTTGCATCTCGATTAGCTGGCCCTAGAGCTGTTCTCACAGGCTTCCTGCTCAGATGGGTTTGAGAAAGAAGATCCCGTTGGCATGCAAAGAGCTACCGGTGGGCACTGGAGGGATGAGAGTGGCCCTACAGGTGGTGCAGGTAGCTCTTTGCATGCCAACGGGATCTTTCGTCATGTTTCCCCGCCTGCGATACCGACCACCAGCTGTGGGTTAACACGGGTCCTGCAGGGCAGGGTAGCCAAATCTTTCTGTAGGTGCAACATACGAGTGGTGCCGAGGGACCCAGAGGGGTGTAAGGGCTGTGTGGTCGCTGGGTGCAGGGAGGGAGCGATCACAGATACCTTCCTCAAAGGGGGACCTTCCTCCTCCTCTTCCCACATCCCCCTCAAAAAGTGGTGTCCCCATCACCAGCCACAACCATCTGCCTTGGGCCAAGGGGCTGATCTTGGAAAGACCTCACTAAACACCGAGGCATCAAGCAACCTCCGCTTTAGCTTTTTCCCTCACCCCGTTCCTAAACCCACCCCACTGCTGTCACAGGGCAGACGCATAAGGCAAAAAGTCCTCGTCGGGACCGCCGGCTCCCACCCTGTCACCATCAGGAACGGGATGCATCCCTTCCTCTAGTCCCGGGTTGGTGGTCGCTGCTTCCAGGGTCCGTTTGTCCATGCCAGCATTGCTGTCTCCCGCCTCCGGCCCTGCCTGGCGAGCAGCACATCGCCTTGCTCTCCCCCAGGCAGCTCCATGCTCTCCCTCCATCCTCTCCTTCTCCTGCAAGAGCCTCGGTTGTGCTCCCGAGATCTAATTCAATTACAGCCTCTTCAAATATTTCAGCTAGGCTTTGAACTGTTTGGTGGAATCTGTATCTAGCAAAAGCTGGATTTGCCTCTTTATTACAGGCACTTCCTATGTATGAGAACGAGTTGCCACCACATTAGCATGCCGGTCACCGAGTTGCCACATACAAAAGGGGCCACTGCTTTTTTAATGCTTTCTTCCCCCTGCTCTAGAGGACGAAGCAGCCTCCAGTTTCTCCTTGGGGTATGCTCTGTGCAGAGCCTTGCAAGCAAACCATGAGAATCAATGACGATTATGATTCATAACCGGCGTATTTAATGCATGATTTTTCCAGCCTCGTTTTTTTCCCACGGACACGGCAGTCCGGGAGCGCGGGAGCCAGCAGTGCCATGTGCTGCAGGAAGGGGTTGGTCCTGCCGCAGAGAAACATCTTCCACCTGCTTTACAAATGAGGACCGTAAAGAGTTTCCTACAACAACTCCCCCTCCCAGCTACTTGCTTCGCCTCCGAGCGTACGACTGAGGTAAAAACAGCCTCTGTCCAGGCAGGAGTGGTCCACGAGGGCAGGGTGCCAACAAAGAGACAAGACGAAGGTGAAGGAGAGGAACGTGTTCGGCTCTAAAACTCCCTTGGCTCCACGGAGGTTGGACGTGTAAATCTGCTGGTTTATAGAAGAGATACATCACGTTGCTTTGTCTGTGTAGGTAAAACCCACGTGAAGTTTCACTGGGCAAGAGGATGCACTTTGAGATAAATCTCCTGCTCTGCTTGAGCCCACTTGAGATGTCGGCCAAGCTGCGCTGCTTGCGAGTGGTGAATGGTGTGCTGACTCAACTGGGCAGAGAGAGACCTGCGCGGGGAAGCACGGCAAATACTAATAACTGTTTCTTATCCCTCTTTTGTGGGGTTACCTATAAGCCCAAGCCACAGGGGTTGGCTCTTGGGTGCTGGACCCGAGGTTTGGGTCTTAGAGATGGCAGGTGGGAAGGGTTCTGTGGCATCGGTGCCATTTCTCCGTGTCTCACCTTCATGCTCTTGCAGAGGTCAGCCGGCTCTCCACCATCAGGTGATGATAAAAAAACCAAAAGGCAGTGCTTTGGAAACGGCAGTCTTCTAAGGGAAAGAAAGGCTGGTACAGTCGAGATGCGCTCAGCCACGGCTTCGTGTTGAGCGGTACGGTCAGTCGTCCCAGAAGGACGAGGTACGTCCCTCCTTGCAACCCTCCGGCCTCACGCGTCCGTCTAAAGCAAAGCCCAGCCGCACCTGGATGCGCCGCTTCGGCTTATCGGCTTGATGCTGCTCTATATGCTGTTGCTTTTGCAGGAGAAAAATCCTCTAAGTCTCTAGGTAAATAGGACCTGCTGCCTTTTTGCAACGCATTTGCAGCTTTCTGAGCGCCCTGCAGATGTGCCAGCCTGGGCCTCGCGTTGCGCAGAGCAAACTTGCCATCTAGTGGGTGAGAGCATCTCTGCAGAGGTGGCCCAGCTTGGTTTGCCCGCAACAGCCATCAGAGCAGGATTTGTCTCTAATGGGGTCGTGTAAAAGAGAGAACTTCCACTTAACCTAGCCTTTGGGGTGAGAAGAGCACCTTCCCACAACGACTGATGCAACTGCTCTACATCTGCTAATTGCAAAGAGACTGGATGCCCAGTTTTAACTCCGAGCTTGCTTTTAGCCCACTAATATTAGGCAAGGTGAATCCTGCGTGCATGGCCACAGGCAGTCAAAGGCCACAGGCCGCTGGCCTGGGGATTTACCATCTGTCCGTGGCTTTCTTTTCGGCTCTGTGGCTGCAACTGGAGCTCCAGTGCAGGGTCCAGCGACTGCAGGGATTTTTTTTCTTGCTGCTTGCCTGATTGCCATGTTTTTCATAGTTCTAATTAAAGTGATAACTCCGTATATTTCCAACACCCATTATATGCATCTCCTGCAGGTAATTGGATTTTAAAAAAAAAAAAAAAAAAAAAAACAAAAAAAAAAAAAAAAAAGAGAAAAAAAACTGTTTTCTTCTGGCAGCTCCTACAAATTAGCAGTACGCAAAGTGTGTTTCCCTGCAGCGTTATAGCGGGGCCCCTCCGTTAAACACCCACGGATGCGCTCGGCCTATAATGTCACCGAGCGGCGGCTGTTCCGCAGCTCTAGCTTCTGCCCGCCTATCCCCAATTTTAGAGAGGATTTGGCAGGTGCCACGATTTACTGCCCGTTGCTAAAGCAAGCATCGGAACTTCTCCAGGAAGAGTTTAAAGCATCCTGCGCGCTCAGCAGCAGCGCGTGGCAGCAGGTTCCCTCTTCCCACCCCACGTCCTACGGAGCCACCGTGGCGAGTTTCGGCAGCGGGAGCAGGGCTTCGTCACCCGAGGGCTTGTGCAAGATTTCCTCAGCAGTAACACTCACACGAACCAGGAGTTACGGAGCGGAGAGAGGCTCTCGTCTGCAAACTCAGGGGCTGTTTGCGCTCCGTAAAACGTAACGGCGAGTTTGAAGTGCGACGCGGAAGGGGGGGTGGAAGAAGCCCTTCTCGCACCGCGAGCGTGAAATATGTCGGGTGTCAGGTTATTACTGGCTTTCGCCTGTCGTAAAAGCAACTCTTGAAAATCATTTAAACATTTTTATTAAGGTTGCCGAAAGAATGGGAAAACCAGTTAATGCATTGGAATATTAAGTGATAAGGCTCTTCATTTGATGGCAACCATTATTCTCATTCTCTTCAGCCCTAAAGAGCTTTTATGGCCAAGAACCTTCTGTTTGACAGTCTTTCAGACGTGAAACCATTAAATGTGAACCGGTTTCAAGCAAGGTTAAGAGAAATCAGAGAATTAGCAGTATAAGTAGCCAAGCACTGAGGGGTCGAGAGGGTGGAAGGTGCTTGTCCTTCTTGGGTGTGGGGAGGAGACCCTACAAACGGAGGACGGCAGGAGATCCTGGGGTCTTTGCCTTCCTAAACCAGTGCCCTACACAGTTTTTTTATGGGGAGATCCATCTCTGTCTCCCCCCATGATAGCCCTCCCATGGGAAGGGATGTAGGATCCAGGGCTGGTTTGTGGTGACGGGATTGCTGTGTGTGCCTCAGTTTCCCTACCTGAAATCCCTGAGCTGGTTTGCACTGGGGGTGTTGGCGCGTGGGGCTGGTCCCACGCGTGAGGGGTGATCTGAGGGGAAATGGATCTTTTTTACTCAAGGGGTGATTTCTTCTTTCTCTCTTTTCCATTTTTTTTGTCATTTTTTCTCCCTGAGAAATGAGTTGTCATTAACTTCCTTTTATTTGGGGTTTTTTTTCGGTTTGTTTGTCTCACAGGGAGAAGGAGAGGCATGTGCAGCTTTCATTATCTCACCCACCGGTGGGGAAGATGGAGGTTTTTGTCTGCATTTTTTTGGATCTCCTTTCTCCCCAGGAAGGCCAGGTACCACCTCTTAATTTCTTTGTTTCCTCTCCCTTTACTGACAGTTCCCTGTTTTGATCAGAAGGATTTAATATTTGCTTCTATTCATTATTTTTTTTCCCTTGGATCTGCTTGATTTTTTTCATACCTAATGAAAAAAATCCTTATTTCTTTTTCTTATTTTATTCCATGTTCTTGTTTTTTACCAAAAGATCAGCTTCCATGACATGTATTTTTTTTCTCACTTCCACAGTTTTTCTAACTGATTTGCTGATTTATTTCCTCACCATCTTCATACTTTCTCACTTTTTTCAATGAAGCATGGTGGACTTTTCCCGCCCTCCCCCCAGATTTTCACCTCTTTTTGCTTCACTTTTTCTTTGGGGCAAAGCAAAGGGATTTTTTCCCTCTTTCTTCCCACTGGGTCAGAAGCCAGGGCATTTTCCCTGCACTGCTGCTCCCTGTGTACCAAATTCCTTAAGCACAGCAGGGCAGCAACAACCTTTATCTCATTTACCACTTTTCCTCTGATGAACAAAATGGTGGCAAATATTGTTCCTCATTTTTCTCATTTCTTTCCCATCATTTTTCATGTGATGCCTCCAGTGGAACAACACGGCAGTGGTTTCCTCTTGTTTTTCTTTTCTTTTTTTTCCCTTAATTTTCTATCGAGCTTCTCATGTCACCCAAGTGGCAACGGGTTTTCTTTGCTCCCGCTTGGGTGGGTGGTTTTCCCTTTCTTTTTCCCCCCCTCCTCTAATCTCTTCTCACAAGGGATGAAACAACAGCATTCCTGACGGGGAGGGAGGAACCATAAACACCCCACAGCCTTCACACAAGTCTCCTGGCAGGAAGGACCATGCCCAGCATGGAGGGTCCCCTTGCCCAGAGGCTCGTTTTTAACCCCCTGCTTGCCGAAGGCCATCAGACCACCTAAGAAGATGCCAAATGTGCTCCAGGCAGGCGTGCAGAAGACCTGGGAGCGTTGTGGACAGTCTGTTGGCTGGCCGCCTGTCGGTGGGGTTGGGAAGGGTAGGGTTTGGTGCTCCTTTGGAAGTGGCTCTTAAGGGGCTGGTAGGACAGGTGGTTTGCTTTTCTCAAAACGTCTTGGGGGTTATTAAAGAAAATGATTCCGCATTTGCGACAATTAAAGGAATAAGGCAAATCCGAGTAGGCTTCGCTTCTCACAGTTCCCGAGGAAGGATGGGAGTTGCGGCCCATGACCAAAGGTTACTGATAACCCAACGTTTTCCAGAAAAAAAGGAAAGAAATCAGTAGAAAGAATAAAGAGCTCTGAACACCCACCTTTTTTCCCAGATCCCTGAGGGACCAGCTGGGCTGGGATCTGCCAGGAAACCATCTCTGGCTCTTCAGCTTTCTCCAGGGACATGTGAAACTGCCAAGAGCAGCACAGGGATGTCTCTGTTTGTCCATCATCACCTGCAGTTTCCTAGGGATAGTGTGGTCTGGTCAGCAAAATTGCTTCAAATTAACCAGCTTTTTCTAGATGGTGTGGGAATTAATATATGTATATGAGAACATTCACTGCTCTATGACCATGCTTCTGCAAGAATTGGGGTACGTAAGCAACATGAGCAGAAACGCTCTTGTTGGCTGGTGTTCGCCAACACCAGCAGGATTTCATTGCCATAAATCAAACATGTTCAGTTAATTACTGTCGATTCCTCAGGGATGGTGGAAATTATTAGGAAAACACCTTTGATTAATCCCCATTACCTAGAACTGATAGGAAATCTTTGTTAAAACCCACTGATGCCCCCGCCCAGCCACTGCTACCCACAATGCACTAGGCCAAGGGCTATGGCCCTGGGAAAAAATATCTTCACTGACATTCATCAGAAAGCTGAGAAATTGCCACTACAAGGTAAGCACGGCTCATCGTCACTCTCGTTGCTCAAAATTGCCAGGAATAAGGAGAGTGCCTTATCCAGAGCAAAACCAGACATCCTGACCCCCCTCCCCCCCGGCCTGAGATGATGGCTTTTATCACCATAAATTATATGTATTTCCACTACAGGCAGCTGCCTCGGCGTAATTCACCTTTGCAGCAAGTCGCTGCTCCCTCCAGCACGCCCTGCCTTCATGGCAGTCAACCAGCGTACAAAGAAACTGGTTTCCAGTCACAGCCATGTCCTTACGAATGCCGGGACCTGGGTATATTAAGTTGGCTGGAATTCCTAGGGATGCTGGGAATTAATCAGCTGATGATAAATCTGCTCCTGATCAACCATCCTTAGCTCCCATTTCCCCGGGAAAGGGGGAATTAACTCACCACGGGCACAAACCGCCTCCAACCAGCTGACGTCATCTGCGGAGACTGGGAACGAATGAGACAAATACGCCACCAAATACGACTGCCAGTGCCCCAGCCATAAATAATAACGGGAGTTGTTCGGTATAAGTATGAGATGCATCTAATAAATCTAATTACCTAGAAATTAAGAGAATTAATCAGCACAAGACAAGCCTACCCTTGCTTAACAACAATACCAGCCATTCCACGCAAATGATCAAGTGATGCTTTATCAACAAAATCTGCACCTGAGGAAGCAGCACTTTGCAGGGGTGGTGGGAACTGATCTTGGCAGCCAGAGGAATGGAAGGAAACACAACCAAGAAACACACTGTTGAGCGGGTGGGTTTCTCGAGGGAGTTTTTGTCGTGGGACAAGCAGGTCTCTTCACCACCAAAACCTTCCAAACGCAGTTACCTTCTGTGAGCAAAATACTCTTCGCTACTTGCGACTTTCAGAGGCGTTTAGTAACTAAATTTGTTAAAACAAAGGAACAGCTATAGCTCGTCCCGATCATCATAAACACCCTAGAAATAGTGGGAGATAGTATAGGCAAAAAATGCTGCTGATTGGTTAGTAGCCTGCAGAAATTATTGGAATTGGATAGGAGACAGTAAACATGCCTTTAGTTAAGCACTACTGCACACTGCATTACTGTATGACACTAATAACTAACCAGGAGAAAAAAAATGTCTTTTGCAGGCTGATTTTGTCTCAGAATAGTAGAAATTAATCAGCAGATGGTAAATGTACTTCCATAAAAATCACCATGCTCCACATTCCCTATTGATTGGCTGGAGTTACTCATGATAATCAAAGGAATATAGCTGATTAACCAGAACTGCCCAGGAATAGTGGGAATTAGTTAATTAACATGAGGTAGGTACATTTTCATTTAGTCAATGCTGACTAGGAGCTGTGGGTATTTCTCATCATAAGCAGAAATTGTCTGCTTACCTGGCACTTCGCAGGAAACTGCTACAATCAAATGTGACTAAAATTAACTGCCACCCCCCGAAAACAGCAAGAGCACCAGACCGTATCAGCATAAAGTAAATACATCTTCAATTAGCCACTACCCGTAATTCATACAAATGATGGGAGTCTTTGCCACAGCCCCAAATGGCTCTGATTAACCACCATGGCTAAAGAATCAGGATAATTAACGAGCAGGAGGCAAATACGTGCAGCATATACGATTAAGCACCTTAGGCTCTGTTTCCTGGGACGGCTGGCATTCCTGCTGGGCAATTTTTCTCGGTCCAGGTGCCCAGGAGGTGACTGCAGACCGGCTGAGCCCCTTCCTCCCAGTCTCCCGGCCGGTCCGCGGGGACGCTCTGCGGTGTTGAGACCAGAGCTCCTGCCGAGGGAGGCTGGATGAGACCGAGGTCCATCCCTGCTGGTCCAGGACCAAGCCTGCTGGCTGTGACCCCCCCGTCCTGGCCAGCTCACACTCCTTCCCATCCATCGCCGGCTCTCCAGCCTTCAAGTCCAGCCTTGCAAATGGCTTTGCCCACCCACTGGAAGCCTTGCAGCCCTTCTTTCATCTCTGGCCGGCCCTCGGACCAACGCTGGCCAGGTCCAGCACCCCCGGGCAGCCCGCGGTGCTGGTCCGGCCCCAGGCTTGGCTGGGAAGGACGTCAGCCTTTTGCTACCTGGGTCGGGCCGCTCGCGTTTGCAACCGGCTCCTCTTCAGCTACCGCCGGCTTTACAGCTTATTTTTCTAGCTTGCATTAAGTCCTTTTCGCGTCGCCCGGGGGTCTCCGCGCTGTTCTTAGCACGTGCTTTGACTTGTAACTTAACGCTTCTGCTCGGCGAAGGCACCCCTGGCCCAGGCGCCCGCCCGCCCGCCCGCCGCTACGCGAGCCCATCCCAACAGCGCCCAGTAAGAGCTGGGAGAAAGCGGAGAGCTCTGGCTAACAGCCTGCTAGGGATGCGGGCACTTACAGGTGAGCAATTTCCCACAGGCCTACGCAATACTTCCAGCTAATTACCCTGGCTGCAGTTCCCGCGGAAGCACGGGGACGACGCTTTCCTTCTGACAAACCGATTATGCCGAAGTCTCTAACGCGGCTGGGACGTGATTATCCGGATGCAACTGCTCTGCCTTTCCTCTCCCTTTCAGAAAAGGTGAGAACGGCTCACACGAAATGAGGATGCCACCAATTACTCTGCATTTCTCAGAGGGGGGAATTTAATCAGCACAAAGCAAATACATCAGCCGTGAACCACGAGTATCAGCAATCCCCGGGCATTAGGAGATGCTCTCCATAAGTAAATATCTCTAACGGGCGAGCGCTCTCCATAAAAACATACAAAATTACTCAGCAGGCAGGCGAGTGATCTTCCAGCTAAGCAGCACTGCTGCAGGTGGGTGGCTCTGTCAACAGTAGAAAATACCGAATTTCAAACCTCAAGCTGCCGTCTATTCATTTCATCCAAGCAGGAGGTGGGGAGCATCTCCTGCTTCACCCCCCTTGGAGGCCCAAAGCCATCATAGACCATAGGACTGGGAGCTCCCAGCAAAGGTCCCAAGCCTTTGTGGTTCAACACACCCCTTTCACCATCTTGGTTAGGATAATTCCTTCTTTTTTCCTCTGCAAAACATGCTCTGCATTCCTTACGATCACAGATAGCCAGTCCCCAAGGCCTTCAGCCAACCTGGCCGGTCTGCCAGGCAGAGACCTCCTCTTTCTGCAAACATCCAGAGATGTCAGAGCTGCTTCCCTGGTCTACACGGAGCTGGATGTATATTTTATTAATATAGTACTATGTTCTATTATATCAGTGTATATATTGATATACCAGATGTATTAATTACATTATATTATATTATATTAATTATATTTATTATATTACTGGATGGAGACAACCATTTCCGTGTTTCAGGCCACACATCCTTTGCTTGGCATAAGAGTCTCCCAATACCACCCATAGCCCTTTCTTACTACCAAAAATACTCAGCATCTCTGGCTGCTACTTTTGTACCTTTTTCAAAATTGTATTCAGATATAAATCACCATTTACTTCCAAATTGCATGTCATACGTCACCACTTCCAGGAGTTTAGGAGTTTCCAGGATGCTGTGTCTCGCTCCCGGTCCCAAAAGCAGAGGTTTTGGGCTGGAGGCATATTTCAGCGCTGCCACTGACGCAGACAGGCAGAGGGGACCGTACACGGTCCGTCCTTCCTGTTTTCCTCCATTATCTTCTTTTGGCTGGCAGCGAGCTGCAGTTTTAAGGTGAAAAGAGCTGGAGTTTCACAGGCAGCTGCTGATTTAGAGACCCGAATTTCCGGGGTAACACACCTTTAAGTAGGATAACCTTGGCTCCCGAGGGAAACAGAGTTCAACACAGTCCTGCAAAAAACCCCTCCAAAAACCTAAAAAAAAATAAAAAAATCCCAAGAATGAAAATCTTTTAACTTAATCACTCCCCTACATGCACAGGTACCCAGCTGCTGGCTGGATTTCGCCGGTTAGCGAAATCTGAATCAGCAGCAAAGCTGGCACTGGCTCGCAGGGCTTGGCCAAGCCCCAGCACCTTTTAGACGAGTCAGGAAAGCCCTAGCGCGCGGCACCATTCCCCAAAATTTCAGAGACTCCCTCCTCGCCGTTTAGTTTTAAAGCCATTTTGCAACGCGGCCGGCAGGCAATTTTAACCCGTCGCACGGGAGCCGAAGGCAGCCCTGGGACGTCGCGGGGTCTCCCAGCTTTGCACCCAGTGGTGGTTACGGGAGCCTGTTCCCGGGCTCAGGTCTCCTACAACCTCCTGCCCGCCAGCTCCCCTGCGAGGGACCGCTCTGACCATTACTGAACGCAAGCTGGGCCGCACGTTTTCCCCATCGCCTCCTCTCCCCAGCCCAGCCGTGGCGAAGTGCAGAGAAGGCATTTCCCACCCGCGCAGCCGAGGTTACCCCCCCCCCTGTACCTTCACGGGGTCCCTGCTCCAGTGAGAAACACTGTTCAGGGGCTTGCTGGAGAAGTCCTCCGTGCCTTGAGGAGCTGCCTGGTCCGCCCTCCCAGGACCTTCGCTTTCCGTCTGGAGGACGGGTAACGACCAGGAGTTATCTCGGGACCTTCCTGTGGAGGATGCTGCTGTTCCCCGGTTCACCCCCTGACATTCTGGAACAAAGAGCAAATCCAGACCTTACATGAACACGCAAAGGACCTTGGATGTGCAGAGGCAGGACGAGATAAGGAACAACCGGCTGCTTTGGGGGCAGAAGTGTAGCACTTCAGGCGCTTTAAAAGCAGCAGTATCGCTTTCCTGCTTCCCTTTGACAGGAGCTGATGGAGTCGGCCAGGCGACGATCAATACCGAGGCCAAACAGCCTCTGTGAGCCCAGCTCCTCCTGCAGCTGGAGCTGAAAACCCTCTGAAACCAGTGAAATACTCTCCGTGCCCTCAGAGCTCGCCCCGGGGGGGGGGGTCTCCAGAAGTCTCACACTCGCACCCACCAGCGGAGGTGGCTGCAGAAGGGTCCCCACCGGCCCCTCAGGCACAATCACACGGACACTGGTGGGTTTCAAGCCACTAGGGTCTTTTAGGGGGAAATGAAGCCTTCTGCAGAGCATAAGGGATAAAGCTGGCGTAAGAAACAGGAGGAGAACGGGGCGGTTTGTGGGGGGTCTCGGGCTGTGGCAGCAGAGCTCTGGAGCTGCTCTACCGGAGGAGAAAAAGGAGCACAGACAGATGAAAATGGCTGTGCTTGCATCCAGCTCCCGCAGCACCAAACGGCCTTTGTACAGGTGACCTGCACCTTTCCAGCTTTATTCCCAGAGCAAACGTTTTTCCTGCGTGGAAGGGGAGGTATAAAACCGTCAAAAATCGACAAGCAGTGCGAGATCAGCTGCGTTCCGACTCCTCCTTCTGACACCTTCCAAAGCGTTCCTCTCCTCCTCCGAGAAGATGCCGATGACATCCTCAAATATTACAGGGGCATGCAACAGAAACCAAACACCCTGAGAGTGCTGACCTGGAACAACTGGGCGCTTTTGGAAGCTCTAGGTCAGGGTTTGCCCCCACGAGCTGTGAAAACAAGGCACGCATCTGTACGGGGAGTTACCGGCATTGCACGACCAGAAAAGCCCAGCTTCAGGGCCGCCTGGAAAACGTGTGGTGACGCGCCAGCTCCCATACTCAGCTATTCTTCCTGGTCTTGGGCAGCAAAGCATCTTCTCCCTCCAATCCTCTGGATGGCTCCAAAGCAAAGCAATAGGCAAGGCGGCAGAGCGGTGCTGGCAGCTCCAGCCAGGCAGAGCAGGAGCTGCAGGTGTCGGTGCTGAGCGGGTTCCCACCTGCACCCCAGCATTAAAAAAAAAAGTCAAAACTTGGAAAAAAAAGTGAACGTATGACTATTCCAAAAGACAGAAGCGCTATGGTCTAGCTCCATCCACCGCCTCACATCATTCTTTAAAGGCTTCTCCCAGGCATGCATTAAAGTGACCCCCAAACCCCAACATTTCTGTGGGACTGTGAGTGCTAAGTCTTCAGGTAAAACTCCATCACGAGAGTACTCCCAGCTCAGTTCCCATTTAAAAGGAGACGTCCCACTCCGGAATCAAACACAACAAACACCTCAATTAGGTCACGTAGGTTTCAATTTTTTTTTTTTTTTTTTTCCTGTGAAATAATTGCAACTTACCACGGCTGCAGGCAGCCTCAAACCAAATCAAAGCGTTGCAGGAGAGAGACCAGCACAAGCAGTTCCCCGTGCACATGCCGCCCAGGACCCTGCACCCAGGACCCCGCACCCAGGACCCTGCACCCAGCACCCTGCACCCCAGCATCTGGGAGGCTGCACCGCAGAACCCGGCGCCGGGCGCTCAGGGATCTGCGCCCAGACGCTGCCCCAAAACGACGCGCACCGCACGGCCGTCCCCGCTCCTCCAGGCGCGCACAGCCCCTAAACCCTCCTCGTCCCCATCCCCGCCGCTCCGAACCCCGCAGCACCCTCCCGCCTCCGTTTACGCACCCGACGCAGAGCCCGAAAGCAAAAAGAAGATTTGTCGCTATTGCTTTAAAGAAGGGGAGCTCTCTGGGATTGCTTTGCCCCCAGCAGCACCCGGCGAACCCACGCAGAGAGGGATGTCGTAGTGCCGGTCACCTGCGGCATCTCCAGCGGGAAGATGAAGGTCAAGGAGAACGCGTCTGAGGTCCCTCAGCGAGAGCCACCTCCGACCCCGCGGCCACCTCCGAAGGCAGAGGGGAGGAAGAGGCCCCTCTGTGGGACAAATTACACGCGGAGACACGTCCAGGGAAACCACACGGAGACTTTCTCTGCATTACGCAGCCGCTGGAGCGGCTGTTCCCCAAACCCAGCGATCGGACGAGTCCCCACCAGGCCGTGACCCACTTGATTCTTCAGGACTGACCTTGAAAATCTTGGTCTGCGTAGAAGACTCCATGCGGGCAAGCAGAGCCAACAAAGAAAACATTTAACTTGCGCTACAAGGGAGAATATCTCTGCACACCAAGCTGGCAGTGTAGAAGTCCAGGTCCTTCTGTTACTAATAAACATGAAATGTTCTTCTCTGGAGAACCTTCTCTCTTTTATACCTTCAGAAACACCGGTGTGACTGTAGCCCAGCAGATGCTGTCTCTGATCCAGCCAAAGCTCTTCTTTGGTCTTTTTCCCCCCGGTAACCGTGGTGACGCTGGATGAGCCGCAGGCTGCGGCTGAGGCTGTTCTCTTCTCCTGGCATTTGGACGGCTCCTGCGAGAGCATCCTCCAACGACCAGCCAGGCTGAGCCCTGGCAAAGCTCATCTCACCCTGCCGCCTGGCTGGGGTCTCTGCCCCAGGCAGACTCACTGGTGCTGCAGAAGCCGTGACTGGTGAGCAAAGCTTCTGGCGGGGCTCAAAACATTTCTGGGGTGATTTTCGGGGGACGGTCCCCCGCCTTCATCTTCCACGCTGCTCCTTCACCTGCTGGGCCCAAAGAAGAATCCAGGTGTTCGCGCGGCGGCAATGGTGGGAGGCATGGAACCAGACGCGCAGGAGCAAATGCAGAGTCACGGCACGAGGCGCTGCGAAAACAGAGGCATGGCTTCATCCCAAGCTGCAAAACAACACGAAAAATAAGCAAAGACAGAAACAGATGCTTCGGCTTACACTGAGCGCTGGGGAATAATAAAAAAAAAAAAAAAAAAAAAAAAAAAAAAAAAAAAAAAAAAAGCTGGTAGGAGCAAGGAGGTGCAGTCCAGCCAGGGAACATCAGTGCAATGTGCTCTCCTCGGGGTCCAGAGCTGGTCTGTGATAACAGGAGGCAATGCATGTCCCTCCACCCAAAGACCTTTTTTGCAGCAGACGGCAGGGAAGGAAGAGCACTTCTGTATTTTTCTTTTCCTCATTCTGTGCAGGCTCATATCACTTTCTGAGCAGTCCCGATATGCTGAGCAAACGTCT
Organism: Aviceda cuculoides; assembly: GCA_035590195.1. Lineage (NCBI taxonomy): Eukaryota > Metazoa > Chordata > Aves > Accipitriformes > Accipitridae > Aviceda > Aviceda cuculoides. Next base: position 966,130 of record JAVJGG010000088.1, read on the forward strand.
TCACTGGTTTGTAAATAAATCCATATAAAAATGAGTGGGAGGGCAAAGACAGTTTGTCTCTAGCCCCGCCGGCAACCTCTAGCCCAGCCTGAGAGCACAGGAGGCAGCTCCAGGGCGAGCAGGACCTCGTCCCGACCTGCTGCCTCTGCTGCTTTTCCTACTGCTTGGCACCTTCCTCCGAATGGCAGCTGGACTGCAACGGCCACGCTCAGAAACTGGGTTGCGGGAGTTTGGGAATAAGATGGAGTTAAGCCATACGTGGAGGAACAGTGTATAATTTCCATTATTCCTCAGTTACCAAAGGGAAACTGGTGAATGCAAAGTGTTTTCCTTGTTTCGATTATAGCGTCCCTGCTCCAGCACCTGGAATAGACTTTGCTGCGCACGAAACACAGCAGCGGCTGACTTTGGACATGGGATAATTTAGAGCTTAAAGTGTGAGCAAAGAGTATTTGAACTTCCACTGTCCGGAGCTGTTTCTTTACACCAACGGGTCTGCCAAAGAGAGGAACAAAAGAATATCTGAGAGCTGAATCTCCCCCAGCACCCTGTAAACTCACATCCCCCTTCCAAGAATTTTTGCCGTGCAAGCTCAAAGCCTCCTAGTCATCCTTCAGCGTTTCCATCCACCATCCCCAACTCCTCCCAGCTTTTGTTGGAGAAGCAACCGGTGACAAACCAACCCCAACGTTTCCATGAATTGTTGAAGAACGAGCAAGTTCTGTTATAAAAGTCCATCACTAAAACAAAGTTCACCACGGCTGATCTTCCACTTACTACGTCTTCAGCCTCCTCCAGAATCAAAACCTTCACGCACATAACAAGGAGGGAAGGGCTGACACTCAGACAGGGAACGCCACAGGTGAAATTCCCGGTGCCGAAAACGTTGCTGTGGTCATTCAGAGATCTGGGAGCCATTTCTGCATCAATCTTCTGCTAAAGGATCGGTTTTCTCTTTCCTAGTATTATTCACATGACCAGGAACCTCAGCCCGCTGTTTGTGAAGACATTCATGGAGCCTTGCAAGCATTTGGGTTTTAATTAAAAGCTCTTCAGAAAAAAAAACATAGCCTGCACCACAGCTTTCTTTGTGAAACTTAAAGGGAAAAAAAATAATGCAATAACTTGAGCAAGGGAGCGGCTGAGCATTATATGTAATTTCAGAAACCTCCCCAATCCAACATTGCAGAAAAACATAATGAAAAACATTTTTATTTTAATTGGAAAGAAAGCATACAGATATTTCAATTCTCATCCCCTCCCTTCCCCTGGAAGGAGGCGTAGTTATAAAGCACTGCAAGAAATTCTCATTTCCCCCCTCGCATATGGAGAAACTCTCCTTGGACATTCTCCTGCAAATTAAAACCAGCATTCTCTCCCATGAGACGCATAGACTGAGAAATAGGTTTCTCCTTTTCAAAATTAAATGAAAGCATCTAAACAAAACAATTCCCCGTGATGTTTGGTTTTTGGTTTTTTTTTTTTTTTTTCTATTAAACATTTTTGCCTGCAGCCGTCCCCAAGGAGCAGGCACTGCCCGACGCAGGCAGAGGGTGCGAGGCCGCGGGCTGGAGGAGCCTGGCAGCTGCCGTCCCCCGCCCAACGCCGAGCCCTTGGCCACCAGTGCCCCCAGTTAAGGCGACAGACGGGTGCGGACAAGGCAAGAGATTTACCAAAAAGCCCCCGGCCGCGCGGCGCGGGCAGAGGGCACAGCCCCGAGAGCCAGGGCTGCTCTCCGGGTCAGCCACCGTCGCTCGAAGCCCACCCTGGCCCGGGGGCTGTGCAGGGCGAGACCCCCCTCCCCGTCCCCAAACCACCTTTTTCCCGCAGCCGGCAGGTCCCTGGGCTCCCTCTTCCCTCCACAGCTCCGCGAGGTGACGCTGGATTTGTCCTCGGAGCGGGACGCGGAGCCCGCGGCTGGGGGAGAGCGGGGGCCAGCCGGAGGAGACGGGTGGAAGAGCCGGCGTTCCCCAAAAGGGCCAGCGGCTCCTCCGCAAAGGGGGGCCTGGGGTCGCCCAGGTGGTTGTAAGAGACGGAATTCTTATCTTGAACCATTCTGCCTCAAAGTTTGTTAGGGGTGGGGGCTGTGAACTAACGTATCTCGAGCCCTTTGTCTCTGGGATGGCCCGTTTAAGCGGGACACTCCTCTGTCCGTAAGGGCAATTCCCAGGCCATGGAGGAAACGGGGCTGGAGCTGATAAGATACTGGTTTCTGGTATGGATCACAGGAAGATCGTGTGATAGACGAAACCCGCAGCACAGGACATCGTCGGCATATGCCCTATAAAAACCTGCCGTGGGGCTTCTGGCTGCCGGCTTCTGCTTCTGCTTCCTTTTCCACCACCGAAGTATCGAAGACCGAGGACCAACGGGACGCCGCTGGATCTGTGGTGGTGACTATCCCGGCAATCCTATCCCGACTGCCTGCTTGATTTCTGCCTTTTCTTCCATTCTATCCTATCGCCGCCACTTTTTGACACTTTTGATAATAAAAGCTGTTTGGGGTATACGGCATCTGACCTCGTTTGTGTCTTAATCTCGCTCTCGGGATCACATAAAAACCTTCCCCGACATCGGATCGGGACAGTGGCCCAGGCTGGGCGAGCAGAGTCCTGCCAAAGCGTGAAGCAGCCCGCGGTTACGGCACCCACCTGGGCGCTGCTGGCGAAGCCCCGCGGCGCGGCTGGGGAGGGGGTCGTGGCCGC
>JAVJGG010000088.1:968934-980279 GCA_035590195.1 Aviceda cuculoides
TCCCCGCGGCCGGGGGGGTGCCCAGCCTGCCCCGGCACCGGCGGCTCCCGGGGGTGGCTCAGGGGGTGCTCCAGCCGGGCGCTCCCACCAGCCCTTTCCTGCGGGATCGGTCGCTGGGATCAGAGCGGCACCTGCACCACCCGGATCTGCACGGCCCCTCTCGCGGGCAAGGCCTGGGGGGAGCGGCACATCTGGGCTGCTGTGCTCCCCAGCGCCGCTCCCCCGGCCAGCCCAGCGGAGCCGGGGGGGGTGGTGCTGTGGATGGATGCGACGTGACCAGCCACGGTGCGCCCCAGCGCCTGCCGCCGGGGCACCGAGCCGGAGTTAGCCCGTATCCCCACCCGTTCCCGTCTCCCTTCCCCGACCTGCTCCAGGGCCTCCCGGAGCTGCCGAAGAGCATCCGTCTTCTCCTTCTGGAGCAGCACGTGGAGCCGGTCCAGGGCTTCCCGCCTCTGCCGCAGGAGGGAGCGGGTACGGCGCTCCAGCTCCCGGAGCCTCTGCAAGAGAAGCTGGGGTCACGTCACCCCTTTTGGCAGCTCACGCCCACCCTCCGGCTCCAGGCAGGCTCTTCCCGAGGGCAGACTCCATGCAGGATTCCCGAGTCTATCCTGGCCAGGGCGACACCACCTCAGCCTGCTCCGGCACAGGGCTTGATGACCCCCCAGCCCCGGCAAGAACCGAGGTTTGGCGGGGAAGCGTCATCAGCGTGGGGACCGTCACCCTGGGGTCACTGCGGAGCTGCAAGCCCTGCCTGCTCCTCCTGCCTGCGCCCAGGACCCCCGCGCTCCCTGCCTCCGCTGGGATTCCCCAGGGACCTTCCCACCTGCGGACCGATAACCCCAGTCCGCGTACAGCCATACGGTTGTTTTTTCCCAACATATTCTTGTCTTAAAAGCTCCGGCCTCTCTAGTGAAACCTTCCTGCAGATAAATTTAGTTTGGCGCTTTAGGAATTTGGGCAGCACCAAACACTTCCCATGGGACGTGTGCATGCCTGGGTAAAGGGCTTCGCCTCCGACAGGGGATGTAATGTGCTCCTTCCCTCCAGTGTGACGCTGGGCCCACCGGAATGCCGGGAGAGCACCAACCTTCTGTAGCTCCCGTTTCTCTTCTTGCAAAGCCGACGTTTTCCCTCTCTCCTTCTCCAGCCCCTTCTGGCAATCCGCACAGGCTCTCTGCCCCTGCCGAGACTGGAAAACCCTTCTCTTTTCCACTTCCCACCTCTTTGCCTCTTCCAGGAGCCAGCTCCAGCCCTTGTGTTGTGCACCGGAGCGGCGCTGCTTTTGCCTCCCAAAGCAGAGCCGGCGGCCGTGGCCGGCGCAGCCCCCTGCAGCCTGCTGTCCCCCGGCCCACCAAGGGCACCCCGGGACCCCCCCCACGCCTGAAGACCCCCCCACCCCCACCCCGGGCCGCGCCGGGCCAGCCCCGGCTCGGACCGTCTCCGGGGCATCTCACCGTCCGCCCCAGGTCTGTCGCGTCCCGACGGCAGGCATCCCGCGCGCGCGCCGGGCCAGCCCTGCGGCAGGGACACCGTCGCCCGCATCCCCATCCGCGCCGCTCCCCAGCTCCGCAGGCGGAGAGCCCACGGGATGCCCACCCAGCACCCAGGGAACCCAGGAGCCTCTTGGGTTTCCAGTGCCGTCTTCTGCTCCCAGGGCACTGGCAGGCACCTGTGGGCATCTCCAGCCTCGGTGCAGGATCCGTCCCCGCAGCCCCCGGCGTACCTGGCCCCGTCCCCTTTGCTCGGAGTCCCCTTCGCACCAGCTCCCAGCTCTCGCCTTCCCTCCTGGCTCCTCCGCAGGGACCAACGCAGCGACACCGGCTGTCCCGTCGCACGCTGGCAGCCAGGAGCAGGGTTATAAACCCATTTGCTCCTTTCCCTGTGCATTTCCATGACCACCACCGGAGCCAGCTCTCCACATCCCGGCAGAAAGGAGAGCCAGGAGCCATCCCCTCATCCATCGCTGAGCACCCGCTGCATCCTACCGCGGCTGGGGCTGTCCCCTCGGTGGCAGAAGCACCCACCCATCCCGCCGTACCCCACAGCAGGGCACAGCCAGCCCGGGGACGTACCTCGCAGGGCAGCACGGCTTTTTGCTTCCCACGCTGCCACCGAGACTCGGCCGCTCCGCCTGGGCAGGGTGACACATCTGCCCCGGTTCCGCATCGCCCAGAGGGTCCCGCTGCTGTGTCAGTACCTGCGGAAAAAAAAAAAAAAAAAAGCTGCACCTCCCAGGACACCCTGGCCCAGAGAGAAGGTCCCTGGTCCAGCCGTGCCCCTTCCCCCTGCTCGATCCCAGTCCGTCCATCCTCCCCCAGCACCCCACGGCCAGCCCAGACTCACGGTGAGCCGGGCAGGGAGCTCTCCTCTGCCCGCTGCCTGCTCCTTCCTTCTCCGTGTCACCCACGGCGAGGGTGACGATCCCTCCACGCCGTCCCTGGAGAGCCGGTGGCTTCTGCCACCTCGGCCCCGGGGGCTTGCTGGCGGGATGTCCCCCGCTCCCGGCTCCACCGGCCCCTGGCAAACCGCTGCCAGGAGAGCCCGTCCCTGCCCTGGTCCCGCTCCTGCCGGCAGAGATGCCTGGGGCTCTCCAGAGACTCCCAGCAGCCGGGTTTTCACCGCCCAAGGTGACGGTCAATGAGTCTTTCCCGGAGCACGAAAGCCGGTGGGGAGAGTCCTCCCAGCCCAGGGCCGGCTGCATGGAAGGGGCTGGCTGGGGACCCCCCCAGGCCACCCCCAAAGCGTCGCTCTGGCTCAGTCTGGATATCCTCCCTCCCAGGGACTCCAGGCTCTCCCTCCGCGTCAGACGTGGAGATCTGCCCCGCAAGGGACGTCTGCCTGGCTCCGCTGCCAACTGTCGCCGGACATCCAGTCTTCTCCCTGCGGGGAACAAGGACTCATCCTGCCCAGGATCATCTCCCTCAGTAGGGACATCCCCAGCGGGCTCATCTTCCTCCTCGGACAGCAGGGGCTCCACCATGCCTTCCCAAAACCTGGCAGCGAAGTCCTCCGTGCAGATAGAGCTGGAGCTGCTCCGGTCCCCCGGGCTGGGCTGGGAGCCGAGGAGCTGAGCCAGCTTCCAGCCGCCCTTCTCCCGTGGGACAGGGCTGGCATCCCCCCGGGGACAGCCGGCACGGCGTCCTTCCAGCTCTGTGTGGGAGAGCGGAGCCGTGAGCCTCCCCTGCGCCCAGGTAGGGATGGGAAGGATCCGTGTGGATCCGAACCAGCTTGGAGCTGCCGGTAATGCCTCACCAGGGAGCATTCGGCGCCTGCCTAAGCTCCAACACTGAAGGCATCCCACCCTCTCCAGCAAGCTCCTCAACCTCAACTGCTTCCGAAAGAAAAAGCCACAATATAATCCTTTTTTTTTTTTTAAACCAGGGGGATTTGTCGCCCTGACGGATGCGCCCAGGCATTGCCGCAGCAGCACAGCTCAGCGGCGGGCGCAGCGCAGAGGCTCGCCGGGGCAGCGAGGCGCAGGGGTGGGCTGCTGCTCTTAGCTCTTCTATCGCGATAAACGGGAAGCCGCTGCCCGATGGGAGAGTCCTGGCCCCAAACTTTTGCATCTTTGCAAAAGCCCCTCCGACAACATGTCCCGGTTTTGCTCTCCCAGCATTCGCTATTCCGGTCTCTGCGGTGGGCTGCTGTTTTATTGAAACAGCGTTAGCTGCAAAACCCTCTGCCTGAGCGCCAGCGCATCTGCTAGTCCTCGGCCAAGCATCGCTTTGCGGGAAGGTTCGGGCCTGGCAGGCTGGCGGGGCGAAGCGGAGCTGAGAAAGCACCGGAATGCCCTGTCCCCACTCACCGGCCATCCAGGAGCCAGCGGGGAAGGCGTCGGGAGAGATGTCACCGTCCCTGCTGCCGCCGGTGCCCCGCGCACCCGTGCCGTGCCGCTGCAGAGGGGACAGCGGGGCACGGGGCGCTGTCGGTGACCGGTGTGCCCCGGGTGGGGGGGGGGGGACACAAGGCAGGAGCACCCCGGTGTTGGTGCCGCGTTGTCCCCTGGGTGGTCCCGCTGCCCCCCCACATCTCAGCCCCACAATGCGAGACCCTTCCCGCACCCCACACCTGGCGGAGCCGAGCATCAGCGGCGTCCAGCCCGCGGTCCCGGCGTCCCCTTGCCCAGGATCCCGTAAACTCCAGCTGCTTCCCGGCATCCAGGTCTGCAGAGAGGGAGGAAAGAGGCGCTGCTGGTCGGGACAGAACAGCAGGTTAAAAGCCCGAGGGGGGAGGCAAAATCCCCCGTGTTGGGGGGGGGCGGGGGGGGCAGTCCTGTGGGGACAGGCAGGGAGGGCAGCAGGCAGCAGCCCTGGCTTCTTGCACCCTGGTCTTGCAAACTGCTCCACTACGGAGCGGCTGGGACAAGCCCGTCCCCGGCAGCACAGGAGAAACGGCGAGTTGGTCCGGGACTGGGGGAGAGCCCGGGACCCCCGTGCCCTGGGTGCAGCACCGGGCACCAGCGTGAGCCTTACTACGTTTCTGGCCCTTGAAGACGGCCTCCTTCGGCTCCATGCCCGCTGCGCCACCTGGGCCTGCAACACAAGGTGAGGACAGCACACCCTATAGAAGCCCCCCCTGAACTCATTAGGCTTCAGAGTGAACGTGCAGAGAACACCACAGCTCAGCTCACCCGCCTCCCAGAGCCGCAGTGCTGGGCCGAGGCCACGCGGCAGGGCCGACGGGGGGATCTGCGGGCACGGCAGGACACAGAGGTTTGCCTTTCGTTACAGCCGAGGTGCCGGCACGCTTGCTGCGCCCGGCAGCTGCCAGGCCCTCGGACCCGTTGCCTGCACCCAGAGCAGGCAGGGAAACTCCTCCCGACCACCAGCACCGGCCCGGCAGGTCCCAGTGCCGGGGTCTCCCACCCCAGCCCTCACCCGTGTGCTCACCTGGTCGAGCTGGGCTGGGGCAGGCAGGGGGACAGGCAGGGGGACAGGCAGGGGGACAGGCAGGGGGACAGGCAGGGCAGGCAGGGCTGTGTGTGCCCGTCACCTGGCAACGCCGCAGCCGCCGGCCAGTCTCAGCCTGCCCCAGGCTTTTCCTACCCGGCCAGGAGCCTCCTCCATCGGGCCGCCTACTCTTGGCCACCTCCTGCCCCGGAGAGCGTCCCCTGGGCCACCATCCCCAGAGACCCTTCTTCCCTGGGCACGTTCCCTCGGGCCACCTCTCCTGTTCTTCCTTCCCCAGACCTCCTGCCCTGGGTAACCATCTTCTCCCTTGGCCAAACTCCACTAGGACATCTCCTGCCTGGATGATCTCGCCCTCCTCCCTCCCTGGGCGACCCCGTTCCTGATCCTCCTCCTCCTCCTCTCAGCTCTCTCTCCTGGAGAACCTCCTTCCATGGGGACCTACCCCCAGCTCTCCTCCCCAGGGCAACCTGCCCTCAGACAGCTCCTGCCTTGCACAACCTCTGCTGGGCCACCAACTCTCCTGGTCCCCCTCCTCCTCCCCCAAGCCACCTTCCCTGGACCATCTCCTCCCCTGGGACCCTTCTCCCTCCTTGAGCAACCCCCTTCCTTGACCTCCTTGTCCTCCAAGCCACCTCCCATAGTCGTCCCCCCCTGGGCAACCTCCTCCTTTGGACAACCTTCCCTCGGCCATCTCCCCCGTAGGTGTCCTTTTCCTCCGGGCCACCTCCCGTTGTCCCTTCCCTGGCCACCTCACTTGCCACCCACCACGTGCCCAGGCCCCCCGTGCACGCCCAGAGCTCACCCAACCTCGGGGTTCCTCCGGGACCCCCACCTCCAGCCTTGAGGAGCGAGTGACAACCTCAGCAGCGCGGCTTTTAAAACTCCCGAATCCAAGTTTTATTACCGTGTAGGAGAAGAGGGATCACTCACAAGATATTGTTCAAAAAGAAATACATTCAACAGCATTTACAGTGGAATGACATTAAAACCCTCTGGGGGGGGTGAATAGAAAGACCAGGAGATGGTGCTCTGATTAAGCGTTGCCGCTAGATGATCTCTGGAAGGTAGAGCAATTTTTAAAATTAGCCTAAAAAACGGGGAATTTCAGGTTTGGGGGTGCTCCTCGTGCTCCCCCGAGCTCCGCTAAGCTCTGCGGGGTCTGTGACGGTGATTTCTAGACAGACGCAGCAATGGGGGGTACATCAGAGAAGACCTCTCGGGGTGACAGAGCCCAGCAGGACCGATGGTGCCAGCCCTCGGCGAGCAACATCTCACTCCCCGCTCTCCTCCGCTGCGGGAACGCTCGGGTCCTGGTTTGGGGACAGCCTGCGCAGGAATTTCTCACACTCTCCAAGTTCTCGAGTAACACTTGCATTGACACAGCAAACAAGGACAAATAAGGCATTTTGAAGAGCTCGATTTCTAGCCCATTTTACAAAACCGATTCCGGCCTCGAGTGGAATAAAACCCCCCAGGCAACTCGGGTTGCCGCCACACACCAAAGCCAGCGGCACCGAGGTTTAGTGCGGAGCATCCTCCGCTCTCCGGGTAGGCGAAAGCCCATCTCCAAAGGAGACCTGCACGCCCTGGGGCCGGGACACCCGGCAGCTCTCCGCAGGCTGCATCCAACAGTTTGGATCATTTACGAGCTGCACCGGCTTTACCGAGCCCCGGGGAAACCTCCGGGGAGCGCCTGGAAGGAGTGAACACGCCAGACCGGCTGCAGAGCACTGCATTCCCGAACGCGGGGGATACCGAGCTCTGGCCTTCAAACCACAAATGCATCGTTTCCAGAAGGGAATGTCTTCGTAACACCTTTTGAATGCTATCACATCCAGCTTTGGAGCAAAACGTTGCTTCTCTGCTTTGGGAATTACTCTGTCACCATCACCCCTACACCCTACCTCTGGGACGAGCCTAGGGAAATCGTACTCGTGCTACAAAAACTCAGACAGACGCTTCTGTCTTCATTATTTTTCATCTATTGTGTACCATAGAAATTTAAGCAAAATAATTTTATATATATTTATATATATATATAAATTAGAAGCAAATAAATAAGATTAAAGGGTACATTGAAATCAGTGGGTGTTGCCACTCCGATAGCCACTCACTACTGTTACGCCGTACAAGGTCTATATATACTGTACACGTAGGTTTGCTGTAAATAACAGGTATGGAGGTGCTGGAAGAGAAGCCGACCAAGGAGGAGACTGATGGTTGAGGAACCTGATTGCATAAGTGTCCCATGTGTAGCCTGGGTATTCCAGTTACCATTGCCTCAAAGTTCATTATTGCTAATTATCTTCCAATGTGGATGTGACAGCCCGGCGAGGGGCGGCCTCCGACCCCCGTGAGGCAGCAGTCAGTGTGATATGATGAAGACCCGGAGAAGAAGACATCCAAAATGAGATCCGACGGGGCAAACGCAGGTGTCCAGGTCTCCCTGAAACTCTCCGGCCCAGCAGATCCCATCTTCGGGGTCCTGCTACCCCCATCCTCCCCTTCGGTGCTGGGGACCGGCGGTACCTGCCTGCGTGGCCGGTGCCTGAGCACCGATGGCTCCCGGTCCTCGCCGATCGTCGGCAGGGCTTGCTCCGCTTCTCCCGGCGGGTCCAGGGCCGCAGCAACGCGGTGGCATGCAGGAGGGGTGAGCGGGGGGCGTGGGGTTCCCCCAGCCCTGTGCTCAGGCTGCTTTTAGGGATGACCTGAAACTGCTCCTGGGAGAGACCAGCCACAAGGGAGGAGAAGGAATGGAGCCGGGCACCGGCTGCCCTCCAGTGCCAGTGTCTGGCTTAACGGGGAAGACACAGGGATGGGAGACCCAGGACCAAGGCTGCATCCCAGGGAAGCTCCATCCCAGCAGCACCACGGCATCTCTTCCCTCCCCTCCCGCCCGGCCTCAGGCAGAGCTCAGCAGGGAGACGCTGCCTGAAAACCTGGCGCCGGGGTCCAGGCTCCTGCCAGCCCCTGGGCTGCAGCGATACGGAGCGGGAGAGAGCTGGTACGTGGACCCCGGAGTGTTGCTGGTCTACAAACCTCTTTGCTCTGTGTCTGCCAGGCGTTCCCAACCTCGGCGAAGTCGTTTCCCCCTTCGGATGCGGTTGCAGGAAAACCAAACCAAACCAAAACTCGCTCAAACCACTCTCACAAAGCATCATGTTAAAGACAGTCCTAAACCTTGACTAAACACGGCAAGACTGCGGGGAATCTGCTCAAACAATTCTCAAAAAAGAAAAAAAAAAAAAAAAAAGCCACCAGCTGAAATATCCTAAGTGGTGTTACTGGGATGACTGGGCACTGCAGCAACCATCAAGAGCCTCCAGGATCACACGCCACGGCCCCTGGAGATAGTTTTCAGAGCAGGATGCAGGGTTGTTTGTGTCCATCTTTGAAGAAACCTGAACCAGGAGCAGATATTTTTTTAAAAAAATAATTCCATGAAGTCCACACACAAATAGGGGGAAAAAAAAAAAAAATAAAGTCAAAGAAAAGAGCTCACACAAATGCACGGCATCCCCACAATGCGAGCATCTTTGGAAGTCGACGTCTCAGCCAATAAAGCCAAGGCGCTGAAAGATATAGGCAGCAACTCCTGATAGCAATAAATATGCTAGGCTAAAAACGAACCAGATTCACGTGTCCTCGTTCCTAATTAGTCGCTGAAAAAGCCATCGTTAAAAAAAAAAAGGGACGCTATTTATTAGTGCGTAAAAAAATAGGTTTGGAATCCCTGTTTAAATCTGCTTTTCAAATTTCTGCATGTATTGATTCTGTGTATGTATTTGCACTGTTAACTGCCGGCGGGACGCTGCCAGCGTGTCCTCACTGTCCCTCTGTCTGTCCCGGCGAACTGAGGCGTGGGGCCAGCCACCCTGGCGTGGCTCAGAAGATATCAGGGCACGTGCTCCAGTCCTGCTTGTCCTTGGCCTCCCAGTAGCCACCCTTATAGACGCAGATCAGCTCCCCCGTCACAGCATCCACCTTGCGCTCAAACCACAGCGGGATGTAGCCTTCGTAGTCCTTGCCTGTCCGGGAAGAAACACAGGGTAAGGGCTGCTTTTCCCACCCAAAATCCAGCGAGTCCCACGCTTCCCCCAGCCACCCAAATAGCTTCAGGGTCCCTCCTTCATCCCCCCCAAACCCAGCGGGGTTTTCTTCGCCGCATCCCCCCCTCCCGCAGCAAGGGGCGGGCGGTCCCTGCCCGCCGCCATCCCGAAGCATCTCACCTTCCTCCAGGGCTTCCACGGCCTCGGCCTCTCGCCTCCGGCGCACGGCTCGCTGCTTCTCCTCCAGCCGCTGCTTCTCCACGTTGGCCTCGTCCCAGCGGCCGCTCTCCATCAGCCGCTGGTCGGGTCTCAGCCGGCTGTCCGTGGGGGCCACTCGTTCTTCGGGCTCGTTCAGGGTGAGGGCCAGGTCAGAGAAGAAATACATGTTCTCGGCGTTCTCCCTGCGGCCAAAGCACCCTGATCAGGATGGTGCAGGTGGCGCCTACCTCGAGCGGAGCTCCCCGGCCCGTCGCATCCTTGCATCTCGCCCCAGTCCTGCTGATGCTGCTCCTGCTACCCCAAACCGGAGATGGAGAGGCTATTTGGGAAGCCCTGCCTCCCACCCCCTAAGCGGAGATGCCAACGACCCCTCGGTGAGTGTCTTGGAGGGGAGCAGACCCCTCCTCTGCTTGCTCCACACAGGGAAGCTAGAAGCCAAGCCTACAAACTCCGAGGGCTGTACCGCGCAGCCAAGACACGACACAGCTTCACCCAAGAGCTGCTGGATCCCCAGCTGCAGAACTGGTGGCACCCAGCAGAGGATGCTTTCCACGGGGGACCGTTCCAACAGAATACCTCCAGGGCAGGGACTGGCCCTTGGTGCTGCCAAAGGCTGGAGACCGGTTTGAGAGCAGCCCTGCTATGGGTAAGAGTGTCGAGAGAGGACTGCCCTCCAGAGGGTTAAAGTGACCGGTGGGACAGGATGGCCAGGGACTCACCAGCAAGGCGAAGCAGCCAACATCTCCCTGCTGTAGCCAGCAGCCCAAAAAACCTAACCAGTACGCCCAACTGCCCAAAACCTACCTGCAAGGGTCCTCTTAGAGCCACCCCCTCCCCTTGCAGGGACCTGCTCTCCCCTCCTGCTGTGTGCTTACACCCTGGAAAAAGCCACAAGTCCTGGTCCCCTTCCCACATCCTCAGGGCTGGGCACACGAGCCCCCCCTCCATCCCGCGGGGCTCAGGGCAGCACCGTTAATCCCCGTCTGGCTGTCGCACCCCCAAGCTCCGCACCCCGCGCCGAGGAGGGGACTCACGGGAGGGGGTACTTCTTCCACAGGACCTTCGGAGACAACGTCTGGTAGACGGTTTTCTGCTTGCCCTCCGTGCTGGTGCTGCCGTGGCTGCTCTGCACTATCTTGGAGCACTCCATCTTCTCATCCCACGTGCCAGACATGACATAGTGGGCTTTACCATCGGCGTCACTCACCACCCCTGTCACCTGGCAGAAGGAGATAGCCTTGGCGGCATTTGGAAATGCCCGGAGGACAGGGAGAGGCGCAGGGGGACAGAACACCCTCCGGGTGCCCCAACCAGATCTGGCACTGCGTGTCCTCGGGCATCAGCTGCGGCCAGCACAGGGGGAGCGCGGGCCCATCCTGACCACCCAGGTGGGTCTCCAGCCCATCAAACCCTTCCCCGGTCTCAGCGCCGCAGCTCTAGCACACGGAGAGCCGCAACACGGGCTGGGCTTGGAGGTCCCCCCCAGCCCTCCCTGGTGACCCGTGTCAAAGCGCCAGCACAGCTCCTCGGCCCCGTGGCTGAGGCTCCTCCCAGCTGTGGTACTGGGACCCAGTAAGCCCAGCTTAGAGGGAAGAGCCAGGTCTCACCCCGCGCAAGGCTGCCAGAAGGAGCGGGAAGATTGGCGGATACGTACCTTTCGGGGGACATCTCTGGAGAAGTAGCTGTAGGGGGTAAATTTCAGCTGGCATTTATCTTTTGACTTATGGTTAACAATCTCTATTTCACCAGACTAGATAAAAGACACAGAACCACAGCGAGTGAGAGACTTTGCAAGGAGACAAATCAGGCGTTAGTTGTAGTGCAGGTACAAATCAACACCAGCTGCAGCATCACTTCTGGCTGTAGCCACCACACCGGCCGCCCCCACCGGCTCGCCAGCAGCGGGGTAAAATCCATCACGCACGTGACCACCCTACCCCACGGAGCTGCTGGCCTCGGGAAGAGCCACCAGGAGCTCCGAGAAGCCTCCCCCCGGCCCTGCCAGGGAAGCGCACCTTCCTGTCGCGGCAGGAGTACGGTGGGGACACCAGGACGTGCTGGCATACACCCCAGGAGAGCAATGCCCTTCCATTCCGGGGGGGGGGGGGGGGGGGGGGGGGGGGGGGGGGGGGGGGGGGGGGGGGGGGGGGGGGGGGGGGGGGGGGGG
>JAVJGG010000088.1:980379-990816 GCA_035590195.1 Aviceda cuculoides
CCCCCCCCCCCGCCCTTCCCCGGAGCCAGGTGAGGCCAGGCAGGACCCATCGCCTCGGACCCGCAGCCACCGACCTGGTCGATCCAGAGCTTGCCCACGATGATGTTGTGAACGGTGGAGGTGACTTTCCTCCAGACGTAGTGATTCCCACTGGAGTGAAACTCGAGGTGGATTGCGCCTGCGGAGAGAGGGGTGCCCCGAGCTCAGCAAGGGCAGACGGCCCGGCAGGAACACTCCCCCGGAGCACAGGGACACCCCAGCACCACGCTCATCCTCAGAGCCAACGGGGCCCCTCTACCTGCATCTCCCATCACCAGCCCCCAGCCAGGGCTGGGTCTGGATTCATCCCTCCCCTTGCTGTAGACTCTGTGGTCTGCTGCAGTAAGGGAGCTGCAACATCCACAAGGCCTTCTGCCCTCTTCCCACCCCCCAAAAAGCACTGATTTTAAAAGCGGGTCAGAAACATGCTGCCTGGGTGACTCTCAGTGTCACAAAACCAGCCAGGCACCAGCACAGCTCTGGGACCAGCCCCGGGCATGCTGTCCAGCCCTGGGACAGGCAGAAGAGAAATAAAACATTGGAAGGAGGCAGCTTATCGCATCTGGCTGCCAGGGAGAGGGTTAAAACAGGCAGCAAGCTAACCCTTAAATATCATTTAAGGAAAAATCAATTCATGGGCAAGCAGGATATTTCCAAAGCACATCTGCTATGGTGCTAGCAGCAAGCAGAGCAGTCTCCCTTTACAGTTGGCATAATTTCCATTTCCAGGGCAGACGAGTTATCATCAGATTGTCTGTGACATCTAGCAAATCTGTGCTCCCTATGTTGCTTGGGGTGGAATTCACTGAGCCCTACGTGAGCCCAAGGGACTGGCATGTTGCTTTAACCTCTTAGGTACTGCACGAGCAGCACAGGAAAAAAACCAAGCCCTGATCCTCCCTCCCGGCACAAGTCACCTACCCAGTGGCATGATGGAGAGGTATTTGCCCCTGAACTTGCTGGCGATCGTGATTTCCTGCCACAGCGTCCACCCTCGCTTAGAGAAGACGTGATGGGCGGCTGCCGGGGGGTGGTGGCTCACCTGGGGGAAAGGAAAAACAGTCTGTAAGGTCACAGCCACCAGCACTGGAGAGCCCTGGCAAGCACTGGCTGCGTGACTCCTAGGAGAGGCAATAGCTCCACGTCAGCTTTGGCCCTAAGGATGCTCTACCGTGCTGATCTGAACACCCCAGTCTTCTGCTGGGCACTGGAGTGACCTCCCACGAAGTACCCCAGCAGCAAATGGAGGTGCATCGAGCTCCTGCCAGGATTTTCTAAGGCTCATGAGCAAAGCATAAAAATCTTAACTTGAGCAACTGTCGCTGTGAGACGATGCTGTCCTGTGACCCTCCTGTTCTCCAGGGATTCTGGATGACAAACAGGGATTTGCCAACACCCAGCCTAGATCCCCAGTAATCCCAGCGTAAAAGCACCTCTCCTGCCAGGAACTTACAGGGGACGCAGGTCTCCAAGCCATCCAAGACACACAGACCTGCCCAGCCAAGACTTTGACTTTGCCCCTACAGACACATTGGGCTGGAAAAGCAGATAGGACATCCTCTGTCCCGGGGTTGACTTGTAACAGGACGGTGCTCACATTCCCCTGCGCTGGAAAAGCTGCCCAAACCCAAGGTGGGAGCAAGATATCCCAGCCAGAGGGCTCCGTGCTCACGTGGGCTCTCACCCAGCTGACCCACGGTGCTCCGGCACGGCACACACCACCCCTCACCGGGAACCCGCTAACCACTGGGCCTTAATGGCTACGTCAATGAGTTCAGAGATTATTTGCATGGATGTAATTACAGGCTGAATGCCCCAAGCTACTGGATTACAAATGTGAGCAGAGCAAAAACCTCTCCATTAAATCCCACTATCACCGCCAGGAGAAAATCCTATTTGGGTAACTGGATTTCAGGCACAAGATTATCAACGCTTTGCTCGGCACATCGGCAGGCTGAGCAGCACATACATCATCCAAAGAAAGTTCAGAGCAGTGGGAAGGGCGTCCGTCCATCCATCCCACGCTGCCTGCACCAACAGCAGCACCAGGGCAAGACGCACTGGCAACGCTACACCAGTGCAAAGCTGCACTCTTGCTGAATGTGCCCTTGGAGATGGCTCCAGGTGGGAGATTTAGAGGCTTTGCTCATGGACCAAAGGCTCCAGAGTGCTGCAAGGGAGCAGGTTTGCTCCAAGTTATAAAAACCTAATTTCAGATGAAGCTCGTGTGCCGTGCCAGCGAGGGAGGGGGACTCACGGACCAGGCAGGAGAGCTGCACCCAGGGGTTCAGTCCAGCCTCTGGCTCAGCTAACGTGGAGGTGTCAGAAATACCAAATTTGAGTACAGATGTAGCAAAATCCTGACCAACCAGAAAAAGGAACTAAGGGCAGGTTATTACTTGGGAGGGGACAAGGATGGAGGAAGAAGGGTGGTAAGAAAAGGAATGGGAAGGTGTGGGAGCAATGTGGTCAGGGATGCAGGAAACCCCAGGCAGTGCTGGGTTTCATCACCGCAGCCCAAATGAGGGTAAGAAACCCACCCTGTTGTCCTGACTGTTCCCCAGGAGGATGAGGGGTGTTGCTGGCTAAGGGACAGATTGAGCATCCTGGTAAGGAATCACCCGCTTCCTCTAACATCGGGCTGAGCAGGGGGACAGCCCAGGGAGACAGGGCACCAGGGAGGTGTTGGAGAACAGAAACCCCTAATTTCTCTCTGCTGTGCATAAAGTCAGCTGGGGAATTTGGCTGTGTGGCAGGACAGGGTAATCGCTGCCAGGTGAGGGGAGGTGAAGGTGTGATGCTGCTGAGGTGGATGAACCTGAGCTCCAAGACATTCACAGCAAAGAGCTGGGAAATGCCTGGAGCGAAGCGGCCGCCTCTGATCTGCCTCCCGGGAGCAGGCGAGATGCCAGGCAGAGCAGGAAGGGGAGATACATTCGCAGCTCTAGCTTATTACATTCTGGTCAGCAGCGTCCTGGCTCACTGCAGCCAAGGGCATGAGCTCCCAAGACTGGGACAGACCGTATGGGCATCACTGGGGACAATCAAAGCTGGCTGACATCAGGCATGCAGCTTTGGATGGTGGGAAGGGACAGCGGAAACATGAATCTTGGAGATTATCTACTGAAGCACCTTTCCTTTTGTCATGAGCAAGGGGTCACATTTCCAGGAGAGCCCACGCAGCCTGTTCGCCACCACTGCCTGCAGCAGCGCAGCCGACAGAGATGGGATGTGACAGGAGGTGCCATCCTGCATCGGGCCAGAGCTTCGCAAGAGTCTGCCGAGCTCGGGCACCCATTACCACGGAGAGGTTTTGTCCACACCTACACGTCCTGCGAGGAGCTGATGGCAGAGCATGGCGCCTGCTACAGTGGCCGCTCCAAACCTGGGTATGAAGGTCTACGACTTGGAGAAGATGATGACGAGGGACAGAGACAAGCTAAACCACGTCAGGGGGACACGTGGATGCTGATGCAAGCCTGAGCCTCCTCACTGCGTATCCTCAGCACGCCCCGTCCGCATGTCTAATACATGCTGTGAGCATCACATAGCACAGCATGGCAGGTCCAGATTAGCAGCCAGACTCTTTTCCCATGTGATGCTCCTCCAAAAAGCCCACAGGTCTCAGGGCATGGTCTGTGGAACAGCTCTGCAGATACTGCACCTGCATCAGCCTCTACAGACAGAGGTTTGTGGTTTCGTTTGATGTTTCTGAACACTGAAAGATGCAACAGTTACTCTGTCTCCGAGATGGCACAGCCACCCCATGGAGAACAGAAAGACCCCACCAAAGTGATGTCCTGCCCGAAAGGGGTGATAAATGGCCCCATCCCTCCCCAGGAAACAAGGATGGACCAGCCAAGTGTGCTAAATATTAAACAGTCGATTTTCTTCACAGGTCACAACTCATTAAGCACTCCAGGTTTTTAATTAAGACCTGCTGTTCGATGCATGCCAGATGCACTCTGTGATTAGAACATGGGGCTGTCAGAGTTCCTCAGGTTGCCCCCAGGCTCTGAAACTAAAAATCTGCAGTCCAACAATAAAGAAACGAGACCCCGAGACACCCTCCGGCTCAAAGACACCCTGAAACAGTTTGCATAGCTACAAGGGAGTTTGGGTGGGGAGAGCTTCTCCCTTTCTGCTCAAGTGTTCAGATCCAACAGCAACCCCAGCTCCAGGCAGGCTACCAGGAGACCTGGAAGGGTGAGGGACACTATTCTCCTCCCCTTCTTCCTCACCTCCTGCTCTGCGACACCGGGATGGGCACACTCTGCTTCTGAAAAATGGCTTAGGCTGCGCCTGCTGCTGCTCCGGCCAACGCCAACAGCAACCCGCTGGCTGTCTCGGCCAGGAGGAAGGCTCAGTGCAAGGAGATGCTGGGTCTCCTTCGGAGAAGGGCTGCTTTGGCTGGACCTGAGCGGCAGGGCAGATCCGCAGAGCCCGGCTCACCTGCTCACACAGGGAACGGAAACCGAACTCCTCCAGCCGGTCCAGCTCGTAGGTTTCCCCCAGCAGCGGGTTGAACGGCTTTGCGGTGCGGTGGACAGTTGTCGAGTAGGAAGACACCGAAAACGCAGCGACGAAGCACATCTGCTCCGTGGAGCTTTCACACTTGACCGCTTTGTCCAGCAGCTCGTGGTACTCGAGGTCCTCCGTCAGCCTCTGCAGCATGGAGAGCGGCTCATTGAAGTTTACCTGGAGGGCAACGAGTAAGGGTTAGCAAAGCAGGAGAGATGCCAGGCCGGGCACTTCACCCTTTGCCTTTTTCCCCCAGCGCCGTAGCCTGCTAAGTACCGGCATCCCACATGTTTGGCGCCCTGAGCACGGCGCAATGCGCTCCAGGAGTCAGGGATTCGGGGTGGATGGAAACTGCTGAACCGCAGCAGCAGCCCCGCGGCGCAGCTCGTGGCACGGGGCTGGATGTGCCAAGGCCGGCTGTGCCCACGCTGCCTCTGCAGCATCACACGAGTGTTACCTGGGGGCAAGAAATACGTGCTCTGCTCTGCTCCCTGAACCGTACCACAAGAGTATGAAGGCTTTGAAGTTCCCAGCTGAGAAGAGGTGTGCCAGGGAGACAACAACAGCCCCGCAAGCTACACCAGGTATCTCCTTGCTCCGGCGTTGGAGCACCACTGACTCCCAAAATCAGCCTCAGCGGCGAGACCAGCTCCCTCCTGCCTCCCGGCCAGCATCCCGCCAGCCATGAGCAAGAGGCGACGCGGCGTAGAGATGCGCTGCTCCCCGGGCTGCCCTCCATCGCCTCCTGGCAAAGCCATCCCCATGCTGGGCTGCAGCCCAGTTGCTCAGAAAACCTTGAAAAGCCACATTCCAGGGTCTCCCTGCTCCTGGGACTGCAGCCCCACAACAGCACCTGAACTGCATGTGTGGCTAGAGGCAGCGGCGGCAGCAATGCCCCACGGGGCAGAGAGCAGAGGGGAAACTCTGTCCTGGGAGAGCCCAAACAGGTCATATTTCCACCCCCAAGTCATTACTTTGTCAATTAGAAACCTTTGCCGTACATTGCCAGGTTGGACAGGCTGCGAACATCTCTGGAAAAAAAAAACTGGTTCATTTTAGCAATATTTTTTGTTCTGAAAAGAATTAAAATAAAAAAAATAATTGAAAGGAAGATGGAGATACTTTGTATCAAAAGGTCTTCTGCCTTGAAGCCACATGAAATTCACTTTTTACCTTCAGTTCAAAACAAAGAAATATATTTTAGAAGGAGCAGATGGTTGAAGGATGGAAGAACCACTTCTATAAGCCAAGTTACATATTTCATACTAAAGAAAACAAACTCCAGATTGTTCCACTCTGGGATTTGGCCTGTAAGCAGCAGGGATCTTACAGCATCTGAGAAAGGAAAAGCTGAGTAGAAAGGGCAGCATCACATCCACACAAAAAAGCAAATCACTACCAGCTTGAGATAACTCTCAGGAGAGATGCAGGTGGCACGCGAACAAAGCCGGCAGCTGCATCCTCTCCACCAGCACCGTGCGGGCAATGGGAAAGCAAAACCCGTCCACGGAGGAAGGAAGATGAACCCACCCAAAATGCAAAATCCCTAAAGCTATTTTCTTCCTTTACAATGCTGCAGATTTCTTCGTTCAGAGGAAAAATTAAGGAGCGCGCCGTTTGCACAGAGAGATTTTTCAGTCCATCGCATCCCCTGGGAAGGGGACAGGGTCTCAGAAATGCTCTTAAATTGCCAAGAATCAGGTGAAGCGCATAGAAGGAGAAACTCCCATCACTCAGCGCGCACAGCAGGCTCACCGACGGTCTGTGCTATATTAACCACGTTTCCAAACAGCCCTCCCTGAGCCGGCCACTCCGCTTCCTTCTCCTCCTTTGCTCCGTTTAGCACAACGTCAGCTTGAAAGCCCTCGCTCGGCAGCTCCGTCTCGATTCACTGAGCTGCCGGCTTCTCCCGCACTCCAGGCGCACGTACTACAGAGAGAGAATTTAAATGGCTGTTGCACAGAGATTAAATTGCTCCCCGTTGCCTTACCACGGGCTGCTTGTTCTTAGGGGGAATCTCCCGAAGAAATGCCAGGTGCAGCTGAGCTTGTGGGGTGCAAAGCGTCTCCCTGCCTCTGTACCTGGACAGACATCCAGAGAGAGGAGCTAACAGCGAGTGGCTGATGCCAGGCTGAGCCCCTTCTTTACAACCTATAGCTCTATTGAACGGTTTACAGCCAGCCAGATCCACTCGCCCCAGGAGGGATGGAGTAATTGCATCCCCTGAGCCGGCATCGGGGGCTGCTGTGCGAGCAGAACGTACTGCTCTCAGGTTTGGACTCGGCTTTAGCAGCTCCCGCAATGATTTGATTGATAGGGAAGGTATAAATTTCCTCTCTCCAGGCACCAGCAGCTGCTGGTATTTCACGTCCTGAGCTTATTTCTGTACCCGTCAACCCTTTATCTGATATTGATGTTGCTGCAGAAATGCTAACAGACGGCACTGGGCTGTACATCTTGGCTGGAAATAGCACAAAGAAGAGACAAACTCATCCCTCTTACTTGAAGAGTGTCAGGCACTGCTTTAAAAAGAGACAAAATACAATCAGTTCAGCATCCAAGACCCTGTAACACACTCTTTCCCCTTTACCCAGCAAAGGGAGAACCCTGAATAGGGCTCCAGGGCTATGGTTCATGCTTTGCTGAGCTACTTCCACTCCAGTCAGTGCCACAATAACCCCCAGCCACCCCCGGCTGTTTTACAGCTCTCCCAAGCTTGCCAGGACTTCATAGCTTTGAGGGAAATGGATTCCTTACAATGGTACCAGGTCACATCCATGCTGCTTACTGGGCTAGTGAAGACCTGCTAAAGAACCAGCAGCTTGGAAAGGGCTAGTTTGCTCTGAAAAAAATGGCTGTAGTTTTGGGGGAGCTTTGGTGTGGGCAGCATTTCGTCTGGGTAGATGAAGCACAGGGTTATTTATCTGCAAGAATGAAATGCACATCCCACTTACCCTCTGTGGCAGCCCGTGCAAGGGGGGTTCCTCCACACAGACCCCTGCCAGCAAACCGTCTGCTGACCATGTGCGGGAAGCCTTCGCCCCAAGGAGCAAACCCAGCAGCACCCAGCGGTGCTGTTAATCATCCCCACGGCATCTCCTTCACTAAAAGGCTGCTCTTTGCAAGGAAAATAAAGGTACTTTGCATCCCTGGGGTAAAACGCAGCCCTGCCATGCTGTCGGTGCAGGTGGGGCTGCTCCCTGAGCATCATGTCCCCAGGATGCGTACTGGGGAAAGCGTGATCAGCAACAAGGTCTCTTCTTCTAGTCCCTGGGTGAAACACTTGAATCCTCAGGGATTCAAGGTGTCCTCGTTCCCTCCTTGCCTCTGCAACAGTTGGATTTGCAGAGGACACTTGAGCAACATCCCCTCTGCTCCAGCTCACCCTGGGACTCGTGTGAGCAAGCTGCCAGGGCTCTCCGCAGCTGGCAGAGGAGCACGGATCAGTCCCAAAGAAAGAGGCGATCCGATTCAAATAGTCCCTAACGTAACAGCCACGATGTCAGAGCCATTTACCACAAAGGAATTAGCACTCCAGCTCCGTGCCACTGAGGACAGCCTCCTCCTACCTGGCTGGTTCAGATTCCTGGCTGTGCTGGCTCTCTGACAGCAGATGGATGATTTCAAAGAGCAAATAAATTGCAGAGAAAAACGTAGAGCTTAGAGTCAGCAGAGCTGAGCAGCAAGGACACAGCCATGCTGCGGAGCAGGGCCAGGGAGAAGGGTGAGGTGGTTCCAGAGGGCTCTGCCAATGCAGAACCCAGTCCCCCAGCACAAAGTTGGCAGCTGGTGACATGCTCCTGTCCCACTCAGGGCTGCTAGACTACCACAGCACCTGGCAGGACGACTTGGAGCCATAATCCAAGTCCTTTGCAGAGCCAAGAGCCATGCCCAAACTAAACCCTCAATGCCAGCATCACGGCAGCACCCTCTCCACCAGCCCTTGGCGCCTGGGACACGCTCACTTACGGGCATGGGGATCTTGGACAGCTCTTTGCCGATGCAATTTTTCATGATGCTCCAGAGGTTAAGGCTGTAGTTGGGTTTGTCGGGGATGCGAGTCCGTCTCCTCTTCTTCGGCAGGAGATCTTTGCAAGTGGACTCATTGTAGCTGCTTTGATTTGAGCTTTCAAAGACCTGTGGAAGCAACAGAAGAAACACAGGTCTAAGCTGGACTTGCCCAGCGTGACCCAAACGCTCCCAGGAGCATCAACCACAGCTCAGAAGACACTGCATGCCCTTGTACTGGGGAGCATCACTGAAAGCCTGTTCTCCAGGGCATGGGGGAAATAATGGTGCAACTGCCCCCCAACATTTTCCTGCTTCCCTTAGGAGGGTGTTTGGGGTGCTGCTGTAAGACTGCCGACACCTGTCCCATGGCTCACAGAGCAATCAACTCTGCTCCGTCCTGGAGGCACGGGAAGAACCCTGGTGGAGAGTCCCTCCCAACAACCTCCTCCTCTCCTGGTTTCATCCCACCGGGACCATCCCTCCCGCTCTGCCCGGCCAACTCACGCTGTCCTCCAGGTTCCAATCCTCAGGGTGGCCCTCGCTGGCCCCACTCAGGTTACTGCCCGAACGCCTGCGGGGAAGAAAGCACTGGCTGTTAAACACAAGCAAGGGCAGACAAAGGGAGAGAAGAGCCAGGGCTGCTGCAGCACAGCCTACATTACTTGGAGCATCTCCCTGCACCACCCCAGGGTGCTGCCAGGAAGGTAACAGGGTGACGGAGGCCACGCACAGGCGCTGGGAGGGGATACTCAGCACGGTATGTCCCAGTCTGGGGGCAGAAAGCCTCTGCTTTTGCCAGCAAGGCCAGCGGTGTGACCACGGTTTAGACCACAGGTGCCTCCAGCCCAGACAGATCCCCAGGGAGGTGTAAGAGCAGGTCAAGGCAGACAAAGGCAAGATACTCCCTGCTTCTGCCCAGTGCTCCAAGGGATCTCCTTCCAAGTCCCTGCCCAGGCTTCCCTCAAGCTCACATCAGCTGCTGGGGCAGAGGACTCAGTTTTCCAGCAGCACAGGCTTGACACCTGCCCTTCCTCACCTCCTCACTACAGCTGGGGCCATCCTCAGCCTCGTTTGCTCCAGGAACACGAGGGCAGCGGGGTGCAGTACGGAGCCCTGGGCAGAGGCAGCCCATTTGCTGGGGGACATGCACACAGAGTAATCCCACGGGAAAGGATGCTGCCCTCAAGCCCAGGCACAACGCCAGGCAAACGGCCTCTCCCCTGCTCTTCCTGCACTCACAGCAGGTTTCGCCAGGTCGCACCACGCAACGGGTGGCCTCGGGGTGGAGGCTCGTACCTGTGATGCTTGGGGTCTGCGGTTACAGTGATAAAAGCTGGTGCATCCTCCATGGCATCAAAATACTCCGTCTCTTCATCTTCATCACTGGCCTCTCCTTTTGCAGACTGCACACTCCCTGTTGGCGCAAAGGGTTTGAAATGCTCAGCTGCTGCTGGTCCCCTTTAGAACCCGTTGAGCACGAGTCTGTCCCCAGAGGCCACCCTCTTCCCGCCGTGTCCCCTCCAACGCTGGCTCCGTTTACAGCTCGTCCCCCTCCTCTCCACCCCGCTCCATGACGAGAGGATGCCATACCAATTTCCAGCTCCTAAAAGCAAGGATGTGCCCCGGCAGCATGCGTCCAGCTCCCCAATCCAAGCACACGAGGCTTCCCTGCCGTGCTGGGGAGCGCCTCCAAAAATGCCACCAGGCTGCCTGAGCCAGACACACGCGCCTGTCTCGCACGCCCAACCGCGTCTAATGCAGCTGCCCCTCCAGCACCGCCCTGTCTGCCGGGAAATCCAGTCTCAATTAGAGCAGGGAAAAAAAAAACAAAAAAAAAAAAAAAAAAAAACAACTTTTTTCAGGTGA
>JAVJGG010000088.1:991298-1010531 GCA_035590195.1 Aviceda cuculoides
CCCTAGCACTGCCAGGTCCACCGCTAAACCATGTCCCTAAGCACCACGTCTACACGTCTTTTAAATACCCCCAGGGACGACTCAACCACTTCCCCGGGCAGCCTGTTCCAATGCTTGACAACCCTTTTGGTGAAGAAATTTTTCCTAATATCCAATTTAAATCTCCCCTGGCGCAACTTGAGGCCGTTTCCTTGAGGCCATACAAGAATGAGGGCACTGCCTGGCACGGCTATCACCCCCCTGCAACAGCCGCTATTCTCTCCCTTGAGGCCATACATCCTTTAAAAATAAGATAAGGCACTATTTGCAGTTTTTGGCTACCAGGCTGTAACTAATGCCTCCCGCCGGGAAGCAGATTTGGCACGAATGTGCAAAACTGTTAGGTTTTATTGCCCAGTAACTCTTGCAAGCAGCAAACAAGGCCTGGCTGTGCCACCACCACCCCACGCAGCTGGGAACTTGGCAGTGCCAGGGGACCCTGGGCTTCCTCCAAGCACCATGGCTGCTCTCCAGCAGCCAGACTTGTGCCCACCAGTGAGGGCTAAGGCTACTAAAATCGTCTGGAATAGTGTGAGCGAGCTGGGGACACAGCCCTCTCCTGCCTCTGTATCTTGTGGACGTCCAAATCTCCAAGCAAGCAGCAGCAGGACAATTAGGGACAATTATGCTGCAGTGTGATCCATTAAAAAAAAGAAATCACAGGCATACAGGGCACTGCCTTGAGCATCCTTCCCATCCCTGCTGACTCGCTGGGAGCAACCGAGCGGGAAGCCCCATCCAGCCCAGGGCTTCCCTCTGCCCCTGTAACAGCCCTGGCCCGCCAGTGCTCACCCTTGGCGGTGCTGGTGATGCCGGTGCTGCTGGCGGAGAGGCCGGGGGCTCCGCGGCAGGCTCGCTCCAAGCTGTTGTGCTGCTTGGCTAACTGCTCGATGGTCTCCTCCAGCCGGATCCTCTGCTCCCGCTCATACTGCAGCATCCGTTGCCATTTTCGGCTGTGAGTTTCGGCTAAGTCCAGGAAATCGCGGCAAGCCTAGAGGGGAGGAAGGGACACGTCAGCACCTGGCACGGCCCTCGCGGCCCAGGAGCTCATCACGGAGCCGGCGGTGGCACATGGGGACTCCAGAGCTGACTCCCCACCGCTCCCCCTCCTCCTGTCCCCTGGTTTTACAGAACACGATCCCAGAGCTTTGCACGATCCCCTGTACCCACGGGGCTAAAACCAGTTCAGTTCCGACCATCCAAACCTGAATCACCTCCAAGGAGACGGCTGCAACATAGACAACTGCCTTGAGACCACGAAGCCTTCATGACGTCCCACCTCCCACAGCAGCCCAGCTCACCATATCCCAGCCCCGCAAGCCTTTTCCCGTCCCCGTACCGTCCCTGGTCCCCAGGAGCCCAGGCTGGGCTCACACAAACCTCAGCCAAGCCCAGCCCTTCACGGATGCCCCGAGATCCCCAGCAGCCACCTCCAGCCCCGATCCTGCAGATGAGGACAAGCTGGCCAGGACGACGGTCCCCGGGGTGACGGTCCCCGGGGTGACAGCCGCAGACAGGAGAGGATGCTCAAGCCAGGAGCCGGCCAGCCCTTTGCTCCAAGGAAGCAGAGAGGCAGGATTCCCAGCTCCTCCCCGGAGCCACACAGCCCAGCAGACAGCAAAGGGCCCGGCCTGGCCCCAACACCACCTTCTCCACGGCCAAAAGCCCTCTCCTCTCCGCGATGGGCCCTTTTCCAGGGAAGAGGACCCGTCAGCCGCAGGGACACAGGCAGACGCGTTCGGCCCAAGGGAAAGGATTGCTCGCGGAATGCACTAAGCGATGCCTTGCAGGATGCACAGCGTCCCTGTCCCGTGCCACCAGGCAGGAGGCGGCAGGGACGCCGTGACCTAGGCTGGGGGGAGAAGCCCTCGGTGCAGCAACCGCCGCCACGGCCGCTCTGAGACCCTCTCGGCACCGCCACGATGACAAGCATCCCCCATCCCCAGGCACGCCGGACTCCCAGCAGGAGACTTCCAGGTGCGGGACGTCCGCTCGGGGATGGGACGCTGCCAGCTCGCGCGAGCTGCCTTTCTATTGTCTGACGAGAGAGAGAGAGAGAGACAGCCCTCGCAGCTCTATTTTTAGGTTATTTTTTTACGTTAGACTGAAACGCCGAGTTCCCTCGGCTTTGCCGCTTCCTTTGCAATCAACCCCACGTGAAGCTGAGCACAGAGGCAGGGCTGCACCTCCTCCTCCCCCCCCTAAACCTCTGCCAGTTGGGACGCACTAAACTTCTTACGTTTAAAAGTAGGAAAATACGATTTTTATGGAAATTCTGTAAGAGTTTGGAGGCAGGCTGGCAACCTGCAGGCAAATTAACCGCTTCGGTTAGCTCCAACTCATCACCATTCCAAGGGAGGTCCTCTTTAGATAAATGCTGGCCTGAAAAACTCAAAACCATTCAAAAAGACTAAAGCCAGCTTCCATGACTTGGCCTGATTTTACCAAGATTTGTCCAAAAAAAGCTCCAATTCATCAGTTCTTCATCAAACCTCTCCTTTGGATAGGAGCAGGATTTAAGTCTCATCCAGGGAAAGAAGTTTTTCCTTTAATAACAACAGAAACGAATCACCAGGAAAGTGAAACAAAACATCAAGGTTTTCATATTTTAGGTGAAGAAGCACAACGCAGAGGGAACCAATATCCCACGAGAAGAAACGAAAATGCAGGGGGTAGGTACACGTGCCTTCGGTGACGTCCTGAACACTGCCACATCCCCCGGGAGCTCACCACCACCCCCAGCCTCACCTCCAGGAGCTCCCCCAGTCGTGGGAAGACGCAGGAACCAAACTCAGACCAGATACACGAAGGACAAACACAATGAGTTTGGGTCTGCCCTTTGGAGGAAAAAAAAATGAAAATCAGTGTAACCCATCATATTTTAAAGGATGTTTTGCTTTGTATTCATCTCTCCTCTCTCCTGCTTCTTAATACCTGCAGCATGGAAGGACCTGACCCTGCGTTTGGGTTATCTCCATCCCTGATCACTCCTGCCTGCTCTCACTGCGTGGAGCTCAGTCCACGGGTGGATTTCTGCAGGATCAGTCCCAGTATCAAACTGGCCGGGGTGAATTTAAACCCACAGACCACGCTCTTGCAAACCTGCTATTTTTTCCAGTGCGGATGGGTATAATGCAAGTGTCCCAAGGGTGAGCTCCAACACACATCAGTCTTCGGCATCATTAAGGCTCTCTAATGAGATGCAACCACATGCAGTTCTGCTAGGCAGAAACAATTTAGCCGAAAAGCGTTTGCAAGCTCTGAACGCGGGTTTGTCCTACAGCATCAGTTTCTCAGCCCCTGGGTTGCTATTTGTGGCCAGCGGCAACTCTAGGAAGCAACTCAGCAGTGCTGTCACAGCAATGGAGATACCTGCCTGCCTGAGCTCAATTAATATTCCCCAGCCAGCACCACACTGCAATGGCATTAAGGCTGTATGATTAGGCAGAAGAGCAGGTGGAAACGACCCCGGGAAAGGACAGGGCAGAGCCCTTTGCAAATCCTCAGCGCCACGATGGGCAACGCGGCTCCCGCGAGCTTGGAGCAACGCGGCAGGTCCCCCCGCTTTGCTGTTTACTCCGACCGCAGGTGGGGAGGTGTCAGGGTCCTGTCCCCAAAAATCCCTTGCTGTGGATCTATCCTACACCCCCCCAAGCCCAAAAAGGGACCACCCAGCTCCTCCTCACACGAGCCACGGACCCCACGGGGCTGCGTGGGTGGGCACAGGGAGACGCGAGACCGAAGATTTTCAGGGCGCTTCGCACCCCGTTTTCACCTCGTTCTCTGGAAACAACCCAGCTCCTCTCCCCACCCCAAAAAGTCCTCTTGGCAGGCACCCACGGCCACAAAGCCCACGGGCAGACCCTGCCCTGATGCCTTCATACCCAGCTTCAAGCTGAAGCCTCCCGCCAGTTAAAACTAACCCACGCCCCGAGCTGGCACGCTGGCTTCTTTTATTACGCTGATGCATTGCGATTAAGAGGATGGAAACACAAGGGTAAGTAATGAGATAGCGGCCGTGACCTTCCCGGCCCGGCAAAGCTCATTATCTGCTCCGAAGGTCCCTCTCCACAGGCAGCCCACACGCGGTGGGCACAGATATACCTATTTTGGCACAGCTCGCTGGCACCAAGCTTGGAAATTGCTGGCTATCCCCAGCTCAGGGGGTTGAGCTCTTTAAAACGATGCGCTAAGAGATCACCTGTAATTATCCTACTGCAATTAAACACAGTTTGTAAGGTATAATGGTAAATTAGGGGAAAAGGAGGTAATTACAGAGGAGCCACGCAAAGGCGGCCCTCCAGTGCGTCACCAGGCAGCTGGGAGCTGTGGGATGCGGAGGAGAAATCGCTCGATCACTTGACAGGAATCAACATACTAAATAAAAATCACAGCAGATAAAACCTCAGGTCCTCCCATCCCAAGGCTGCCAAGCTTCGTGAAGGATCCATGCTGCATCCCAAATGGAAATATGCACCGACAGGCTTCATTTGCAGGAAAAAAAAAAAAAAAAAAAAAAAATCCAAGTGATGGAGAAATGCCCATCGGCATTACAGACTTTCTCCACTGAGCATGGGGAGGTTTTGGGAAGATGAGCAGGACGGTCCTCGCACGGCCCCAGACCCCGCTGGGGGCAGTGGTACCATGCAGCAGGTCAGGACGACGCTTGTTTCTGACAGCATCCCACAACTTGTGTCCGTGTGGATTTAGGGGCTGGCTGGGGTAAGTACAGGGTTTATTCCCCGTTTTCAAAAGACTGCTGGGCCACCTTCCTGCAGCCTCTTCCTCTGTAATTCAGACACACTGGCACAAGCACCCTGCCCGTGGCCTGATCCAAACCACCGCACTCACGAAGCATCCAGATCAACCGCAGGCAAGCCTCACGTCTGCTCACTGGAAGACAAGCGACGCCGAGGGTGGCAACAGGAGAACATCCTGCAAGAAAGATCCCCCAAGCCCAGCTCCCCAGCTGCCAGCAGCAGCCAAGCAAATGAAAATTATTAATTTGTCTTTATACCTCCTACAGCCAGACGGCGCAAAGTTGCACAGGGATGCTCGCCGGAGGTGAGACTAGCACTCGACAGGGCTCGGGGTGTATTTTTCCACTGCCATCTCTGTTGCCAGAGCTCATTCCCGAGCCAAAACCTGCCCCAGACCCCCAGTACGAAGTGGGGGCGACACCAGCCCACAAGCTCCCCGGGGCTGCAGGGAGCTGGGGGCGAGTAGCTCAGACACGATAATCTCCTGCGGAGAGGTCGATATCGAAGGGAAATAAATCCCAGCCCTTACCCCAGGCTCGGCTGTCTGGTTTTCCTCAACCCCTCCGGCTGCTCGCATGGTCCTCGAGGAGCCAGGTCTCAGCCCAAAAGGTCTCGGCCACGTCTCGGCCCCGTCCAGGCCCACCGCCCAGCAGGGAGCCCCAGCCCCTTCAGTGGCTCAAACAAACCCCCGGCTCAGCCGAGGCTGTTTCGGCCATCCCCACCTTTGCCAACGACAAACCGAGACCAGGAGCCGTTGCGTTACGGCGTTTGCTCACCCGGCACCAGCTGGAGCGAGGAGCCACGATGACCCTTCCCGGACACAAAAAAACCAGGCGCGTCACACACGGCCGCAGTCTGACACCCCCCGAGGCCCCGTCCTCCCCGGCTGTCAGCACCAGTAACTAAAACACCGCTGGCTGCTGCCTTCCACCGAAGGACGTGACACGACTTACTTCTGGCTACAGCTGCCAAAAAAAAAAAAAAAAAAAAATCCAGAGAGCTGCAACTTCCCCTTGGAAGCAAGGAACACCTTCCTCTTCCAGCAAAACCCCTCACAGCATGCTTGTCCCTGTCCCCTTGAGATGCAGGATGGAGCCCCTGGGCACACCGCACCGGAGCTGGCATGCCAGCGTGCCGCTGCTGCTCGGCATAGCTGGGGACACTGGCGAGGCCAGGACGCCACTCCCAGAGGAAACAAATCCGGAAGGAAAGCATTCGTCAGGCTCCTCCAGGACCAGTCGGCCAGGTTCCCTGCTCTGGGCTGGGACAGCTTCGCCACCGGTCTCGGTGACGTCCATCACTGAGATGCTTTTTCCAGCTGGCTGAGCACCACCAGCTCCCAGGGCTGTTTGGTGCCGCTGCGGCGCAAAAAAATGTGGCCGGGAAAATGGTCCTGGAGGAGAGGGGAGCGAAGGCAAGTGGGAGACAGGGTTGGAAAGGAGGATGTCTTGCCAGGTATAGGTTTGGGAGATGACAGTGAGATCCCGAGCAGCGAGTGGCCGTGCGGGGAAGGAAGGAAGAGCAACGTCCACTGAGTGCAATAGCCGGAGCGGGAGGCGGCACGACGGTGGGATGCTTTCTACGCGCCTTCCCCAACACGGAGCCGCAGCGGGAGCTGGGACTGGCAGCAGGAGAAGCCCCAGAGCTGCGGCTTCAAAGCCCAGATCCTCCCACCAGCAACC
This sequence comes from Aviceda cuculoides, assembly GCA_035590195.1. Taxonomy (NCBI): domain Eukaryota; kingdom Metazoa; phylum Chordata; class Aves; order Accipitriformes; family Accipitridae; genus Aviceda; species Aviceda cuculoides. Next base: position 997,780 of record JAVJGG010000088.1, read on the forward strand.
CCAGCGCAGGATTTGCAACAGCCCACACCCAGTCGCTCAGGATCAGGCCCGCAGGTGACACCAGTGTGCTCCCAGCAGCACGAGAGGCACACAAAATACCTGCTCTAGGATTTTCCAAAACCAGTCAGGCTCTGCAGTCCCTGCGACGGGGCTTTCCCAAGCTCAGTGCCCAGCACCCCGATTTCTGATCGCTCCTCTGCAAATGGGTGAAACAAGTCAGGCAACAAGTCAGGCCATCGGCCATCGCTGCTTGCACCCCAAACAGCAGCACCCAGCTCGCACCAGCTACAGGCTGGCAGGTAACTGGGGATCCCGGGGTGCTCCGTGAAGCTCCCATTAACGCGCAGGGGCTGGCAGACAGCTGTGCACAGCCCAGGGCAGGATGTAACCCTTGGGTTCTTTAGTGTCAGCTGCCACACACCGTTAGCAGACACCCGCTCGGCACCACGGGCATCCCAGCAAGGCAGAGCAAGTAATTGCAAAGAGGCATCTCCCCACCGCCCTCCTACTGGTTTTTCTTGGATGTTTGCAAGGAAGAATTGCAAATCCGCTCTCTGCAAAGCGGCAGGGGAGGCTCAGGCACTGCTGCGGCTGCAGGGACCCAGCAGCCACCAGATTCCGGACAGCCACCGTGCTGCTTTAGTACAGGGTGCGAGCGAAACGGCGAGCAGATTCCCATCTCGGCACAAGTCGCCCTAAATCTCAGCCACTGCGACTGCAAAAGCTTTTTGAAATGCAGCTGCTGGGGAGCCCTTATGCAGCACCAGTGTTGCGGGGGTCTGTCCTCCCTGATGGGGACCCTGTGAAGGGCACCAAGAGCCGGGAGACTCCCAAGGGACCCCAACCCTGCGGGTTTGTCTCTTCTCAGGGAAGGATCCAGCCCAGACGGAAGAGGTGGAAGTGCAGCCCAACGGGTCCCTTCCTCGCAGGAGGTGAAGGGTGGGAGATGCTGTGCAAGGGACATGCAGCTCTCCCTGCTGTCACTGCCCCAGCCACACCAGCGGTGCCCTGGGACCTCCAGAAATGCCCAAAGCAGCACCACGAGCGATGCTGCAGCACCTCAACCCACTGGGGCACCCGAGGAGGACCGGCTGCAGCAGGAGGTGGCGTGGCAAGGTCCCAGGACAAGCTCTGACCCAGGGAAGGAGATAAATCCCTTCGTGCCCCCACTCTGCTGAGCCCTGACCTCGGATGGGTTCGGCTCACTGCTCTGCACCACGCTGGGATGAATCCCGACTCCGCTCCCCTCCTGTGCCACTGACCCTGTCGCAACGGCTCAGCCAGCACTCAGGATCTGGGCTGAAAGCACCCACAGGCTGCTCACCCTCATCGTCTCCCTGCATTCTCCTGTTTCAGAAGCAGCCCAGGGCCGAAGGGCCTGGGAGACACCCACATTCCCCCAGCTCCCACCTTTCCTCAAACAGGGGCTGGGAGCACGCGGGGGGAGCCTGGACCTCCTGCTTCACCGCTCACATGCATCGCCACTTCCCACCTCCATTAGCGGGTTGTGTCACGTCGTCCCCAACAGCAACGGAACTTGCAAAGAGGGATAAAAGTAGGCAGCTGTTTTCGGCAGCAGCGATCCTCCCTCTGCGGCCAGCCAAGGAGCAAAGCGATGGCCTCCACTGGTACCACTGGAGGGATGCAAGCGGCTGCCTTGGACCAGTCTTGGCACAGATTAAGGTGAGGGCAGGGGACACAAACCTGGCTGAAACTCCAGCAGCCCAGGTCATCGCTCATTCGTTTCATTAATCCTCTCCCTTCAAAAGTGAAAACAATTGCAGTTGCTGAGCAGGAGCAACGCCTCGAAATCCAGCTTATAAAACCCTTACGGAGTGGTGGGTAAATTTAGTTACAGCTGAGCCTGATCTGGTTGTAAGCAAGACACAGCTGCAAATCCACGTTACGCTGGCACAGGGACACGGGTCATCCTCGCAAAGGTCAGCAGGCAAGGGGCTCCTTAATGAACAGCCCACAAAGGAGAGTGCAGTCCCCAGTCTGCAGGGTGAAACCAAAAGAAAAGCAATTCCCCAGTGAGCTATATGGCTGGGGTGTCGAGGCTACGCGCGTCTAAAGATACAGCCTTCACATAGATATCACCATCTGCAGAATTTACTCACCCCCCAGTTTCTCTGCAGCCTGAGGAAGACCAAGTCACACCCCACATGCCCACGTCCCGCAGAGCCATCGCTGCCGTGACACAGCTGCTGTGTTTTAGCAGTGCCTGGATGCCCGTGGGATTCGGGCAGCACCGACATTTGCTCCGGTCCTGCGCAACGGGGCTGCTCCTACCCCCAAGCCCAGCCAGGCAGGGACGGGGCAGAGCGGTGCTGGGTGTGCAGGGTTTCAGGGAGCCACCCACCAACAACCTGGAGCAGGGTCCATCACGAGGGAAGTCGGCTGCTTTCGGTGCCTCCTGGAGAAAAAGGCAGTTTCTCCCTCCCATCCTACCCTGCCTGCACAAAATTTACCCACTGCCCTCCTCAAAGGTCTCCCCGTGACCAACACTCCAGCACATAGGAGGAGAGGGACCGGCAGAGGATGCTGTGCCCACCCCCACGCAGCATCCCACCCCACCGGGACACTGGTTTTAATCCTCCAGCACCCCAGCTGCTGCCTCCCCACACACAGAGGAGATGGCGGGGTACAGGAGGTGGCACAACGTGCCACAGCCTTTGCCACAGGGCCAGAGCTGGACGGAGTCCCAAAGTCCAGCCGTCAGCGTCGCAGCCCAGGGGCCGTGCCGTTTCTCAGCACGCCGCGATGCCGAGTCAGGGTGGGAGAGCAGCAGCCAAGATGCTCTCTGGCTCCACAAGTAAGCTTGGTTGAAAACAATTAAGACAAAGGTAAGGTTAAGAGGCAGACCTGCTTAGTCACACCTGAACATCCCAGCCAGCGCGTACCCCTCATCCTCTTGCAATTCCAGCAGATCACCAGCAACTAAAGGCAAGCTCCATCCAGCTGCAGTACAGGCACAAGGTCCTGGGGAAGCCCCATGCTACCTGCAACTGGGTGGCAGGAGGGACAGAGGTGGTTTCTCCTCCTCTCCTTGGCTGGAACAAGTTGTTGTAGCAGGTCCTAACCCAGCGCTGGATGGTGGAGCTGTAAATCACCATCAAGACAAGGAGGCACAGCCAAGGTGGCCAAAAGAGGGTGTTTTCATGGAAAAACACCACCAAGGCTCCTGCAGATTCCCCTGGAGGAAGAGGCAAGGTGCCATCAAGATCCTGCTGGGGGGCAGGAGGCAAGACGTGGTGCCACCAACCCCATGGTCTGTCCCCATGCCTAGCAGCCTCCGCCACGATGGGCAGATTTAGCACCTTTCACGTGTTTGTCACAGCAAATATAGCAGATTTCACAGCGTGTTGCAAGCTAATAGGAACACCAGAAACAGCCCGCGGATTATTTATGCAGCTGAAAACAGCCACCCGAGGTCACCTGCATCCTGCCAATGTGGTGGTGTCACACAACCGTGGGCATCCTTGCAGAGTGGCAGTGCTCCTGGTTCCTCAGCGGGAGCAAACAGTCGAAATTAGACAGATACAGGGAATAAGAGATAAGGTTAATTAGCTTGAAAGTGTAAATGATCACATCGAGGTATGCCAGATTTCTGCCCAGGGGTCTGAACCATGGGGGATGACAACCTCTTAGGAAGTCCTAGCAAGGCTGAGCGTTTCACCACCTCCAACATGATGCTGATGGATGCCGAGGGAACACACTCGAACCTGCGGTCCCACCTGCCCCAAGCATCCCAGAGGAAGAGCCCTGTGAATCTAACCTTTGGGGCGGAAAAAACCTACCAGGGAAGCACTCGCTGTTCTGGGAGTGACGTCTCCTTCTCCTCAACCAGACCCTTCCTTTGCCTGCACGGGACAAGGACCGCTTCATCGTCCAGGAGTGACATGAAAGAAGGCAACCACCAGATGCATTCAATCATCTCTTTTTCACTGGTGAATTATACAGCAAGAGCCGTCACTCCATTCATCAGGGGAAAGAGCGCCTTGCTGTTTTGCATGCGTCTGGTGCTGCGGAGATAAGTGCTCCCTTCCTTCCTGGAGTCATCAAAACCCTGGGACACATCTGCGCTGCTGCTTACTGCAAAACAGCCCCCCAAGGGAAGGGCAATTTCTGATCCTCTTTTTAGCTCTTAACACATTCACACCATGTCAGCACTCCAGGCGCACGGCACAGCATAAAAATGAGCTGTTTGGATTCAGAGCCGTGAGATACGCAGAGCACTTGCGCCAAGAGGGGGTTAATTCGTCCTTCCCCCCCGCCCCCAAAATACTCTGAGCCGAAAGCCAAAGAGGAAATACAAGGACGGAGCCAGCTTGACTCCCAGATGATCTCGCACAAACAGTCAGATCGCAACGAGACGCGGGTTTGAGCGCAGTCATCTGCCGCAACAGCGATGGCACCCACGGCCGTGCCGGTGGCCCAAGGCCAGACTGGCTGGCCACTACCAGAAGTGGCAGCACAGGGAAACATCCAGATCAACACAGGCTGCTTAAATAACAGCAAATCTGTCCCAAATCCTTGGAGTGACCCTCAGCCGGCTCACAAGCTTCCCAGCTGCCCAAAGCAGGAGGATGCAGGCGCAGTAAGAGCTGCTCCTCCCTGGGGCAGGGCTGGCGGCAAGGGGAGACCCTAAAAAAAGGTGCTGGGCTGAGGCTCGCCAGGTCACGACACCATGAAAAAATAAAGTGGCATTGCATAAAAACCTGTGAGGACAGTAGGTGCGAGCTGGACGCCGAAAATCATCCCAGTCCCTATTGCCTTTCTTTCCATACTTCTAAGCGTTAGATTGGAAGGAGCTTTACATCCAGGCAAAATGGGTGCTACAGAAATGCACGGACATGGAGAAGCTCATCAGTGCCCCCAGGGGGACTGGGAAGACACCAGAGCAGAGCAGGCTCCAGCTCACCTCTTGGTGACCTGCAGCACGCACCGCACGCTGCCAACGTCAGCATCTCAGCAAGACCCCCAACGCTCACCCGAGGTGCTCCCAAAACCGCTGACGGTCCCGTTCCAGCTGGCACGTTGTGCCCCAGCAGTGCCCGTTTCTCTCCGGGGACTGTGGGTTCCCTGAGAGGCAGAGACATCCAAGATGGAGACATCTACACGTGGGTGGGAGTTGGAGCTGCTCTCGTGGTTGTGTGTCTGGCAGTTTTACTACCTCACCGTGTTATTTTGGGCCATCTGCCTAAATGCCACAACGACGCCAGCGTTCCCTGCCACGAGGCAGGCTCAGCACTGCTTAGGCAACCAAACACACCCTGCCCAGGGCGCAGCTCTTCAGAGAGGACCTCACCCCGCGTCCAAAAAACCAGAGGCAGTCCAGGGCCGGCACTGGCACGACAGCCAGACTCTGCCTGCAGCAAGCACCATTACGGACCTGTAATCCACCCCATGCAATAAAGAGAAGATTAGTGTGAAATGGTGGCAAATCCACCAGCCCGGCTGTGTTAACAGGCTCTAATCCCGTACCCACACGGTCATTACGTAGGCTGCTGAATTCATCATCATCGCGTACTCGGCACGATAAAAGGAAATTTTCATCGTGGCTCTGAGAAGCAGAACAAGCCAATGCTGCCCAAGGGTTACAGATCAAAGCGATGCCAGCCGGGAGCTGTGGCCCAGGAAAGACGCAGGGTCTGGTTTCCAAAGCATCGCGCTCCGGCGGAAAAACAACCAAGGCATTTGCTGGATCCTTCGGCATGCCGGCAGCGCTGCCCCCTTCCACCCCAAACCTGGCCGAGCAGCGCAGCGCAGTCTCCGCTGGCCATGCCGGAGGGTTTGTCAGGGCACCGCAGCATGCCAAGGACGTGCCAGGACCAGTAGAGAAGATGCACAGGGAGCTGCGACTTCATGCTGGGACCTCCTGCTGCAGAGCGGCCGGCCCAGAACTGTGCCCTTGCAGGGTTTCACTGCCTCTCCTTCGGCAACACTCACGTCTTTGGCTTTTCCTTTTGATGCTCTTACCCACCCAGCCAACAGCAGGGCCTCTCCGCTGACCACGTGTGCCAAAAATCACCTCCCCGGGAAGCTCCCAGCGTTGGCTCTTCCCCCATGGGGAGGTACCTCCAGGCGGCTGCTGCTCTTCTTTCCTCTTCGCTTGCCCAAACCACCGAAAACCACCGCAGCAGCACGGAGCCCCTCAGAGGAGTCTGCAAAGCAGAAGAGCCAACACCACAAGAGCAGCCGGTCTCCACCTTTAGCGTACCTGGAGGCCTGATCCTGGCTCTGGTGTGCTCAGAGAGCTCTGTCCTGCAAAAGGCTCTCAACAAAGAGAGATTTAATGAGGCTCTGGCTAGCTGCTTCTTTTCTCAGCTGCCCAACGGAGCGAAGCCCAGGCTGGAAAAGCATCTGTCCCCAGCCACACGGCGGATGGCTGCGGTGGCAGCGAGCAGCTGGCGTTGCCCAGGGGCAGCTCCAACCCTGGGATCTGGAGGAAGCTGCTGCAATCCGTACCTCCGTTTCGGCCTCATGCAACGCCTTGCAAACCGCTCTGCTGTAGGAGAGGTGCTGCAGGAGCAGCGGCTGCCGTTAGCCGCTTGTCTAGCAGCAGCACCCCTCCATCCCACTCATCTCCCGGTGCCGTAACTTCTTCCCGGGTAAATCCATGAAAAGACAGAGCTGCCATTTCAGTGCCTTCTCCTTCGAGAGATGCTGGAGGAAGGAACCGGACGAGAAGCATCTCCGTGCATCAGCCCCGGCAAGAGGCGAACACAACACGTGCGATACCAGGGGCAGAACCCCAGAAGGGATTAACCCAGCCGTACATCGCTATTTGCCCTCCCCGTATCCCCATCCCGCCCCAAGGTGCAATAACCACCGGGCGCAGACACGTGGCAGCTGCCAGAGGGTCACGGGAGGCAGGGGCAGGGCTCACCTGGTTCCAGCGCGGCGTTTTAACATCAGAAGCGACGCCCGGCTGGGCTGTCTCACGGTTCAGCAGAGCTGCTGATTAACATCGGGCACTGCTGACAGGGCAATCCCCATCTCCGACGTGCTAAGCCCCACCGACATGCAGCCCTGCTGACCCAGCAACTGCCTGGGCAGAAATGCTCCAAACCCTCCTCCGAAGCTGCAAGAGAAAAGGTACCCGCTCTCAGCCAAAAAAAACAGGAGGGCAGAGCTGCAGGAGGCATCCTCGGGTGCTGGTGACACACGTGTCCCCCATCTTCTTGCGTGAGGCTCAGAGGGGAGCCGCAGGACAGAGTCTGAAGCCTCCCGGGCATCAGATGAACACAACGAGGAGGAGGAGGAGGAAGAAGAGATGGCAGCAGTGAAGAGGCGAGAAGCCCCCAGGCACAGTGAGGATGAACCAAGTTGCCTGCAGGAGCACCAGCCGAAAGCCCTGGCCGGCACAGAGGCCCCATGGACACACGCGAGGTCCGAGCACCCACACACTTAATATAATCTGGCTGGAAGGGCTCAGCAACCATGGGGAATGATGATGAGGAGGGGAACCAGAGGAAGGCACTGCCTTTCTGGACAGATCTAATCAGAGATACCCTCACACCTCTAAATTAAAAAAAGCAATAAAGGATGCTCCAGAGAAAGTTGCAGCAGCTCCGAGCGCAGGGGCCAGGCTCCGCACCTCCGCTCCCCTGGACCCCAGCCCCACTCCGACAGCCGTGCAGGCAGGGACGGATCCCAGGGAGACACCCGTCACCCTCCACCACCTCCCCCAGCTAACAGCCAAGCACCCACCAGTTATTTATTCATCAGTGCAGCGCATCCACAGCAAAAACACCCAAGACTCACGGAGCCCTCGCTGCAGCCTTCTCATCCGATGAGGATTAGGGTTGGGTTAGAGATTTAATCCCAAAGCCGGGGGTTTTCTGGGTCGGTGACATGGTTTTCAATGCACCAATTAATGTGTGTGTCATTAGCGCAGCACAGATAATTAACACAGGCTGTTACATGCAAGAACGAGCTCCTCCTGCATGATCACCATCGCAATAGTCACAGGGAAGAGAAACCCAGCCCCGCTGATTTTTGGCACCAGAGCCTCTGCTTGGGGCAGCTGAGGGCAATCCCTGCCACTAACAACGCAAATCCAAGGGTTGAAGCTGGAGCTTGCTCACTGCAGTACCTGAATTAACCCCTGCGGTACAAGGACGCACAGGGTGGAGAGCTCCTCCAGCCCCACTGGCTGTACTGGTGTGAACTGGGAGCAGCCCAGCAGGTTGCTGTTCCCTCCCTGCTCAGCATCTCTGCCCTGCCTGCTGGGAGCGCTGTGCAAGCAGAGAGGAGGTCAGGTCCATCGTCCTGCCTGGATCATGATGGGTTTCAGGGACCCCGAGAGACGGCATCGCACGCCCACCCGTGCCGGCAGCCAGCTCCACACTGGGACCCGGCCAGGTTTGCACTGGCAGCAGCATCCAGGCGCCTGAGGCCTGGGGACTCCGTTCCTACCAGCTTTAAGCAGTTCTGCAAGCACAGACACATACGGCGGTTAACCTATCACTAAAATAAACCATTAGAAACACATTGGGCTTGAGGCTGCTCTGGTGAACCTGATGCTGCTCAAAGCACATGCTCAACATCAGTCCGGTTTAATACGGAGAAAAATTTTAGGAGTACGAATTAATCATAGCAGCATCCCCATGGGGACAGAGGAGACCCAGGGCTTCACAAAACCAGCACCGAAGCTGGGACACAGGAAGGCAGAGGAGCAGGGCTCTGTGGAAGTGCATCTTTTGCCCAGGCAGCTTACTCCAGCACCGGCACCCAGCAAGTCTCCAAACAAACAGATTGAGCAGATGTAACCCCCCGGCTCCAGCACCCAGACCCTCCGCAAACCCACCCATGGTGCCCACCAGCGGATGCCTTCACCGGGCAGATGCCACTCAAAGTCTCCAGGAGCTGAGCGTGGCCACGGGGAGAGGTCGGCTGCTCCTCGAGCCACCAGCACGTGGCACAAGGCCGCTCCATAACCGCTGCCGAGCCGGAGCACGGCCCCGGAGGGCTCCGGCAGAGAGAAATGCTGCCGGGGCTGGAGGATGCAGCCTCTGGGATGCTGGTGGGCATCCCGGAGAGGCTTAAACGAGCTGCCTGTGGCCGCCTCCTTCAGGGGAGAAGCAGCACGTACTGTTCTCGATCTCACTTTTGGTTCAAGCACTGCGTTTTGCATACTTAAAAACCCTCCCTGCAGGTTCAGAGGGTTGAAGGATGCTTTTTGCTGATGCCTTGGGGTGCTGGTGCTCCAGAAGGGTCCGTTCCCGTGGGAAAGGAAAACCCACGTGGGGAAGTCAGCCTGCCTCGAAGCAGACACCGGCATGCTCCACGTGATGAGCTTGGGTGGCCACTGGCACAGTGGCCTCTCATAAGGGCAGGTGTGGAGTCCTTCGGCTCCTCGGGATCGCCTGCTCCACACCAGCTCACACAGGGCTCCCTCCTCACAAAATCCTGCCCGCTCAGCACCGCACTCCTGCCCTGGCTGCCCCTCTCACCCCGCTTTGCCCAGGCTGTGCCAGCCTCCACCTCTGCTCCTCATAAACCTCGAGAAAAAGTGCAAACTAATCCAGGAGTGACACATGGCCAAGCCCAAGCCCTGCTGCTCTCCATGCTCACATCCCTTAAAGAAGCACAAAGCAAGGCAAAAGAAGAGCGCAGCTATTGCACGCTCGCACGCAGCTCGGCCACCTCCGAGCTTCGCTGTAGCAAACACCGTTCCCATTAAAAACCTATTTCTAGCAACACCCACAGCACTGTGAGCTCTTCCTGACGCCCAAACTGGCTTCCTCAGCGTGTCCACACAGCCCTCCTGCCTGCTGTCTGCTGCTAAATTATGAGATGGGAGCTTTCCCTCCTCCTTGGACAAGACCACGTAATTCAGCACAGCACTCTTCATCTCTGTTCCTCTAATTATCCCTTTAATTTGTTGCTTCTTATTTTTATGTACCTCCCACTCCTCCCTCACAGCAGATTGCTACTTGCTTTTCTGCGTCTCCTCCTCGTCGCTCTTCACAGCCTCGCTGACACGGGGCATCTTGGTCCCGGCGAGGCTGAACTCTGCTGCGAGTCTCAGCCGGTGCGGTGTTATCTGAGATTTCCAAAAGTTCGGAAGGGAGCAGAGCGAACGGTGGCTCTCAGAGGTCCGGGCTTAAATTTAAGCCCTGCAACAGTCAGTCCCTCCGCATTTCAGATCCTCACCTGTAATGCAAAGGTCCGGCATGTCCCGCTTTGCCTCTGCCCAAACCTTCCTCTGTCATCCCGAGCATCACTCGCCCAGGGGCAGCCCAAGCCGCTTTCTTCTCCCAATCTCCAGAGGGGAAGCACCCGGAGTCAGCCGAGGCAGGCACCCAGAGCACACAGCGAAGAGGTCACCTTCGCGGCGAAGCTCTCTTATTTACATACGTATTTATTTATTCCTACTTGCTTGCTGCCGCTCCCCGTGGCTCCAGGGACATTTACATAATCGGATCACAAACAGCTGGACGGAAACCGCAGGCGCCGGCCCCCGAGCATCCATCCCTTCCCGCTGCAGGCAGCAAAGCCCAGCCCTGCCCCGTCCATCGCTCGCCAGCTGGGACACGCTGGTCGCACAGGTCCCAGCCAGGAGCAGAACCCAAGCCCAGAGCCCGGGGCTGCTCCTGCGAGCCTGGCACTGCTCGGGAAGAGGGCAGGGGCAGACGGTCCCGGCGGTTAGCAGGTCCGAACCCCCCCTGAACTGCTCCAGGGGGCAACCGAAAAAGAAGTGAATGTGGCGCAATCTCGGCAACGAACGAGCGACGCTGCATGTCACCGTCCCCAGCCACGGACGTGAGCCACAGCATCTCCTGCAAAAGCCAGTCGCTGCTGCACGGGCAGAGGCGATGCCCTCGGAGGCAGGATTTGGCCACGCTGGTTGGAGCAGATCAGCAGGGTTTGGTGCTGGGGCCGGGACAGACCGCGGACGCGGAGCATCCACACACCAGCACCAGCCGGTCGCTGCCGGATGGGAGCTCTCTGGGGAAAAGCTGGCAAGCAAGGGCAGTTTAATTTCTCCTGCAAGGAAATATCAGCCCGTCAAAAGCACCCTGTGCTCCCATGGGATGCGTGGCCCCGAGAAGCCTGTGAGGATCGAGGCGGGCAGGAGCAGGGTGTATTTTCACCTACTGCCAGGAGATGGCTTGACTCCATGTGCTTGCCTGTAGCAATGTTTCACGTCTCAACACAGAAGATTTCGGGACCTTTGCATTGCACGGAGCCACCTCCCGCCCCACGAGAGACTCCTGGGGCAGGGTCCGCACAGCAGCTCCCAGAAAGCATCACCCCATGCCAAAAAGATAAATCAAGGCGCAAAAAGGGATCCATGCAGGAAAAGGTGAGCGTGTAGCTGGGAGCGCCAGCCCACCATGATGGGGTGGTCAGGCTGTCGGTCCCCCCTGCTCCTGGCCCCCACAACTCTGCCCTGCTCGCCCTCCTCCTGCCTTTCTAATCCATCCCCCTCCCAAAGCATCGCTGTTTCCTGGGGGTCACCGTCCCCCTGCCCACAGATCCATCACCTCCCCCCGAAACGACAGGCTCACCAGCAAGCGAAGAGAGCCGCAACCACCCCCCGCCGAGCTGTCGCCCCGCTCCTGTCCTGCTTCTTCCAGTTACAGCCTTTCCCCTTCAGACATCCCCTCGAGACGCTCAGCCAAGGGCTGAAGGACAGAAGGATGCTGTTAAAAACGGGTCTGACATCCGCCTGAAAACACATGCCTCGCTCCCTCCCTGGCCCCTCTTACCTGCTCAAATGTGGTTTTGGACAAACCACATTTCTGATGTTTTTAACCTGCGCAACAGTTTTTGTGCTATTTCCCGCTGTCCAGATGGCCTCGCTCAAGCTTTTACCGCGTCACAACCACCACGACCTCCTCCTCTCTGGGCTGGACACAGCAAATATTGCTCTGCTCATCCCTTCCCAAAAGGCTGCTAGAGAAATCTGCTCCCCAGCAATTCCCTGCCCGCATCCCGTTGCCGGTCTGCCTCCTAACAGCAAACCTTGGCAGTGCCGAGGGCTCTGCCATCACCTCCCGTCACTCGCAACGTGCTGCCATCCCTGCTCCAAAAACTTTAACAAACTCTGCGGGGAGAGCGCTGCACAGGCACCCCCGAAGCTGCTCCAAAACACAAGGCACCGTCTCAGGAAGCCCCTTCCCCGCCACGGCTACAAAATCCCGTGAGCACGGACGGGGAGGATGCTGCAACCGCAGGGCTCCTGAGTGCTCTCCGGCTCCTGCTGTGGATTATTATTATTTTTTAAAAGCTCACATAAAACAACACACGACCTCCTTTTGCTCAGGGCTGGGACAGCACGGCGACAGCACTACTCCGCTCACAATTCCCCAAGCTCTGTTAGGCTTATTCCAGGTCTGTTACGCTTTTGGGTTGGGTTTCTTTTTTTTTTTTTTTGCTTTAAATATTTTATTTAGTTTTACTCTCTCTTCCCCTCCCCAGAGCTCCCCAGGGAAAATAAGGCTCCCCAGGGAGGGCTGTCTCACTGCAACGGAGGCAGATCCACACTCCAAACAGAAGCTATCCAAAAAATAATCAGAAAGCACCATCACATCGCCCAAGGCAGGGAGCAGTGCTGGTGCCAGCACACACTTCGCAACCTCCAACCAACCAGTCTGGGAGAGGGCAGCCAGCACAGAGACAGCTCTCGGACCCTGAGGGGGTTAAATCCCCCCGTCGTGTCAAACAAGGGCCGCTTCATGGCAGTCAGGGCGGACGGGACGCCTGTCTCAATCTGCAGTGGGCCCCGGGCTCCAAAT
>JAVJGG010000088.1:1010631-1083170 GCA_035590195.1 Aviceda cuculoides
TTAAATCCCACAGTCGTGTAAAACAAGGGCAGCTTCATGGAAGTCAGGGAGGACGGGACGCGTGTCTCAATCTGCAGTGGGCACCGGGCTCCAAATTGCTGTGCCAGCCAGAAAGCCACCCCCGGAACAGCAGAAAGCCCCTTTGCACTCCAAACCTCCACACTACCCGGCTTCACATCCAAACCGTCCTGGTTTGGAAGCAGCCTCCCCAGAAAACACGCTGTAAGGCCGTAGCAGACCTGTGCCTCGGGGGGGGGGTTACACACGTCTGCTTCCCAAATTCCCCCCCCCTCACCGCGGCGCTGAGACGGTACCGAGCCCCCGGCCATGCCCGAGCCCCGCGCCAGCGCACAGCTTCTGCAGAAAGCCGGCACGGGGCGAAAACAGGGCCACGCCGGAGGGGAAAGAGGACGATGGAGGAAGAGGAGGATAAAAACGTTTCTCCCTCTGCCTCCTCGCAAACGCGGCGGCTCGGCCGGCGGCACTTACGTTGATCATAGCATTGGAGGTGATGCGGAAGAGCGTGGCTCGCTCGTTCACCGCCTTGATCTTCTCGCCGCTCTCGGCCGGCAGCTTCAGGTTCTCCAGCTCGCTGAGCGAGCGCTGCAGGGCCGCCCCGTGCTTGGCGATCAGGTCATTGCAAGTGCTCAGATCCTCCAGCTTACTCGAGAGGGTTTTCAACGTGCCGTGCAGCTCGCTCTTGTCTGACTGCGAGGCGGGCTCCTCGTCGCCCGAGTCATCTGCAAAGGGAGGGATGGAGAAAAAAAAAAAAAAAAAAAAAAAAACAAGTGTTTCCATGGTTACTCCCGGACCGTACTAACCCGCTATCACCGCGGGCAGGGGGACCTCCTGCCTCCTCCCATGCGCGGGCAGCTCTGATGGGGCTGGGGGTCGTGGCCACCGCATCCCCCCGGGGAGCAGAGCACGGTGCGGAGGAGCAATGCGGGACGTCACCCAGAGCCCCGAGGCGGTGTCCGAAGGGTTTCTGTGGCCGTAAAGGGGATTTGTTTCAAGGCTGCTAAGGCTGAGAGATGTAGGGTGGCAAGGAGGGGGTGCTGTGCTGGTGCCACCGGGGAAGGGCCACGCGCCAAACCTCCCCTTTCCATGCGCGGCCACGGGAGCCAGGCGCAGTGTCAACGCGCCCTGCACCGGGAGCAAACCTGGCGGGGGCTCTGCAAGGTCTGCTTTGGGCAGGATAAGTTATTTCACCCAAGGGAAAGGTCGCAAAGACACAGGGGAGTGTAACAGCCTTTACCCAAAACCACCATCACGTCTTCAGAGGGCAGAAAACTCCACAATCAGCATCTCGGGTACAGCAGAAATGGTTATTCCTGCAACTCCAGAACACTTGGGTGACTTAAAACTAGAAAACCAACCCAAAAGCAAGCAGCAAGTATAATGCAGCATTTCTTCAGATCATCCCACTTCTCCCCCAGGGAGGGCGGAGGAGGCGAGTGGCTCCAAGAGGCGGCATTGCCCAAAGCAAATACGAAAAGCGAGAGCAGAGCAGGTCCTGCGCAGGGTCCGCGCCCCATCCTTACATTCAAAGTTTAGCCAAGGTTTCTCTGGGTGCACCCAAAAACCGCTAAGGCAGAAGAGCAGGGAGCAGCCCCTTCACTTCCCCTCCCTCAATCATCTGTTTCTGGATTAAAAAGAGATGGGGACCAGCATAACCTGCCTGCAGCTTCTCTGCCAGGACTGGGGGAGCCGGGGGGACGAGGATGTCCTCCAAGCCAGCCAGGCTGAGACACCACGATGCTGCAAAGCACGGGCCTCAGGGATGCCGCAGTCAGAACGGGGGTGCAGCACATCCCCTTTCTAGGCTGCAAGAAAAGGAGTAAAGCCCATAATTCACTGATAGGTGGGTGTTTGGTTTTTATTCCTGACTCATTTATAAGACCTTTTGAAACGCTGTAGATATGGAGAAGGATGTTCAGCCATTGATCATATCGATTCCACGGCTCTTGGGCCAGCTAAGGAAAATGAGAGAAAGAGTGCCCTTCATTTAACAGTACCAAAGCTGTGTTCCTAAGGCAGGAGCCAGAGCAATCTGGATAACACGGAAGGACCACCAGCCCGGAGCTGAGGCAGCAGCAGAGCACGGCACAGCACTGCACCAAGTCTCGCGGCTATGAAGCTACAAGTATTTCCACGGCGCCTTCCATTCTGGGGCACACAAAGGTGCTCTGGGTCCCTGGCAGCTTATACGCATCCCCTTGAGCTTTGAACATTATCTTTATACCTGTCCTGAGCCGGTGCCTCCGAAGGACAGAGCACACTGTACCCCGCGGCGCCTGGACGCTCGCTGGGAGAGGGACACCGAACTGCTACTGCTGCTCAGAGCCATCTCCCCGCGGCTTTCCAGGGCGATCTCGGGCAGAGGCTTGAATCCATCCCCTTTCACAGCCTCCCACGCATCTCTTCCTGGCCATCAAACACAGAGCGAGCTTTCGCCGGACCTACTGCGCGGCAGCACAGGTCCCACCTCGACGGCTCTGTCCGCGGCCGTCGCCTCTGACCGGGCTGTAAACCTGCTCCCCCCGAGCCGCAAGGTCCAGGCGCTGGTCCGGGGGGTCCGTCCCGGGGCACCACCCTCGTCCCACGACACCGTACACCCCGGCAGCACACGCAGCCGCCGGCGCCGATCCGAACGTGGGCCGGGATCTCCGGCGTTCCGTCTGCACGCAGGGTGGGAATGGGACGGTGGCGCCCGCAGCGCTCGGCCAGGCCACAGCCTCCTATTTGCAGCCGAAGAGCCCCTCGCTCGCTCCAGGCGCGCATCCGCGCTCTCCCCACGAGCATCCCGGCAGCCTCTCCTGGGCTGCGCGAGCTGCCTGTGCTCCAGAGAGCAGATGGGAACCACTTCTCCACAGCATCCAGGATCCGATGGCTAATGAGGCCAATCTTTAATGGCCAATTTATAACATATATTATAGTGTTTTATAAAACTACCAGAAGCAGAAGTCAACCACGCTAGCTCAGCTTTCATCGCAGACACAAGCCAGGCATCTACTACCACTAATTATGTCAAAAACCAGCATTGCCTTAGTGGGACTCAAGGGGACAAACCAAATTTGCAATTTTTCTGTTTGTAGTCATCGGTAATACTTCCCAAAAATAATTTAATCTGTTTACAAAGACTGCAAAAATTGTGCCAAGCAAGAGGAAGCATCTCTCTGCATGTCCCCAGGCAGTATTTAACCCCCAAATCCCTCCTTCTCTTTTTGTTGTCCCCTCTCTCTGTACACAAAATGCCTTTTCCCAGGGCAGCATCACAGGGCCGCCCCGAAGTCCTGGCTCCTGTGGGCTGTCAGTGCTCCGTGCTTTCAGGAGCAAAGCCTGGATCACCTTCCCCAGGTGCAATCCCAGATCACAGCCTGGGGATTTTTGCCTATCATTAAAATGCTCCGACACAGGGACAGCACCGCACGGCGACAGACAGGCTCCATCCCTTTCCCAGGGAATTATTTCCTGCCCATCGCTGCCCATTTAGCGAGGCTGCGGTAATGATCCCTGCCTGTGTGCTCAAGCTCGAGGCAGGAGGCACGAACGCAGCGTGGCCCATTTTTTTATCACTGTGCAGAATTATATAAATGCCTCAAAGCCCAGGAAAAAGGGGGAAGGCACCCGGGTCAGACCGTGCTAGCCGTGATGCTGCTCGTTCAGGCTGAGTTGGCGGAGCTGAACATCCCTCACCGGCTCTCCCCCCGCCCCAAAGCTGCTTTTATGGCCATGCCGGGACGCCGGTGGGGTGGGCAGCAGGATCCCACCACCTTCCTCCTCCTGCCTGTGCAAATGGAAGAATAGGGTGTCAGACCCTCTGCTGAGGCTGCAGACTTCAAACGGGATCTTAGGGCCAGAGGGCCGTGGTGCAGCAATGGGGGAGCGATGTGCAGTGCTGTCTCAGGAGCAAAAGCACGCCCAGTGCAGAGGACGGAAAACTCGTTACCTCCCCCCATCCCTGGTAAGCGCATCTCCGTAACCGGCACTGCCTCCACACCTACAGCCCCAGTGCCCAGGACACACGGAGACCTGGACCAATTCATGCTTCTGTGACTCACGGTAAATAAAAATATCTCAAGCAACATAATTTGCTGTAATTATCTCAAATCAAAGCACAGGAAGAAGGAAATACAGGATCATAGCTACAATCAAATCAGATCCAGTTAAAGCAGAAACGATCACGCGAAGCACCCAACAACCTCGCTGCAATCCCACCAGGGCGAAGCACTGACACCGGCTCCGAAGATGCGTTTCCAACCCACGATCAATGCCGAAACACCTCCCAGCGCTGAAATACTCCGCTCCTTACCATCCTCACAACACCAGCACGGGCCAAGCAGGATCGACCGAGTCCCCAGAAACTCCTCCTCCCTCACTTCGCTCCCTCCAGGTTTGTAGACTATGAAGATAGTTATTTGTGAAATCCTGGCTCCGGGAAAGCCAGGAGGTTGAATGAGGTCTTGGCTTTACCTACAGGTGCAACACTGGGAAAAGCATCCTAAAAGGGCCAGCAAAAAGCAAAACCGCAGCCCCACAGGGACCACCATCACGAGCAGAAGAGCAGCATGTGCACTTCGCTATTACATTTTAAATTATCCTCATGTTTCCTCCATTCCATCCTTCTGCACTTGCTCCACACATACACTCACCGGAGACCTTGGCACCCTCCAGCACCAGGCTCCTGGCAGCATGCTGCTCTCCAGCCCAGGGAAGGGAGGCCTGAGGACCAACGTTACCATACCTCTTTTTCCCGGGAGCCCAAGGGAAAGCTGACCAAAGCCACAATAAGCAGAAACACAAATCTAACTCGTTCCTCAAGGAACCAGCAGCCTCTCGGATCTGCACCAGCTTTGGTCCAACGGCTTGTGGGCAAGAGCAGCCCCAGATGCGAGCAGAGGAGCCCTGCTTCCACACCATCTCCGCCCAGCTTCTCAGCTGGTTTCTTGGTACCACCAGGACAACCACCACAACAGGAACATTCCCGCTTGTCCCAGCGGCACAGCCAGGAGGGTGGGGACAGGGTTGTCCAGGGTCTGGACACCCCCTTGTTTCCCCA
This sequence comes from Aviceda cuculoides, assembly GCA_035590195.1. Taxonomy (NCBI): domain Eukaryota; kingdom Metazoa; phylum Chordata; class Aves; order Accipitriformes; family Accipitridae; genus Aviceda; species Aviceda cuculoides. The sequence continues at coordinate 1,015,691 of JAVJGG010000088.1, forward strand.
TCTGGGAGAGGATGGTCCCAGGGAAGTCGCTTTGCTGCGGCAGCATGAGACCCACCAACTCCTACGGTTACTGCTGAAGATTATCTGTAAAGTGCTGGAGGACAGAAAAGCAGCAACATTTATTCTTATTGCTGAGGATAAAGGATTCACTCATGCAGAACGGTGAAGCAGCCTCAAGCCGTCGCCTAGAGGTCTTCACTTGGAGCACGGCCAAATGCCGCGGCATCGGGGATCCTTCCTTTGTACCAACTCAGCCAGTAAAAAAAAAACAAAAAAACAAAAAACAAAAAACACCCAAACGGATTTTGCTTTGCTAAGGCTGGTAAAACACCCTGAAGGTCAGGAAATACTCACAGAAAGAGAGACTCCGGCCAGGGCTCCTCGCTCGAGGGCAGAGACCGCAGGCGATTTGCAGAGGCAAACCTGCAACCTGCCCAGCAGACTCGCACCACTCAGGACTTCAGCAGCCGCCCAAATGGGGGGGTTCCCAATCGCAATGATTCAAGATCACAAAGCCTCTTGAAAGCTGGAGAAACTCATACTCCTAAATGCTTGGGAGCTAGGGTGGAAGAAAACGTAATTCCAAACTATTTTTTCCATCCCTGGCGATGGCCGATAGGTCCAACTCGGAAGAGACCTGTCGAGGGCAAAGCCGTTCCTCGCCGAGACCCAGCGCGGCCCCCAGCACACCGGGGACACCTGCGAGGCTTTGCCGTAAACTTCACAACACAGGAGATGGAAAACGAAGGCAGGGCAGCGCGGCACCCTTCGCGGGCCCACCGCAGCCCCGCCGCGACGGGAGAGCTGGCGGAGCCAGGACTGCACGAGGGCGACGGCGAGGAACACGCGGATGCGCCGGCGCTGCCCAGCAGACTCCTGCTGCAAAGTTTTCCAGCGCAGCCGCTGTGTCCCAACTCAAAATGAGTTTTCACAACGGCTTTGAAGGGGGGTTTCCCCACACAAGCAGGGGATGAGGAGAAACCAGAAGCATTGGGGAGTTGCTGAGGTGGAGGATGCTCTGTGCTGGTTGCCTCTGGATGCCATCCTTATACCTTTCACCAGTTTGGCCCTTTTGGATCCTCAGCTGCAAGCCCAAGCTGCCTCCCAGCAGCTCCTAAACCACATTAAACCTCAAACCAACGTCCGCTAGCTGGGCAGGGCCAGGGCAGACCAGGGGCTGTGTGTCTGGAACCTGCAAAAAGCTTAGAGGCTCTGAAGGAGCCAGGGAAGCTCCTTCAAGGACACAAATACTATTTTAATACGTGCTCTCCAACGCAGACCCCAGCACACCCTGCCCCTGCAGAGGGAAGGGGCTCTACGATGGACCCCCCCCTCCTGCAAAGGAGGACAGCAGTGCTTCTGCCTGACCCTCGTCCCTCTCTTCGCCCCTGGACCCCCGTGGGGAACGGCACGTCCCCAGCTCATGAGCTTCACCTCGGCTCACCCTGTTCCTCAAGGCAAAACAGGTTTATAATGACAGACAGGCGTTCAGCAAGAATTCACGTTGTTCTTCTACAGCGAACAAAAGCTGCGCGAGAAAATAAACACAAAAGGCTGGCAGCAAATATTTGACAACAAATTGCAAGGTTCCTCTTACTCCTGTGCCTTGGATGAGTCAGCCCAACTTCCACGGCACCCTCCCAAGGTTTCCTGCCCTTCCCAAACCCGGTGTCCCCTGAAGGCCTCCTGTGCCCATCGGTGGCACACAGGGACCACCAACAATTTGAATCCATCCCCCTCTCCCTCCGGCAGCCCAGCTTTGCAGCGGCCGTGCACTGCTCGGGGCAGGGCTCGCTGCTCGGTACCAGCATCTCCGGAGACGATGTCTGCCAGGACCCCGGGCCAGAGGTGGGCCCGAGGCAGAGATTTTGGGATGAGCCTGCGTGCAAGGTGCCATCCGCCACGAAAGAGCACGACCCAAGTCCAAAACCGCTGCTTTTGCCCTCTGCCTGTGGCATCAGGCAGGGCTGCTGTGACACGCAAGCATGGCAGAGCAGGCCTGGCCCCCAGGCACCATCGTAACCCACATAACAGCTACCAAGGTCCGCAAAATCCGCCTCTCCCCCCCGCGCCAGGAAGGTTTTACAAATGCAGCTGCTGTTTTACAATCCACATTTCTTGTTGCTTGCGGTGCGCAAGGGAAACAGCTGTTAAGAGCTCGAATACGAGACACAGACCACCGTTAACAGCAGCTTTTAATAAACCTCTCCAGGAACACGCACAGCTTATATTTTGTACACACTACACACCCTAAAAACACGTGCCCCTGCAAGCCGAGCCCCTTCATTCTCCATCTCATACTTTGTTTTGACTTGCAAACCCAACTTAAAGGCAATCTGTTGTGATTTTTATTTGTAGGGCACTGGCATGAAGCAGTTGCTATAGGAACAGCCAACCTCACCGTAAGCTGGGAAGATTATTTTTGGAGCTGTGATGCTATTTAATCTATGTAAAATGGATCGGCAGCTATCGGCCATAAGCCTCTTCGGGCTTGTTTCTCAGCCCGGAGAGCAACACGAAACCTCAGCGCCCAGAGCAGCATCTCATGAGGAGGCCATTAAGGCAGAAGCTCCCTTTACATCCCTGTCTTCCGTCTCTAAAACTTCCCTCGGCTTAATATTTCCCATTGCTTGCAATTTCTCCGGAGCTGGTGGAAAAGTTGCTGGCTGGAGGCATGAGGCAGGCACTTCCCCGCGCTGGCGACACGCCGGGCCTTTGCATTGCAGCTTGCGAGGAAACCCAGCGACGTGGTGCCTGCCGGAGGCACCGCCACGCAGCACACCCACCCCAAAATCATCGGGGAGACCTGGAGCAACCCCAGGGTGCTGCTGCTCACGGTCAGGCTGTTTCAGGGCTGCTCCCGGACGAGCAGAGCTGGGAAAAGCCTTTTCAGGGGATAACCCAGGAGAAGGCAAAGGGATTGAAAGGTTTAGCATTAGACCTTTTATTCTAAAATTCCCAAACTGCATCTGGAATCCGGCTGCAACGTCTCCAGCCTGAAGCACCGTGGCTAGGGCGGGCAATTAATCCCCACTTACCTTCCTCTCTGGGTCCAGCACAGATGGTCTCCTCTTCCTACATCCCACACCTTCCTTCTCCACCCTGCGAGTGGAAAACTTCCCCAAGTATCCTCGCTTTCAGAAAAGTCCTTGTCCTTCCTACATCACCTTGAATTTCTCTCCGAGCCTCCTGCAACCCTGAGCCGCTCACTGAAGCCTGTGGAGCCTCTCAAAGGCAGGGCTGGCCCTGCACAAGAAATTAAACCTGCCTTTCTGATGGTAGGAAAGGGGAACGAGCAGACGAGGGGGGTGAAAGCACAGGATCGATACGGCAGGAGCGAGGCCGAGCCAGACCGGTTCCCGCGTCGCAGGGGTGCTGAGCCCTGCAATGCCCGGCACCCGCCGAGGAGCCAAGCTCAACCCAAAAGCAAACTGTGCGCTGCAAGCTGTCCTCTGCACCCAAACCGTTTCATTTACCTACAGGGAAAGGAAATCATTGACTGCCATCCACAGGTAAAACCATAAAAGAATAGAAGGAGCACTGCTGACTTTAATTAAAATAGTATTTGGGTTCCCCCAAAGCCACCAACAACCACAGCAGTGAAGACGGGGCATCTCGGCAGCTGCCTTTTTGCCTATCAGCAGCAAGAACTGCGGGTCTGCTGGCAGGGAGCTGAGTTTTGAAGCAGCCAAATCACCTGTCCTTAGCAACCCCAGGCCACCATGACTGTTCCCAACATCCCTAAAAAAAGCTGTCTTGGTGCTGCCCGGATGACCACACCATCGGAAGCAAGGCACGGCTTGTTCCTCCATCGGCTCGCTGAGGAGGCAGAAGTGGCCAAGACACCCGTGGGTGAATTCAGCATCCATCTCCGGAGAGGAAGGGGAAACAGCAGAAAGCAGAAGCAGGGCCAGAGGCACTGGCTGCTCCACACGCCTGCTGGAACGCAAAGCTGGCTGCGCTGAAAAAGGAACTCGACCGACCCACGAGTCTCAGAGCAGCCCCGAGGAGCGGCAGAGGCCGCAGCAGGAGGCCGGTGATGCTCCGTGACCTCGGGCTGTCCAGAGCGCTCCGGGCTTGTGTCTGCAGCTCACCTCAGCCACTCCTGGAGACCATCTCCCCAGAGCACGATACGTTTTTAACATCACCAAACCCCGCTTCCAGAGCGCTTTGGCTCCGAACGTGCGGCGGCACCCGCGCAGCATCCCTCCCCTTCCAGCCAAGTTCAGCCTCGAGCTGAGGGACGCGGGCGCCTGTCCATGAGGACAGGCAAGCACCAAAGTCAACCTCTCCTGCGGCAATCCCAGACAAAACTCCGAGCCCTTGCTCCTCACAGGTGTTCCCAGGAGTAAATACCGCAGAAAGCAATCCCACCTCCTGAGGAGGTTCCCTGTTTATCCCATCGTCAACCAGCCTCCCTGCTGACGCCGTGGGTTCGATTCAGAAACGCCAGCCCTTCCCATCTGTGATTATCCGGATCTCTTGGAAACGTTGATCACCCGTCATTTCTCAACCAGAGCAATTTCCACATTGGCTCTAGAAGACACATCTGCCTTCCTCACTTTTAATAGCTATGAATATTAAATGCAAACGGGTATCTATATTTAATGGTCTAGCCTGGCTGCCAAAAGATACATGGGTTTTCACAGCATCTGCAGATGCAGGCACAGGCAGTACTTCTGTGGTTATAAAGAATTACGCTGGAAATTAATCATGAAAATAGTACAGCAAATAATCATTCATAAATCATTCCAAATTCGGGTGATCACTTAGCAATTATCTCCAACCTGGCAAGGCTATTTCTTCTCCCTGCTAATGCAAATGGAAAGCTGTTCAAGCAAATGGAAGCCTAAAAATAGCAAACATTGGCTGCTTGTGACAAGCTGTGACATTTCCTGAAGTCACATTTGGTGCAAGCAGGTGGTGGGCGCGAGCCGAGGTGGGAAGACCCCAACCCAGCAACGGGGCTCCACAGAACAAATCCAGAGATCACTGCTCCTCACAAAATATCCCATCACATTTGCCTGAAATCCCTAAGTACAGTGGAGAGAAGTGAAATGAATAAGTCTTGGAGAAATTAAAGTCTAAGGACTTGAGTGATGTGATCCGTGTTGGCCCAAGGTTGAGCGGGGGGTTGGACCAGAGACCTCCAGAGGCACCTTCAGACCTAAGTTACTCCACGACTCTACGCTAAGTGCAACTTTGTCACTTGTAATCATCGCTTTTGGTTAACAAATCGGATGTAATGCTAAGCTGCAATAACACGGGAAATTCGACATACATATCTGGTTAAAAATTAATGGATAAAATAAGGAAGATACAAAAATGGGCTTAAAAATTTTTTAAGTCTTTCTTTGCACAACAGCTTGGACAACATCCTCCTTCTACCAGGCCATGCTGAAATAAAGAAGGTAAGCAACTTCTTCCATTTCGACTTTAAAAAATTTTACTACTAACTCTTGATTTCTGTAACTGTGATTTCCTTAATCCTTTGGTGCAGCTGGTTGGAGCCAAACCTAAGGGGAGAAGTGATGCTTTAACGTGGCCCTGTAGGGCTTGCTTTTTTGGTAAGCAACCACCACAGTGACACAAGGACTGAAAAGACTATGAGCGAAAGACCACAGGGATAAAAGGCAGCTGGGGTTAATCTCTCTGCCTCACATCCAAGACAAATTGCAGCTTACAAGGAAAGCAATCAGACACATACACACCATTACAGCAGGGAATGGTCTAAGGGAGCCGGGACTCCAAAACAAAGGTACTGAGGCTGATCCCACGAAAATGCCTCCTTGGAAGAGCAATACTCCTGAGAGCAGGCTGCCCAAGGAGTTTCTTCCGAGACATCAGAAAGCTGACGCAAACAAGGCTGACCAAAACGATCGCTGGGTCTTGATCTGCTCTGGCACCAGCCCTTCGCCATTCTCTGACCGACCCTTCTGCACTGATGAAGACCCATTTCCAAGGGATGAGCAGTCAGCTCCCTCCTGCCCATCCCACGATAACCCATCCGAGCCACCAGCCTGAAGCAAAATCCACTTTATAACCGGAGCTGCCTTGGGACTACTACAGCCTCAGCGCAGCACCAGCACCCACCAGCCTCTGTGAAATGAAATCTTGCTTCAGTGCAAGCAGATACTAGCCAAAATTTTTCTTACATGCTGCAGGAATACCAGAGGACCACACTTCCAAAAAAAAAAAAAAAAACCACAAAACCAAACACCACACTAAGTTTAATTTTCAGGATTCAATCAGCAAGCAAATGGTATTTGTCCCGTTACATCACAGGACCATATAGAAGACCTAAACTCATGAACTTCTTCTGGCACAAGCTATCCTTGCTATACGGGTCCTAAAACCAATGAAGCTACACCAGGGATGAATTTTGAACCACCTTACGTTGTCAACTTCCTTTCCTATGAAATACGTATTAAAATACGAGTTTGAATCGTGAGTGGACGTACCAGTCCATTAATGCACATAAAGGACTTCTTGTTTCTTAAAAGAAAAGCAGCGGCAAAGCACAAAGTATTTTTATTACAATTACTGCAGCACTCCCAGTCCAGCTATCGAACATTTTATTGCTGCAATTAGTAGATGATGATGTTACCAGTCAATAAGCCTCAGCAGCAAATGCTGCACTTCATCTGGATTGCAGTCATTCTCTCTTTCTGGCACATACCGGATTTTCCAATTACCCAACCACCTAAACAACTCCAATAAGCTGATAAATTAGGCTACAAAGACATACAGACGGGTTTAAAACACACCAAAAGGCAGGGTTTAAACTCAAAGTAAGATGGACACATTGGAGAAATGGAGTCTGAAACGCAGGACATGATAAATGCAAGATACCACGCTACATCAGTAGAGAGAACCAACCCAACACATACTGGGCAACTGCCTGGTTAGCAGAAAAGGAGCCAGTAATCATGGCTTATTATAAATCCAATATAAATTACAATGGAACTTTTAAAAGCAAGCTAAAAAAAGCAAATAAATTCAGGGTTGTAGAAACAGAAAAGTCATATCTGAGACATGCAACGTAATTTCCAGTAAGTTCCGAACAGCCTGTGCCCGGTTTGGGATACTGCACTCAGACACACGTGTGCCATAAAAAGAGACCCAGGAGGATGGCATCGGGACTGAGAAACACATCCTGCAGGGAGAGACTGAACGGAAGGGCAGCGTTTAGCAAAAGTGGAAGAAAATTGACCAGAGACATGCTAACAGTCCACCAGTAACAACTTCCACAAAGTACAGAAGGGACTGATGTGTTCTCCACGTCCGTAACAACCAAGAGAAGCAGCAGCCATGAGCTTAAGGGGGGGACGGGGGGGACACGGACGTGGAACATGGCAGGGATCAGTGCTGTTTCAACAAGCCTGTCAAGTGGATTTCTTCAAAAGCTTTCCAAAACTCTCCTCAGGAGAAGCCAGGAGGACTTTGCAAGGAGATTTCGGTTTGCCGGCTTTTGGAGGAGGTAGAAGGCTTTGGGTTTGTTGGGTTTTTTTTTCCCCTCTGTCCTTTGACTACAATATCCTGCTCTCTATTTCCATTGGAATAAAAAGTTTGGCAGCTACCAGGAGAACTACAGAGCCAGACCTGAAACCTGCTAAACTGGAGTCGCAGGGCCTGAAGAGCAGAGCTGGCAGGGAACGCAGGCGGAGATAAAAATGAGCCCAGCTGATGCTTTTGTTAAAATGCTGGAAAGCCAAAGTTAGCCCCGCTGGACATGGCCAAATGTCCCCTCCTGTCCCCTGCGGACAGTTCTGTATAGCAATGAAAAAAAATGGTGGCGAAGGTGTGATTATAGGGAAATAACCGCTCATTATCAGATAATTGGTGGCTCACGCTGCGCATCTCATCACCAGAAAAGAAAATAAAAAATTTTAAAAAATAATTTTTAAAAGCCCTGATAAAAATAGAAACTTTTTCATTGTATAGCTCCGAACAGCAACGACACGCAAAGTACCGACCTCCCAGCCACAGCTCGGGGTGCAAAGCTCTGCCTTGCTGCCGGCACGTGTTAACACTTGCCTCCTGGTTTGCCAGCACAGCTCATTGCGGGCCCCAGGGCCAGCGACTTTGCTTTTCTTCCTACCTGCAAAACTGGCCAGGCTGCTTCCCTGCCACGGGATCCTTCCAGGGAAGGCCCAGACCAGCCCCACTGGCACCACGGCGGGAGGCAAGCATAGAAGCCAGGTACCTGCAGCATCGCCTCCTGGCTCCTCCTTTCCTTCGCAAGTCCAGTAAGGGTCTGGGGACCCCAACACCTCCAGCTGGAAAGACTGGAGAGATCACTGGGAGCCCAGCACGCCTCCAGAGGGTGCCGCATTTCAGTGGATCAAACCTTTATGGAGCAACTACCACCAGGAAAGGAGGAAAAACCAAACAAATGAACAAAACAAAAAAAACCAGTTTATGGCCACCCCATGCTGGGAGAGGACCAGGACCTGTGATGGAGAAGGTCTTCGCTGAGAGCTCATGCAGGCACACGGTGCGCTGCTCCAGATCGTCTCGATGGACCGAGCCCGTCCATCAGGACCTTAATTTCCCAGCGCATCCCTGACAGCTCCAAAGCCCCTTGTCCTCCTGGGAGAAGCCTGAGGAACGCGCTGGGGTTGGGTCGGGTCCAACCAGCACACATTCAGGCAACAAACTGCCTGTTTCTCAGAGCAGCTATTCTGCAGCAGCAAAAGGGTTTCTGCCACCCGGGCCCTCCTAACACTCCTGCCTCCCCTTCCCCAGGGATTCGAACTGCAGAAGACATCTCCTTTTATAATCATGCAACAGTTTGGGTTGGAAGGGACCTTTAAAGGTCACCTAGTCCAAGACCCCTGCAATGAGCAGGGACATCTTCCACTAGACCAGGTTGCCCAGAGCCCCGTCCAACCTGACCTGGAATGTTTCCAGGGGTGGGGCATCCACCACCTCTCTGGGCAGCCTGTGCCAGTGCCTCGCCACCCTCAGCATAAAAAATTTCTTCCTTATATCTAGTCTGAGGATGTCTCGTCTGCAGAGTGAACCCGTTCCTCCTTTGCACCTTTAACAACCACACGTTTTCATGCCAGAATTTCATCCACAAATCACTTAAGGAGTTTCCTGAGCACAGAGGAGACCTTCCAAGCCGTTAGAAGATCAGAACCGCGTGCTGCACGCTAGGATCGCTCTGTCGGCTCCCTGCGTACCACTCTGTATTAAATTAAATTAAAGCAGACATTGTAGGCCACTGCCCAGAGAGAGGCTCCAGGCTTGCTAAGGAAGACAACCCCAAATCGGCCCATGTGTGCCACCCACCGAGTCTTGCAGTCCAGCTGCTCCTCTTCCACAGATCTCGCAAAAGAAGGAACGATGGCCATGCTGCAGAGCGAGTCCCCAGCCCACGTCTGGTACCCAGTTCCCCTTTCAGCGCAATCTCCACCACGGACGGGAGTTTGACGGTAACATTGAGATCCATCCTTTGGGATATTCTTGGGTCATTAAATTACTCGGCAGATGGAACAGAGATCAACAAATCCATAGTTCAGGCAGCTCTGATAATGCTTGCATTTAAAAATATCCCGAGTCAAATTCCTGTGGCGGGTATCAGGTCCGGCCCCAGAAACCTCCTTAGGTGGAGCAGATCCACCCCAGGGCTGCCAGCTCCATTACAGACTCTGTATTCTTTCATATTCTACTTTTCCATGGGGTCCTAGGTCCACCGGGCAGAAGTCACCGGGATAAGGAAGCCACCAGACAGCCAAGCCCTGGGTGACAAGAGGCTTTGCTCTTCCAGGAGATGGTTGGGACGGTGAGCTTGCAGGAGGCCCCGTTTCCTCCCAGCATCACTCTGAAATTTTGCACAGAAGGACTGGATATCTGGTTACTCACTCTGCCAAACCCCATGTAAAACTGCCTGTGAAAGCATTTATTATCTTTGGATATATTCATATCAGCAATACAGAGGCAAAAACCTCTGTGACCCCTTCTGGGTCTCCAGGGCCAAAAAGATCCACATCCAGATGAACATTACAAATTTGCACTTTACCAAACCACCCCTCCTCTCATTTATATGTACGCTCTGAATTCACAGCCAGGGCGCAATCCAATACAACCCTGCAGGGAGGACTCACGCTACCTACAGCTTCGGGACTATCTCCAAGTAGACCAGCAAATATTTAGCCCCGCAGACACAAGTGCTGTTGTAAATAATTAAAAGTCATTTGCTCTTGTCTAAGAGATGAACAAAGCACAGGAAAAAATGTACAAACTTTGTTATTTAATTGTGTCTGTCCATTTATTCACTAAATCCTTTAGTATCCAGTGATTACTATCAATTTGCACTGCTCCCCTGCGCTGAAATGGAGGAACCACTACAGTTTGCTGGCACCACAAGCAAGGGAACAAGAAGTCCTGCGTCTCTGCAAGGGCTGCAGGCAGGGATCAGGCAAGGAGTGGCACAGGGCTGGGCATGGGCAGCTTGCTTAGCCTGAAACAAGCCAGGAGAAATGCACAAGTGGCATAAAATTAAAATCTCAAGATATTTTGGAGGAAATGAGGTTTTTTTTCAAAGCAGAAACTCGCAGAAGAGATCACCATCGAGGACACGGGGTGATGCCCTCTTCTGCAGACAACAGAAATGGCACCCTGGTACTCAGCTATTGAAAACCATCGAAGGTCTTGGATGTCTTCCTATCTGCGTCACCAAACATGCATTTTTAATGATGCTTAAACATTTTCCAGCCTCAGGTCTATCTACAATTTCAGCAGTGCGAGGAGGGGAGCTCACATACGGGTTGGCCTCTCCTCCTGACACCCATCAGCTAACGAAGGCAGTAGTGCCGGTGGCACAGCCAGGACTCGGGAACCAGACGGCATTTGAGAGGCACATCAGCTACCGTGAGCTCCCAACCTTCGCAGAACAACGTCATCCTTGGTGTAACCAGGACCGCTCCCAGGGGGGTCACTATTGATGAACGTGGCCTTTTATTTTTTTTTACCAACAAAATCTTTTTTTTTTTTTCCTGCAAGTCTCCCATCAGCAGGGAACACGCAACCTGCAGCAAGGGCTGCCTCGTCCTCGCAGAAACCAGTGGGAGATGTACAAAGGACACTCCTACATTCCTGTCAGCTCTCTCCTTCCTCGGTAACAAGAACAAGATGACAAGGGACCTTGTTCCCAGGGAGGGGGAGCGGCGACACAAATGGGGGCAGGGAAGAGGCTGCAGGGCTGCGATACCACCATCCCCATCAAACCCGCAGCCGCTGCAGGATCACATGTAGGACGCCAAAATTCATCAGGGCTGGGGGTTTCTGATGGCTAGCTCCAGTGTAACAGCGGTGAAGGTCTACTGGGACACGGACTCAGCTCCCATGGTCATGCCAGGGGCTGAGCAGCCCGTCCCAAAACCTCTGCTGCTGTGATGCAGCCCAGAGCAGCTCAGGAGAGGGCACGCTGCAGCCCCCCTTCTCCCAAACCCACCAGCTAACGCACCCCTTGCCCCTGAGTCCTGGGGTTAAGCACAGCAACATCCCTGCAGGCTCCTAAGCTCAGTTCACCCAAGGTTTTGGAGAAACAATCATCTAGGCTGAGCTGCCAGCCAGCGTACTGTGGACACCCTCCCATTAAGGCATGCCCTTCTGTGCATTTAAATCTGCCCGAGCCGCCTGGGCTCAGCTTACTCGCATGTAAGAGGATCGGGGCGGGTGTAAGTTACCTACCTTCCTCCAATTCTCCAAAGGTCAGGACATGCCAGCAGCAAGGGCGGGATGCTGCAGGACCTGGAAGTCTCCCAGCCCCTTTGCTCTGCTGCCCAGAGTGTAACCGAGAGCCCCAGGCAGAGGGAGGGCGAAAGCAGGTCACAAGTAGCCCCCAAAAGGGGTCTGACTTACACCCCCTTCCCACCGCTTCTGCCTTTGGATTTAAATCCTGCTCCATCGGTACTCAAACGCAGGCAAAGCCCTGGAGCACACACCTCCACCACTCTCCTCCTGAGCACCAGCCACCCGGGGGGGCCGGGACAAGCTTGTTAAGGGGTTGAACTGGAAGGAAGGACAAAGCTTCAGTTAGTCCTTGTTAGGACTTCCCTACAGTTAGTCTTGTAGGGAAGATTTTTCCAACTGAGACCAAGGGTGAAGCTTCAGTGAAACACAGAATCTCACCTAAAAATGAGCGACTTCAAACAAGGTATATAGCGAACCTGCATCGGGACAAGCAAACGCATCGAGGGTGCAGCGTTGGGGACGTCACCGCAGGCTGGAGGGCTCACAGATACTCGTGGTGAGAGGTCCAAATCTAAGTTAACTGGATGCACACCTTTACGAACTAACGACTGCTAAGAAGGCTTCAGTAATTTACCAGTAATCTTCCCCTGGGCAATGCAGGACGAATGCCTGCACAACAAAATGTATATTTTACTGGACTACACGTTCATTAATGAAAAGCTGCAGTTTATCAGCACCATTCCAGCCTTCTTAATTCCCAACAAACAGCAAAGCTGCAGATACTAATTAGTGGGCTGCACAGCATTACATCCAGCTTGCTGCTAAGCTGCCAGCACTGGTCCGGGTCTGACGCCAGCTCAGCGCAAGATGCCCAAGAGCAGGAGCACAAGGAGGAAGCACCTATTTTCCCCACTTCTGCAAAATACTGCCGAGAGGCTTAAATGCTGCGTGCCAGACGACGCTACGGCATGGCATAGCGCACAGGCACACCAGTGCTGGCACCGAGAGCGGGCTGGCACGGTGGCACTGGTCACAGTTGCCTTTCCCTTCTCCTTTTCCCTCTTCCCTTCCACTCACGGGGCAGCAAGACTTTCCGAACAGGCCAGAGCAGACAGGGAACAAACCCACGCTGTACTATTCCCTCTTATGGCCACGTTAATTTTCCGCTGCATCAGCAAATGTAAAGCCAGTTTTGACCCCCCCGGCCCCCAGGAGCTACAAGCACAGCAGCGACGACTGCAGAGACATGCGCTGGGACAGCAGCTCTGCAGGACCACAAAGCAGGATGGGCAGCAGCTCACTGAGGTCGGGCCACACTCTGCCCTCTACACAGCAGTTACTATCGATGATTTACTGCAAAAAGATCCTCTGGACCAGCAGTTTACCCCTGGAATCGCTCCCCCATCAGCAGCCCCCAGTCCAGATTTGGCTGGGGAACAGCATAGACCAAGAGAAGGACAGACACAGCAATACAGCATCCTCTCCCCTGAAGTGCTGGGCTGGCTGCCAGTGCCACCTAGTCAGTAAAAAAGGAAAAAAATAAATCAATTCCTGCTGTACAGAGGGTCTCTACTTGCAGACCTGTTCAGATGGAGCTGGAAGTTCATCTCCTTTCCAATTCCATAAATGCATTTCTGGTCTCTAATTACACCATCAGGCTGTCAAGACGGCCACTTCCTCCCTAATTACTCCGCTTTGTACTTAAGACACAGCTAATAAGCCCACATTGTTAGCGATTGCTGCCGACTAGCTCCGAGGAGGACAGCATCTCCTGCCTCCTACTGAGCTGCTCCGGCACCAATCCTGCACCCCGAGCGCCAGGGCAGCACATCCATTTCCACCGGCACCTGCGCGTCCTCGGGGTGCATCCTCTTCCAAGCGAGCCACACGTGCACGTGGGCAGGAACCCGTCTCCGCGGCTGCTCGAAACCAAGGGAAAAGGGGAGGAGAGAGCATCATTCGGAAGGAAAACGAACGCTCCCTGCCCTCGGCGCGCGCTTCTGCTACCTTGCTGAACCTCGAGGGCTCCTCGCTGGGAAGGAGGCGGCTTGGCCAGCTCGGGAAGCAACGCGACGCTCCCTGTTTGCAAAGCAGGAGTCCCTCCGGACGCCGGCTGCCCCGCGAGCTCGCCCGAGCGAGCCCCGTGGGGCTGCGGAGGCTGCCCCGACCGCCGCGGTGCCTGGCGGTGTCCACCCGGGTACCCGCACGTCCACCTACCGCTCGCGGGGACGGAGGGCGGCCGGAGGGGTGGCTCCTGCAGACGAGCATCCCTGCTGCTCCTCCCTTCGCTCGGGCTGGTTAAGGTAAGAGGGGATTTCCACAACACGAAGCATCTCTAAAGATCCCCACGGACACCCCTGCGCGGCTGTTTCACTGCTGCGGCTGGTAAAATCGTTTAGGCCGAAGGAACGCAGGTAGGGCAATACATAAATACACCCTGTGCAATACATAAATACACCCTGTGCAATACATCTGATAGATGCAGAGCATTCAGACGTTATTCTAAAAGAGATTAATCCGACAGCCCTGATGACAGGCTTTAGGCACTTTCACAAAAGGAAAACGGCAGCCACAAATAGCTGTTCAATTGCTGAAGTCATAACGAAACATCTACAGCTCTTCCGCAGCTCGAGCCAGGCGCGACCCCAGCGCGAGCTACAGACAGCACCCGAGAGCAGCTAACCCAGGAACAAAACGGCCAAGGAGCCAGTGGATTCAGCATCTCTTCACACTTTTACACCTCGGCGAGGTGCCTTTCCAGCTGACTTGCTTTCCAGAGGAACTACATCCCGTAGGAGAAGCGGTACGGGACACGTGTGTGGGTTTCACAGGACAGGTAGGAGATACCACTTTCAGTCTCGTGCTTTCTCTGCTCGTGGATGGCCGTGCCAAGGAAGGAGGTGTCAAAACTCTCAGGCAAGAGCCCCCCTGTGAGATTTCTAAATAAATCTGGAAAAAGGCTGAATCAACACTTCTGCTTCAGAAGCAGGCTGCAGCCTTGTCCATCATCAATGGTACAGCAGCCCCACGTTCCTGGTCCCCCCTGGAAATTTAATCCAACCTTCATTATATAGCAGCCTGGATCCATACGTCAACTTTAAACGTTCGTTTAAATGGTTTCCAGCTGGGCCATGAAATAAATACACACCGCTGTGTATGCAGCTATAGAAATGTATTTCTTCATCTATTTATTTCACGGCCCGGGTAGAAACCATTCCCACGCGTGTGCCCCTTGCTGCCACCCGCGAGCCCAGCGTGCTGACAACCCAGCCCAGGGAGCCCTGGCCCCTGCCGGGTGGCAGCCCGGGATTTGACTTTCATCAGATGATTATCATCCATGTTACCATCAAATATTAATAACAGATTACATTTGCTGAGCAGGGGATGTGGTAAGTAACCCAGGCCCTGGCACCGAACGCACCAAGTGGACCTGGCAGGGGTGTTTCTGTGTATTTTCTTCTGCAAGGAGGAGCACGGCATTTAGTCACTTCTGCTGCAAAGAGCTTTGAGATCCTCAAAATTAACTACAGATAAGCTAATTATCTTTAGCTGTCAGCTACCTACTGACCTTTTTATTCATAGTAAGTGTGGTCTTTGTATTCCTGCTAGCCTGTACTCCCATGGCATAAGGCAGGTGGCTGTAACCCATTCTCATAATGCAGAATAAAACCCATTACCCTAACACAGAAAAAAACACTTCGCTCTTTACAGAAAGATTTCAACACCTCCATCCTTCTTCCTTAATTTGGCCAATGTCAATGAACCCAAGAGACAAGATCCCATCAGCTCTAACCTAACCAGATCAGGCCTTTAACACAGAAGAGTGAAGAAGAAAAAAAAAAAAAAAAAAAAAGGAACCAAACGTAATTCCACTTTCACCTTTCCTTGTCACTGTCTAATCACAAGGTCTGCATTGGTTTCATCTTACCAGCACAAAAGAAACTATTAAAAGCAACCCAAAGCCTCCAGGCTGAGCGCTTTTGTTTGCGAGGAATCTCCTGCCAAGCAAAAAGCCCAGGCCAGCTTTTCCCTGGGCTGCTCATTAAAAGTCATCAGCATTTTAAACATACCTGAAACAGCTCCTTTTTGGTGATGTAAGTGGAATTAAGGCCAAAATTTTTGTAGAAAACAACTATTACAGCACAAGGATTTCTAGATGAAAAGCAAAGCATCCTTGGGAAATATTTTTGGTTCCAGAAAAAGTATTGCATTTTCAATGGGGAACGTGCTTACCAGAGACACTTTTACCGCACCGTTTGCACATCACATTTTTTACAGTAAATTGATTTTAAAAGCCAACATTTTCCCAGCTTTGGGGTTCAGTTTGTCGCTAAAATGTGAAAAATATTTGCTTGTCATGTCCCAGGGCCAAGACCCCTCTAGGTTTGCTAAATGTGCTCCACACGTGCCATACAGAGATGCCCCCTGCCGTACAGGGAAAGCTTATCACATGTCAATGCAAAGCTTCCCCCAAACCATCCTTTTCCCACCAGAAAATGGGGGCAGAAAAAGACCAGCCCAGCCAAAAAACAACCTTACCCACCTCATCCTGTTGGCTTGAAGAACCATCACAGAGCCGCTGGAAGCTCCTGCATCAGGATTTGCTAGAGGTGCGTTAAAAGGAGCCCGATAAACCCAATATTGACTAAAATGGAGGAAAAAAATCAGGCTGTGATTTGGGATGTCCACTCCAAGAGGGCTGCGTGTTGCCTTCAGCCCCTGCCATGAGTCTCTCCCTTTGCCCAGAGCTATAGAGACCAGGTGGGGCATCTTTGTTCATAGGAAAGGCTAATGAAGGACATCTGAAACTATTAAAATCACTTAATCTATTTTGCACATAGAATAAAATACGATTTACATTTTACCCATGTAATCCCATGATGAATACTTTCGATATGCCCAGGAAAAGAAGTGCACGTGTCCGCGATGGCTGCAAGAGCCACAATCATTTTGCCGGCACCAGGCGGAACACGGGGTGGACGCTTCAACAGTCGGGCAAGAGGATGGGAACTGGCACAGGCAGAACTACAGAAAACCCTGAGGGTATCTGAATTTGAAAGCTGCTAAACTGAAACAAAACAAAACAAAACAAACAAACAAAAAAAAACACCAAAAAAAACAAACCAAAAAAATCAGGGCTTTGTACTCTCTATCACTCCCTGCTGCAAAGATGCCAAGGCCACCCAACACCTTCCCAGTCCCAAACCAGAAATAATCTGACCTCAGACACCCTTGGAATACACCTCCCTAGGTTTGTTCCTTGTGGTTACCAAGGTCTCCCTGAAAACCCCAACCGCCGTTTCTCCCGTGCTCACCACTCACCACCTTCCCCTCGATTTTCACACGAAAGGAATGAAGCCGATTTCAGCTTTTTATGAGAATAATTCTGGTTTGGGGCATTTTATTCTCCACTGAAGCCTCGTTACATAAACCGCTGTGCATGCATGTGCAGATCTCCCGTTACATGCATGTCCTTACGTCACCTAGCCAGAAAAACAGCTCAAAAAGAAAACCAAAGGAAAGCAGACAATCTGGATTTGATGAAAAAGCTTTTTTTTTTTTTTTTTTTGGTCATCTGAAGCCTGCTGTAAATCCCCAATTGCTTGAATTTTTATTTGACCTATTTGCATTTCTCCTTTCTGTGCCTTTTTCTAGGGGAAGGAAATTACATTTAGATGAAATAACTTATTGTGAAGTGATGCTTGAGAGCAGGACGGAGACGCGCGTCCACGTGGACTGCGCAGGGACCAGATCAAGCAGCGGCCGACGTTCACGCGCCGCTCTGCGGAGGTAGCTTCACACCACACACTGACAAAAATAAAATGGGACCAGAGTTTGGAAGTGGCGACTTCAAACACTCGTATCTAAAGAAGATGGGATAACTCATCTCACCTACCTTTGACAGCCAGAAATGGAAAGTCCAAATCTGAGCAGATCCACCCCCCAGGCTTCCCTCGGGGTTGGAGATGACCTATTTTGGGAAGATGGAAACAGCACTCGGAGGCGGCTGGTTCCCTACTGATGACAAAGACAAGTCTGGGTCAAGGGATCAGGCTTCGGCTTTTAAATTGGATACAACGTGATCTCACCTAGAGTGAGGGGAGATGAATCCCACGCAGGAGACAGTGACTTGATTCCTATGAATTTCTGTAGGATTTGTGCCTTTTCCTTCCTTGAACCTATTAAATATCCCAAACTACATCAAAGGAGCAACAATTGGATCTGACCACCAAGGAAGTCCAGGTGCGCGTCAACCAGTGCCACCAGTTCCCAGCTGGCACAGACACTCTGGGCACCACAGCGATATAAATAAAGCACAGTAAGCAATGAGTTGTTAGTGCCTGGGATCGGAAGAGCCCTTGGTGATCTGGAAGGAAGGTTATGAGCATCCCAGAAATCCTCATTTCTCACCGTCACCCCTTTTCCTTTGCTGTGAGAAGCACGGTTTCACTTACTTCATCGATGGATGGGCTAACACAAAAGTTGTCCGAATTGAGACGCGGGACACCCCCACACCCCCTGCAGACCTGTTCTGCCTCGTCATAGGATCCGACCCAGAAAAAAACCACACCAAAATTGTTCGGTAGTGCTCAAAAAACAGGGATTTCTGCCCCAAACCAGCACGGATTTGGGCAGAGCATCAATTGCCCCATAAAGGACAGCGCTCTTACGTGCCCGGCACTGAGCTCTCCTGGGACTGGCAATGGGAAACACCTGGAATAACCTAGGGAGCAGTAACAGATTGGAAATTAGAGCGCACAGCCTTAAGCTATAGCTCGCTGCCACTCAGGTGTTCCTGGAGAACATCTCTGCCTCTCACGATACGTCAGACCAAAGCGTGGGCAGGGTGGATTACAGTACGAACACAGAAGCACTCTCATTTTGTCTCAGTAGCAAAGTAATTTGGCTTATAACTAAAAAAATATATCTAATTTACTGAAACCAAGTAACAGGTCCGAACACACTGAAGCAGGAACTAATTTACCCGTTACGAACAAACCAATTCTTCTTTTTGATATTAAAAGCACACAAAAAGAACAAACTATCATAAAATTTAACCTTCTTCGCAGCTGAACATAGTAAATCTGAACCATGGGTGATCTACTGTATTTTTTTTAAACACCTGGTAAAGCAGAAAGAGCGAGAGCCACATGCTTTATAAATCCCAAACCAAACCGAGAAAGGAGGTAGCACGTGATGCCCAAGAGCCCCGTCTGTGGGCAAGATGCCATGACGCCACGCAAACGCCACCGACGGACCCGCACAGAGTATTTTCCCTATTTCTCTGTCTTCCAAGGCTCCTGCGTGGCATTAAACACCCTCCCCATCCCGGGAAGGCGCCTCGCTAGCTAGAGCAGCCCCTCCATCGCTCCCCAGCAAGGGAAGGCACCGCGCCGGCTGCCGAGGGAGCGCACGCTGGGCTGGATCCGTCCGGCAGCGATGGCAGGAGGACGCCGGGAAGGCCACTAACCCTTGTGAAATTTATTCAGACAGCCGGCGTTGCAGAAGGAACGGATGGATCCCGTCTCCCAGCAGCCCCTACCCTTCATCCCCACAGCGGGATCGCTCTCGCAGAGGCTACGCGCTACATGGCTGTTAGCTTTTGGATGGAGAAGGAAAAAAAAATTTAAAAAAAATTTAAAAACAAAAAAAAAAAAAAAAAAGAAAATGTCCTTATTCAGCAGTCAGCCAGACGGCCGCATCGCTGCACTTACAGTTCCACATTTCGCATAATAAATTCTCGCCACATGCTGTTCGCAGAGCACTACGGCACCCAGCTCGCAGCAACCACCAAACCACCCTCTTACCAGCATGCACCACGGAGCAACCCTTAACTCCATCTCTGCCAGAAACGGGCATCATCCTGCCAAAAATGGGGGGGCGGGGGGGGGAGACAACACCGGGTCCTACCGAGAGGAGGTTTCCCTGGGGCTGTCTCGGGAGCAATGCGGAACAGGCTGTCAGATATTCAGTCCAAAAACCAAAGAGATGCTGTTTGGGGAGGGGCGGAGGGTGGTGTTTGGAAGCTTGTCCCTTTAAATGCTGCTGGAGGTTATTTTTAGGACACTTACTTAAAATGTATATCAGAATTTCTTTATTTTTATCAGAATCTTCATTATACATTTTACTCACGCAGCTACACGTTTCACGTGCCCCCAACAGCTCAATAACAAAACCTCTGAGGTTTCGCGACCGCATGCCCTCCTGATAGCTATTTTCTCACCCCTTCGCTGTGGGACAATTGGATTTTCCCAGCCTTTAATATTTCACCGGTCTCAGGGGAACAAGCAAGTCCGGAGGAAAAATGCAGCATAAATCAAAATTCAATATAAGACGAGCAGCTGCAGCCAAGGTGCTACTGCGTGACGTGCAGCTAAATACATCATCATGGTTCAGGGAATTGGAGATAAGATCGCTGTCAAGTATTTACATTCAAGCATTCTGGGTAGAAAAAGGACAAAATTCTGGAAAATCAAGCTAACACCACACTACGCATTCGAGGCAGGGAAAACTAATGCTGGCAACGCACACACACATGGAAAAATTTCATTAACTTGTTTGCTTATATACTCATGCTTTGGGTAAGAAACAGCGGTTTTTCAAGGGGGGGAAAAAACCCACAAACACCACCAGAACAGCAATTTTTAACTGAAGGGGAAGGCCTCGATGGGATTTAGTTCAAAAGGAGCACTTCCCTTTCTGTTAGCAGATCCAAGAACCAGATGGAGCCAGGATCTGTGTTTAGACACTAAGATCAGAGCCAATATGCACATACGTCTATATATCAGCATATGTATATATACATACCAAGAGAGATAGACATACATACACACATATATCTCTCATATACTCATCTTTCGCGTACGAATACCCAAACCTCGTGTGTATGCCTATGACCAGCAGAGCTGCGATCTCCCACAATGGCTCCTTTTCCCTGAAAATCAGACCATTTATGATGGGTTCACGAGCAGCTTCCAGCCCAGACCCCTGTAGATGACACCAGACCCAACACAACCAATGCCTTTTTCTCCTTAAAGTCAGTTTTGCCTCCCAGGCTTCAAGCACAGCCCACAGCCTGCGAAGGCCAGCCAGCAAGAGAGGGTTTAATGGTGACTTGCAAGAACCTCCCACGAGGGTTTGGAAGGCAGGAGAGCGAGAGGAGTGGGGCACGGAGACAACTCCCCGAGCCTCGCAGAAGTTTGCTCTGGCAAGGAGCGAAGGTCGTGAAGCTCAACTACGCAGGACGAGCAGGGCTAAGCTAATAATCTGCTGGGTATGAACTTGTCCATACAGGGTCCTGGTCGAATATAGAATCACAGAATATCTCAAGTTGGAAGGGACCCGTAAGGATCACTGGGTTCAACTCCCCGCATCCCCCCCCGGCGAGGTGTCCCCACTCACCAGACAAACCCACGGCATGTAACTCGGCGATCTCCCCCAGTAACTCGGCGATCTCCCCCAGTTCGCTACAGGAGAATGCATTGGAGGACTCTCTAAATCGCTAGGGAGAAGCTTTTTCCACCAAGATACTCCTCGCTTTGCACTTCTAAGCAACTTCCTTATTCTAGCGGTGGCTTGAACACAATTTAGCTATATTCCTGTTGCAGTAACTGCAAGGAAGGATCACAGAAAGCAAAGCTAAGACCCTCTTGATCAGTCTAACGTTCACAAACCATTATAACTAGCTCTGCATCTCTTCTGCCAGCTGCCATGAACTTCGTCCTGCCAATATTTAAGTCACACCTGCAGCTACTCAACTAAATGCTTGGAGACTTAGTCCTAAAGCTCCCCGTTTAAAAACAGATTGCAGATTTATCCTGACTTTAACTCGCTCCGCTCAAAAACAAGAGTTACCTCGGTCTCAGGATCGGTATAAGGTACCGGGGAAATGCTACCTGCTGTGTTGCTCTACATCAAGATGAAGTTTCTTCTTGCTTGCTTTCTATGAGAAATACTCAAATCATGATGTTACTTCTTGCTGAGCAACAGAAAATCAGGAGGCGAGTCAGAGGTGGGACATTTTGGCAGGGGGAGCATGGGTCACCCAGGGCTGGCTGAAAGGGGCCAGGAAAAGATGAGGATAAAAACGATGAATGAGGGGAGCCAGAAGGAAAAAAATTATCTCCCTGTGGCACACGCAGCATTCCCACAGACACACACCACCTCCCGGATCACCGGCTCTACCTTCAGGCTCTATTAGCAATATCAAACCATTCTGTTTCCAGAAAACTATATCAGATTTTAAAAATACACCCTCCCTTGCAACTTCTACCTTCCAAATACCGTGTGGAAGAAAACCAGGCAGGAAGATTAGGATGATGATTGTAGTTTGGTTTTAGTCTGACTTCTTTGTACAAGTTTGATGAAATTCTAAAACAAAGTGGAGACAATTCAAGTATTTTCTGTTTTCCTCTTCCCGAGTGTGACCACTAACACACATATCCACCAGAAGTCCAAGGGCTATACACTTTAGCGTGACATTTCCTTTTCTCATCATTATTATTCAACTAATCTTGAAAGCATCCACTGTCCTTAATTTTCTAGCATCTTTATAGCTGTGCCACATCCATCTCCAAAACCAACCGATAAAGACATCAGATGAATTTTAAAAATCCAGAGCTCTAATAGGATTAGTGGTACTAAAACAACTCAAACTCCAGCTCATCCATTAAAAACCGATCAAAACCACTTTATTTGTAGCAGTTGAAATAACTTCCCCCCGGTTTAGCTGCAGAAAGCAGCCCTGTGTACGGTCAGGAAGAAGGGCTGCCTCATGCAAGGACCCGCTGCGTCTCCACAAGCTCTGAAGACCATTCACATATGGGGAAATGCATCACTTTATGAGCTTATACATTAGTTTAAGTGTCTAACCAACCTCAAGGTCTCTCTCAAACACTTTCATAGCCATTACATGCCCCGAAAGCAGCACAACCCTACAAGCTGCAAAACCCGGCACTCAAAGCACCAAAATTTCGGCGGTTCACGTGCGCTGAACTCAGCCCACCTCCTGCTTTGTTATAGTCTGTATTTGTAAAATTACATACTGCGTTTTCCACAGCACCTCTTCCTCATCCAGCGCTCAGGAGGGGCTCCGCTCCGTGAAGTGGGGACGTGTGGTGGGAGATCACAGCCGTAAGGCTCCGACCAAAGGCGATCTTTCCCCTGGGACGCTCTCTGCGGGCTCCATATCCTCATTTCTTTCCTTCCCTTTCCCTCTCCTCTCCGCAGCTCTCATCCCCTTGCGCTCGGGGCCAGGAGATGCCTCCTCCTCCTCCTCCTCCTCCTTTTCCTCCTCCTCCTCTCCCCGCATCCACCACGTGCAGGCAGCTGCCTGCCCTGCCCCAGCACACAGGAGGCACGAAATGGGCTTAGAGAAAGCAGAAACTTTGGAAACGTCAGCTGTTGGGGTTTTTAAAGTTTCTAATAAATAGAAAAGCATCAAACCAGCCCCTTGTCGGAGGCCTCCTCTTGGGCACGGCAGGGCAGAGCCGCACGTCGAGAGCGACAAATGCTACACAAAGACAGGCGCCTCGCCAAGCTTCAGGTCCTCACTTCAAACCACATGGGAGGCAGCAGGACAGAACTGCCTTAAAATAATTCTGGGGACTTTTGCCTGCATCGAAATGCCATAGAATATACTATGTATAATATACTAATTACTATAACTATGCTAATAGAGTATATAGTATAACACTGCATTGAAATACCCCTCCCAGAAATGCACAAATATTCCAAAACAAAGGAGAAAATCAAAACAAAAACCCACAAAACAAACCACCACAACCAAAACCCAGCCATATGAATACAGCCAGGACCTAAAGAAACAGTATAAATAGGTAAAGTTTAATACAACTACAAAGAAATGGAGAATCCTATAAAGAAAAGCATTTTGCACAGGTAACAGCAAAAGGTGTCCATAATATTTACAGCAGTGACATAGGACTGGAAGGGATATTGAGAAACACCAAGGCGACATCCAGAGTATCCACACCACCTCTGACACCGACTTGTCAAACCCTTTAAAATGCTGCTTCCAGATGTTCATGCTCTAGGACTCACATATTTTGTAAGCAGAGAGATATTCTCAACACCTATTTTCTTGCTCCAAACTGAAGGGATTGCCTCTGCCCCCTGCAGACGCAAGGAAGCAACAGCCACTTTCCTTCTACGCAAAAACCAGTGTATTGGAAAACACCTGTCACATCTTCATAATCTGCTTCCGTTTTTTTTTTTAAATAAAATGCAATTCTTTCATGCTTCCTAGATTGCTGGGTGCTCCTCACAACTCTCCCAACGCCTTCTCTCTTTTTAAACTATGATGCCCAAAAACACCGCACACATTCTGCTACACAAGTGTGAAGTAAAATGTGTCTTGAATATAATACCTACCTTAAAGCAGACAAAACCAATATTAATGGTTTTTTTCTGCAGTACTTCACACCCAGCTTTATTACATTGCATCTTATTGATATCACACCACTCACCAATTTCCAAACCTCTTCTGTTCTTCTCCTCCCTTCCAGGAAAAGCCATTCACACCACACCTACAGAGCAACGAAACTCTCAAGACTTTCAAAAGGAAAACACATTTAAGCATTTTAAACCTTATCCTGCCAACTAGGTAACACTATACCTTCTCTCTTGTTCCGTGCATCAATAGATTTATTTAAGGGGTAAAAAGTAAAGGAAAAAAACCTGTAAAACATAATGGCATCTTTGCTTCTCTGGGTTTTAGACTTTCTCATTCCTCTTCTCTCTGCAAGGAATTAATCTTGCTATAACCGTATTCATAAAAACACTTAAACACAACCAGTTCCTCACCCCTGCGACCTGTTTTTGCATCTCTGCAGCAACACAGGACACCCCAGGACACGCTCCCAGCAGTTTCTATCAATCAGCCCTGCCCCGACCGAACCAACACAGGAATATCGCAGCAGTGCCCAGCTCCGGCCGCAGCCCGCCCAGCCGGGAGATGGAGGAGCAGGGCGCAACGGGATACGGCCGCGATGTCTCCACACCCTGCGAATTTCTGCTTCTGTTCCCATCCCCTCTGGTTCTGCTGCTGCTGTCGTTCCCTCTGGGTTGAACGGGCCAGGGTGCCCAACACACCCGAACCCCACAGATGAGGGCACCACTGATGCAGCTCACACTCAGCGTCACAGCCATTCCAGGAAAGGTCATTTTTGCTAATAATTTGGTTCTAGAAAAGCAAACTAGCATCTAAGTAGCAGGGTCAAACCACACGGTTCCTTGGTTAAGCCATTTCTACCCACACCACTCTGGCTCCGATGCCAGCAGCTGGAAGGAACAGGCACACAGGTACCTTCTTCACTGGTGACGAGTGCAGGGAGGACTGAAGCATCGCACACCGGTAACTGACATCTCAAATCCTCTCTCCGCATTCCCTTCTGCTGTATTTAGTTTTCCATCATTGCACTCGCTCGCTGCAGTAAGTCAGCACCAGCCTGGCAGCACACAGCTCAGCAGACACCTCTGTGGAGTGAATCCCCTCAGCCCCATCTCGTCCCCACGTACCTTTTTTTTTTTTTTTACAGTCAATCGGTTCGTGAGCAGAGTCAGAGAATCCGGAGCTGAAACTCTCTCCCCTGCAGACAAAATGCCATTTGGGGAAAGACACACTCACTGCTCCATCTGACCTCCCAGCCCCGCCATGTGTGCATACGGTGCAGCAAAGGACAGCAGAATTACAGCTGATTATTACTGGTGGTATTTTCTTTCCTAATAGAGAAGAATTTCAACCTCTGGCTATCACCAGGATAACAACATGTCCAGGGCCAGAGCAGGTCATCTCACCACCCCCAGGCTGCAAATCTCAAACCAGGGATGCCCAGAAGCAAAACCACGTAACTTGTCCAAGGTCACGCAGAGAGGTTGTCTCTGGAGAAACAAATCCCTGAAGGTTTTTCATTAGCTTTACCCAACAATTGGCTTTTTCTTTACATTTTGCTCCTGCCTTCATTTATTTTATTCCACTCAAAAACCGCTACTGGAGTGAGCGCAAACACCCACGGGCTCCACCTTGTTTACACTGAATCCCACGGTGGGTTTGCATGCTACAAAAATCTTTAATGAAGACTATGCAATTCACCCTCGAGATGGAAAGAAACGGAATAATCAAAATAACCTTCTTCTAGCGTAAAAAGACAATTGAAACAGCTAACATGGGGATCTTTCATTAACACACTGGCGGTTCTGCTCACAGTCAGCTCAACCGAGGCTGCTCTTTGGCACTGTAGGTCACGGCATCCCTCGTGAGGCACCACAAACTGTTATTAAAAAAAAAAAACCAAACAAAACAAACACGCATTTTATACATAACTTGTCTGTATTTCTGTTTGTTTAGCTGGATTCTGCTCTTTGCATTGCTCCCATCAAGGGATGCAGGAACAACTTGCATAAAAAGAGAGCTCAGCAGATGGAATTCCAAGGTGCAAGGAGCAGCTGTGGGCACTGGCCGCAGGTTAACACTCTGAATCTCGGCAGCAGCACCACCAGTTGTGCCCGAGAGAATAACCAACACCACCCAGCGCTCTTCGCAAAGGAGGACAATAAACCTACCCCCATGGCTTGGAAACCTCCTCCTGCAGCACTCAGGAGCCTATTTAAATAGTCTTAACAGCTTTTCTATCCCCTCCATCCTCTCCAAACTCAGTATCAGCATCTTACGCCATCAGGTCCTTCTCGTCTCTGCCCCGCTGCTGCTGCTTGTGCCTCTACTTGCGTCAGAGGGCTCTTCGCGCAGCCTTTCCACCCCCACCCGTGTCAGAAGGCGAGTGATTACCAACGCCCGGCGTGCCAAGTCACCGCTGTGCTCCCGTGCTGCTAAATATAACGGCTTTGTCAGCAATTTAAGCTCCTATTGGTACATTCGAGGGAGAATCATAAATTGGATTTTTATCATCTTGTCATGCTTTCATTCCTCCTTGTTTTCCCTTAACAACTGGTCCAGCTCTAGCTGTAAATGAATATTTAAGTTTCTAGTGAATGAGTTACTGCCAGAGGGAGAGCTTCTCCCTGAAGAGATTA
Source organism: Aviceda cuculoides (assembly GCA_035590195.1). Classification (NCBI taxonomy): domain Eukaryota; kingdom Metazoa; phylum Chordata; class Aves; order Accipitriformes; family Accipitridae; genus Aviceda; species Aviceda cuculoides. Next base: position 1,042,442 of record JAVJGG010000088.1, read on the forward strand.
GTTTAAAATTGGCAAGACTCCTTAAAGCTGAATTTTTAGTTGAAGCTACAAATCTAGTAACTGAGGTCAAAAACCACTGGTTATTCATCTCCATGAACAGCACCCCCGCCAATGTAATGTTATTACAGCACTGTAAAAAGTCATTTTACACAGAAAAAGGCAGGCTTCAGTGCTGCATTCGTCTTCGGCGAAGTCTCTGCAACCCATGCCAGCTTCGTGGCTCAGCACTCGTCCCACAGCACACAGGGCTGGCCTCCAGCACAGCCTCCTGGGGAAGGCTGGAGCTGGGTCCAGTGCTCAAATCGCTTCACACTCATCCCAGGACAGGGGTCCTACAGGACAGGCTGGTGAGCCACTGGAAAGGTGCTCCCAGGGACCCCAGAGTGGGTCAGGGAGAGCTCCCTTCCCCAGGGAGGGGAAAAGGGACCCGCAGGGACTTCAGGTGCTGCAGGTCACCACCTCCTTTCACTATAACATCCCCTTTGGTGAGGAAAACGCTCATAAATCACCAGATCTGTCACCTTACCTACACACGGAAGATCAGACGTAGGCTTTGCTTCACACCCAGAGGACGTTCTCCCTTTTTCGCAAAGACTGGCAGCATAGGAGATGTGGATCCAGTGCAACGCCACCGAGGCTGCGCTGCTCCAAGGGGGATCGGGCTGCCCCTGTTTGGGTCTGCAAGGGCTCCGCAAGTAACCAGAAGTCACAGAAACCAGCAGCTCAGTGTCCCCGCTGGGTCCTAGGCACGGCCAAGGGACCCCCACTGCACCGCGCACCTCCCTCCACCCCTTCTCCATCTAGTCTGTCCACATCCTTGCTCTGTGAGATTATAAAATTGCTGGAGAAAAACTCAAATCGACACAGACGTGGCAGAAAAGTCAGGGAGGGGTCCAGACGACAGACTTCAGGAACGTGCATCCCACCCATTCCCAATGAGCTCCCGAAAATCCTAGTTACATTGGGAGCATCTACTTCCACTGCTACAAGAAGATATCTACTCAAACCTTTATGATCACAGCTGCAAAGTGCTTTTTGTAAGCGCTATTACTGCCGCTGTCCTCTTTAAACCCCGTCAACCTCCTCCTGTAAAATCCCTTGTACGTCCTTGCGGTCCCTGCACGTCCCTGGGGACACGGGTCCACTCCGCGCGCCAGCTTGCAGGTCCCATCTCCCCTCCCCACCACCAAGCTGTGCTGGGTTTTTTGCCCCGCTGCTGTCTGTCTGCCATCAGGCAACACCACGACCAGGGAGAGGACACAGCCCCGGAGCCGACTGCCACCTCCTGCCATCCTCCGGAGGCAGAGACACGGTCCACCCCCGGCTGGGATATTTTGGCTTGTGACGGGGAGAGCCGGCTGGCTGCTCTGCCTCCACCCTCCCACGCCAAACACCACCGCTCCTCGGGCTGCAAAGCCCCCGGCACTTCTGAGCCTTCCCACCTCCAAGGTCGCTCCACAATCAGCTTGGCTAAAGCCCCAATTCCAGCTGCTCCCCAGTCCCCCCCCCCCCAACCAGGGGGGATCCCAGACCCTTCCCACAGGGTGGGGGACACGATATGCTCAGCTGAGACCCCCGGCAGACACCCCTCCGCTGCCTCCCGGCAGCAGCATCCTCCCCTCCACGCATCCCACCTCTTGCCGATGGAGCCAAGGGAGGAGGCTACAAGTTATTATGCAAGAGGGATTTTCTTGAAATAAGATAAAAAGCTGAGCAGAATAAAAGTGGCATTAAATCCTCTTGAAGCTGATCTTCACTTCCTACCGTGATAATTTTAAGTCAAAGACTGCTGAACTCGACAAGAATTATAAATTTCCCAGGCTGGATCCAGGGAAATGCCCCAAAGGAGCATCTGTTGGCGTCAAAGCCGATGTCAGCGCCAGGAGGAGACGAGGCGCTGCAAGAGCACAGAGCACCGCAAGATGCCAGCACAGGCCGGCGAGATGAGCCGCTTCCGCGCCGGCGTCTCGGTGCAGCGGATGTTTCGGGGGCACCGTGTGCTGTGAGCAGCCTGAAGCGTGCCTGGGCCCAGGGAAAGCACTGAAATCCTTCCCCACCAGAAGAGCTGACTCTCCAGCCCCACCGGAGCGTGTTTGAGTAGGGTCTGGCTGGTAAAGCCCTCTCTTGCAAGTCATCCTTTAAAGGCCAGTCGCAAAATCAAGTATAGGCAAGCGAGTGTCTTCAGCGCCTTCGACGCCGGGCTCTCCGCAGGGATATCCCTTATGCAAGAGCTGGGGAGCCTGACGGCAAATCCCACCGAGCACCACGGGCAGTCAGGGCTTCCTGGAAGGAGCGTGCCAGGAGAGGGCAACCCGTTCCTGCCGCATCGCCTCGGAGCATGGAGCAAACCAACCACCAGCCGGTGAACCGCAGCATCCCTGAGCGACGGCAAGAGAGAGCGAGGTGATGCTCGGGAATGAAGCATCACCACAACCCTCCGTAGGCGGTTGAAGAAAACCAGGCGCAAGTAAATGTTGTTTCTGTGGAGTTTGTCATGCTCTTGCGGCCGAGCTGAGGGGTAACGAACCGCGTGGCAGCGCTGGATGAAACACTCTACAGGGTCCTAAATGACAATAGTGCACACAGATATCCCCTTCGCCTTGTCCCGAGGGACATCAGATATCCCACAGGGATGGGAAGCCACACACGGCTCTCCGGGTACACCGATGCTGTCGCTCCCACCAAGCTGTGAGTCCCACCAATTCACTGACCTCCGAATAACAAACGAAACCACCACAGCCAGCCCGAAAAAATACAAATTAATTTATTTAGCCACAGGAAGAACCACAGAGGGACTCACCATCCCCTGTGAGGGTAGCACGGGCTATTCATTCCCCACCTCAAGCTCAAATCCAATTCTCCATTCTGTGGATGGGGAGCAGAAGCTGATTTGCTTCATTAGACACAAACCACACGCCAGAAGGGTCTCCTTCCAGCTGTTCACTCCTTAGTGTAAAACAGCTCTGCCATCGACGCTGCTGCCCCGAACCAGCCACCAAAGAGACGCCTTCAGACTTTTTGAAGGGATCAGGTTTCATCTAATGACTCATTTCTAATTAGTAAGAATTGTTATTACTTTCAGAGTTCAAAACTGATTTTCCTCCAACAGGCTTTTTCCATGCCAGTTTAAAAAAAAAAATAAATAAAATCACTTGGGAATCTTAAATGCCTAAAAATAACACCGAAATACACCGAACGGATTACATGAGCTGGCAACGCTCCCCCTTGGTCCTCCCAACCATACAAAAAAATCCCTGTTACATTACTAAAAACTGTACTGAAAACTACTTAGAGGTGAAACTTGCTTGGCTTAAAAATTTAAGTAACAAGCATATATTTTCACCACTGAGCAAGGGTTCAAGGCACAAGAGCTGGCGTGTGCAAGGACCCAGCCGCAGGGCTTTCCCCTCCTTTGCCGTGGAGGCTCTCCTGCACCCACAGCTCCACGTATCAGCATTCCCACGAGGAAACCGCACCATTTAACTGCACCAGGAAGCCCCCAGTGATGCAACTGTGCAGAGCAGAAAAGCCTATGGGTCTCAAGGCGTGAGATTTCAGCATCTCCAGACGCGCTCTCTGCCCCTGAGCCCAGCTCAGGGCTACCTGGGGCACTCGAGGCGAGCGGTACCCACGGCACAAGGCAGCATCGCCCAGCAGCGAGGGCGGCAGGAGGCAAAGCCAGGCCAGCTGCCTCTTTTCCCTTCCCAGAGCAGCTCTGCCTCCTCTGCCACCATTCCCCAGTGTGACCCAGTCATTACGTGCTGCAGCCGAATGCCAGCGGCAGCTCTGGGAAATCCCAGCAGAGGGCTTATGGGGTGACAGCAAGGGTCAGAAGTCAGGATCTGACCAGATGTCCTCACTTGAGAGTCAGCTTGCTCTTTACCAGACAAGTGCCACGAGCTGCCGGGGCCAAGGGGTTGCCTGTGCAGCCCAGCAGCCTGCCAAGGGGCTCCCCGCCGCCTTCGGCGTGAGTTATTGGCCATTTACTTTGCTTCTCATTACAGATGCAGGCTCCTTCCCCACGTGTGTCAACTCTAAACAAGCACACAGCTCATTTGTAGCATCCTCACGTTCAGGATACACTGAACTCAAGAAAATGCTGGTCCCAACCTTACGTGGCTCCAGGTTCATAAACAAGCTGCTGTAGGTCACGGACATCAACAATGCAGACCTAGAGGTCCAACAGCAAGTTGAAATTCGACCCAGGCAGAGCATTAAAATTAGCAATACACCACTGGTGGTCAGTAAGAAGGGACCATCCGCATTGACTTCCATCCCAACTCCAGTTATAAACTCCAGTTACCAAAATAACAAATCAAGCTGGTATTAGCAAGCGCAGCAGAGAAGTAATGACAGATCATCCTTCCCACTTCTGCCACCCACACGGGAATGGGAATTTTTAAGATGGCAGGGAATATACACGGCAAAAGCCAAGGAGAAACTCACCCTCGGTCACAAGCTGAGACTTTTTTGACTGTACCTGTTCTCCAAAAGACAAGCCAAACGGCAGGATCAGCGCAAGGATGGCTTACCAAGGCCAGCAAAGACGTGAGCTTCTCTGATACAACCCACACGGAGCTATAACTGTTCACACACACCCAGGTGTTTTGGTGACTGAGTTGTCTGCTTGTTGAACACAAGAGGAAATTTAGGAGCTGAACAGCTGGATGAACCCGTAACAGAGCAACTCCCCACACCAGCAGCTTGCAGTCGCTAACTGTAAAGTGAGACTGGCTAAAGGAATAAAGCAGACTGCACGCTTAAGCTAAGTCTTGAGGTCCCAGACCGTGCTTTCACCACACCCAAACCACGGCTAAAGGGACCCCAAGAAGCCCTGGCAGAAGAAACAGCACTGCTTGCCCCAGGCGCTGCGTAGGGTGGTACATCCCACTGCCCAGCCAAAGCCTTGGGTCAGCAAAAGTGTTCCTAGCCACTGTGAGGCAGGGATACACCTACATCCAGCCAGGCTATTCCCAGTCAGAGCTCAATGGCTCCTGAAAACTTCTTTTAAGGTAGAAAGCATCCCGTCTGCGCAGTCCCAGCCCCATCACTGCAAGGGTGAGGGGCTGGTGGCAGCCAGGGTTTGGCCAAGAGGGGCACTGCAGACCAGAAGAAATCCTGGGGGCTTTTTGCTTACTCTCCAGGGTTTCTGAGTGCTGGGCCAAGCGTTTGGGAATGGGACACGCATCAGCCACTGCCGCCTCCCAGCTCATCACCAGAGTCTGCTCTGGACCTTACATCTTGTCTTTGCTTCTGCTTAAAGACAATTCTTCCCCCAAAAGCGGCCAGGGCGATAAAACTACAAAAAGCCACCCACACACCAGCTCTGCAGCAAAGCAGTGACCCACGCCACAAGCCAGGCAGAGGGCTCAAGCGCGGCCAGGTCGGAGCTTCCCTGTTTCCAATGGGAAAGGCAGCCAGCTCCTGCTGCAGCAGCCCAAGGCCATCCCACCTCTGCCCATTCCAGGCAGCGCCATGCACCAGACAACCCGGAAACCCAAATACTTGCGACGCCAGCCCCTCTGAAGTCCATCAGAGCCGGGATCCCACCCACAGCGTAAACAGCCACCAAAGAGCCCAAATTTGCCCCCACGTGATGGCTGCACGCAGCGTGGTGCCACCCACCCCTTGGTCACAGCTGCCAGGGGCTGGCTCGCTTCATACCGAGAGCAGCTTCGCTTGCGGATGATGGACACGTTCTATTAAAACAAACCCTATTTCAAAACAGCTCACACGCATGCAAGTTAGGAAGGCAAAGGAGCCCAGGTTGCCATCCCGTTCTCAGGACACAGTCACACCACCCTGGTGGGAAAAAGGACACAAATGATAAGGCAAAAATTTACTTTGAGTTTACACATGAGGAGAAAAAGACAGGGGAAAAAAAAAATAATCAAGAATTTACACAGGTATGAGCAAAAAGATACCGAACCTGGGCTGGGGACAGAAGAGGGACAGTGTCAGCTCGTTCCTGCACCCTTTGAGGAAGGGAGAGGAGGCAGCAAGGGCAAGGACAGGGCTGTGCCAGAAGGCAGCGGCTCAAAGCACTCTTACCTCCGCAGGGAGCAGGACCTTCAGCTGCATTCCCAGCTCCAAGAAGAGATCTCGGGGGGCGGGGGGGGATCTGGGCAGGGGCCAAGCCCCGTCGCCTGCGAGCCCTCATGTCCTGCTTTGCTCAGGGCATCGGAGCTGGCGGCCTCCCAGGGAAGTCCTGTGCTACAAAAAGCCACTACCAAAGGTGGGGGATTCCCTTCTCCAGGTGGAAAAGGCCGGTGCTTCTGGACTGTGGCCACGGCACACAGTCACACCGTGACTTCCCAGCTAAAGAGAATCAGATTTAACACACATTTCTCTTGCGAACGCGTCTGCTAACAGGCAGGCTCCAGTCTGACCGTTTCTATCGTCGCACAAGCAGCAGCAGCCGCCCTCTGCTTCCCGCTGCCGATACCGAACCGCACCGAGGTTTTCAAAGCAGCCTCTGACAAGTCCTCATTCAAAAGGATAAAAACAATAACATTAATGCGGACTGAAGCTACTGCCTCCGTTCTTCCGCAGTTACTGTTTAAAACCGGTCACCATCATACGGACCAAAGCCGGAGGGATCAGGCGATTAATCCCCCCCACAACGGGGCACAGGATTTGACCCGAGCCGTGGGCAGCCGCGCACTGCTCTTTCTGGGTTTCAGCACTTACGTGGCATCAGTTTTTAAGCCAGGGAGCAGCCAGCACTGGCTCCCAGGGTGTGCTCTGGTCTCTGCCCGCCCAGCTCTTTACAGGGATTAATGCAGAGGCAGCAGCTCCTCATTTCTTTCACACACTTGAAACGACACAGGGAACGAGGCTGGACGCAAGATAAAGCAAAACTTTTACCCACTGCAAGCAAAGGATGGGACCCTTCAAAGGCTGTTTCAAACCCTGGCGAAGTAACCAAGCACCACTTGTCATTCTCCAAGTGAAGTAATTAAACATGAGTTAAGGCAAAACGTGTCCACAGCTTCCCAGGTTTTATTGATTTATTTTTTTCTTTGCAGTCTTGACAAGCGACCTTGATAAATTGTGTTGTCAAAAAATTTGTGGAAGTGATGAAATCAAATGGAAGCAACAACAACAACAAAAAAGCCACCAAGCATTAGACAAAGGAAACATTTATTTACAAACAGCTGAAAAACGTGAAGTGATAGAAATAGCACTTACTCAAGCCATGCACTCACATGCAGCAAATAGTAGCATTTGTCCCGAGTGCAGGGTGACAGGTCAATAAATAACTGAGGAAAAAACACAGATTTTAAAGAAACACAGAAGATGGACATAGGAGAAAATAAAACGGTAACAAGAGACACAGCACTTTTAAAAACAAGAACAAATTTGTAGAAGATACAAACATGGCAAAATAGAAAGTGTTCCGTCACCATTTTTCCTTTATACTTATCAATTCAAGGAGTAGCACAATCCTCACCAGAGATATTTATCCCTTTCTGTTTTTTGCCAGTGAAGCATTAGCTCTTCAACTCACCAAGGGGAGAACAGAGCTGATCCCTATTGCTAGGATGGGATAATTTAGCCCCCTAATTTTACCTAACCTCCCAGCTCCTACAGCCACGATGCAGGACCACATAAGGACCAAGAAGGATTTTTCCTCCCTGTGTACTTGCACCAAACTCCTCCTACGTCAGCTCAGCCAAAAAAGAGCCTCTTCCTTCACTGCACCCATGCCAGGTCCCCCTTGCATAACCCTGCCAGCTTTGCAGAGGAAAGAAGGGGCCCGAACGGCTGGTGTGGCTCCACGCAGCACAGCTACACCAGCAGACTCAGCAGACTTGAAAAATATTTGCAAGCCACCAAGGCAGCATCTCTCACCCCAACACCAGCTGCAGGCAGAGGGCATTCTGCACGGGAGCCACAGCAGCATTAACAGATTTGTAGCCTAAAAAGGAATAAAGTGGGGTATAATCTAACAGCAATGCTTGTTCTATACTTTGAAAAAAAAAAAAAGTCAGAAGGAAAAAAAAACCAAAACAAAACAAAAAACCCAAAGGTTTCCTTTAAGATCACCATGAAAACTTTTCACTCAAAAAATTCTATACATCACAGCGTCAGTGACATCTCACAGACCCAAAGTTTGCCGTGTTCACACCCAGCATCCCAGGTCTTCAATGCCAACAGATATCCTCGTGCCGCACATCCCAGCCCCCCTCCTCCGGCAGGAGCATCCTTCCGAGCCCCCACAAGGGAGCAGAGGCTCCTGCTACAGCAGCCGTTAACAAAACCCTCGCCCCCTTCCCTCCTCTGCACGGTCACGTTCAATTATTTATTTTCAGGGGCTTTATTAATGCAGCCTCACTTGTAACACTGACTACACGGGAGCCCAAAAAGCTCCAAAAATCAGCTGCAGTGAGACGAGGCAGCGGGCTCTGTCCCCGCCGCGGAGCGCAGCTCAGCGCACGCAGCCTACCTAAGCGCCAGCTCCTGCAGCTGTATTTTAGGAGCCCTAAAACGTGCTTCACGAGTTGGTGCCGCAGGTCTGCCAAGAGCCGTAAATGCGCAGGGCCGCTGCTCGGAAAGCGAAAGCCGCAGGCTCCCCCCTTCCTCCTGCCCCCCCCCGGGCAGCAGCACACGCCAAGAGAGGCAGCGGGGACATACCTGCGCTGTCGGGCGGGTGGAGGAGCACGTCCTGCAGAAGCAGCGGAGAGCACCGTGAGCTGGGACATCATTTTTCCATCCTGCTTCTGTACCCCGCTTGTACACCACCCGTCTGCAACGCTAAGGCATACTGCTTCCCCGATACCGCTCCAGACCTGACTGTGGGTTTGGTTTGGTTTTTTTTAATTATAAGACCATCTCGGAGCATTTTTCCAGTCTTTCCCTTGCCCGTAGCCACTGCTGTTGCACGATAAGCCCTCTTCCGTCGAGGCCACGCCAGCTACGAGCGAGCGGCCACGTGGCACACGCGGCAGCACGGCTCCTTCGCTCGCTCCGGAGGACGAGGCTGCAGCCGCGGAGATGGCCTATATACTGCAGTCTCCCCTGAGCTCCCTGCTGGGATGTTTCGTTTGTGATGTTACGTAAGGAACATCTTCTGTGTTCCTCTGCTATAAATGATTATCACGGATTACGTCTGCAATAGTATAATATATAACGCAGTACATGCATGTGGGAAACAAGGGAAAGATCAGCACCAAATCGAGGAGGTAAGCATATTTCTTGGGTAACTCTATCCCAACGTGCAAGTAAGGTGGAAAACAGTAACAGGAGAATTAAAAACAGATTAGCAAAAAAAAAAAAAAAAAAAAAAAAACGGGGGGAGGGAGGAATCCTGGCTTGTGAAATACTGGAAAATCCTGAAGATTCCTCCCATCCTCCTCACGTTTGCATTGCCAGGCAGCAGCCGGAAGAAGGGAGCAGTTAGAGGCTGTGCAGATCTCCGGCTGTTTACAGCCCTTTTCAGCTGAATGTCCATTAACAGGACCTCAGCAGCTGCAGATATTGAGACAACCTGATTAAGTACTCACCCCCCTGGGCCTCCCATCTCAAGGCCTGCAAACTTCTCTGGTTGTGAAAAAATTCCCAGGCTGATCAGACATGCTCTAAAAGCAACAAAACCAGGAAGTCACTTTTTTTTTTTTCCTTCCTTCCCGATGCCTGAATTTCCAAGAACATGCCAGATACATGTTCAGACCATTTTAACCACCTGTATTTAAAAAGAAGTCAACGCTTCATAACCCTCCACGTTTAGGGCACAGGGCCATACCGAGCACTGATGAAACCATAGCCCATGCCTGCTCTTCCCAGCGAGTGACAGAGCTGGGTACCACGTGGGCAAATCAAATTACTTTGAGTTCACCAACACTGTATAAACCCAACTAGAAATAAGAATACCAGATTTGCCTGAGCAGAATCTAGACGCAAGCCACCCAGCCCGGTCTGGGACCCTTCTGTCCTAATGTTAAACTATACATTTATTTCGGAGGAATTAAGCACCACATGGCAATTGAGGAGCGAGCTAAGACAGCAGCTCAGCTCTACTCTCTGCCACTAATCCACCCAGTATCACTAGGCAGGTTTCTCACCAGTGAAGCAGGATGAGGACAGCGAGCTTTCTCACCTGACATCTATCAGTACTTACTCATGTCCCAGCTCACGGCTCATTACCAAAATAGTCCCAGCTATGCACAGGGTAGAGGGGAAACCAGAGCTCCTTCAGTTACGCACAAGAGGGAACAGCAAAGACTCCCATCTCATACTTGGTTTGGGTATAGGTTTTGCTGTTTCTTAAAAATAGAAATGAAAATCAGTCCTGTGAAAATGGCATCTCTCAGTGCATAGCTCAAGCTAGCCAGTAGTCAAGTTAAAAATGTTTTCTTAACCGTTTATTTCAAGAGAACTACTGGGAGAAAAGAGACTTTTCATCCACCCCAAAATAAGCCTCCCGCTAGTCAATATATATTTGCAGAGTTAACCCAATTTGCCAGTACCACACCCCATCAAATCTCAAATGCCAGGAAAGCAGTAAGGGACCGCTGCTTTATGCAGAAACACGAATGGAGAAACTCAGCTTACATTCAAGCATGTTTTATTTTCAGTAGCAACTCAGATGTGGCTCATCTTTAAAACATTTCCAAAAAGAGGTCAGGCTTTTTTTTTCTTTTTTTCCGCCTCCCCAAATTAATTAATTCCACACTAACACACTGGCCCTTTTTGGATGCAAGGAGAGGAATACTCCAAAGGACCTCAGAGCAGGAAGCAAGGACACCCCCTCCCCACTCCTCGGTGCTCCTTGCCTGCAGAAAACTGTACAGAGCCCAAAAGCTGCTCCGCATCTGAGACTACCCCAGCGCTCATCAGCTGGAGACACCACAGGAGCAGCTGGCTTGAGCCCAGCTATCTCCTCCCCAGAAGTGCCACTTCCACCAGATCCCCCACGTTCCTGAGCTCCAGCAGGGAATGCCGAGGACGGGCTCCTGCCCCATTCCCCTGCAGCAGGCAGAGCCCGTGAGCGGGGATCACCGTAAGGATGCTCCTCATGTCCTTCCCCATACAGGCAGGCAGCGTGACACACAAACCTGCTTCTCTGTCCCCATCTGCCCACTGCAACGCTCTCCCAGTCTTCTGGCCTCCCAGAGCCATCGATGCTCCACCTGTGCTGGCACAAATCCACATGGCTGCTCACCACCCTTTGTGCCCACCGGCCGAGACAGCCCCCATGCATCGACCTGAGCTCTGCACAGCAGCCCCGGGAAACACACGAGTCTTGGGGATCGCTCAGGATAAAAGGAGTCAACTCAGAAGGCTCCCCATGTGAGCAGACCTGAAGGACCTAGAGACTTCTTCAGCAAATCCGGAGCCTCCTCCCTCCACTTGTAATCACCCACCCCAGGGCTCTGCGCAATGCCCAGCACTCGTAGGGACACGATGCTAGGAATTTTATTTCGATTCAAGCAAAACAGTCAAACCTAACACACATTCATTCTTTACCTTAATTAAAAGATCTCTAACTGGGACAAAACATCATCAGCCAGGTGAACATTACAGTAATTCACCAATGTCCTCAGCTCTAACTCCATAGCACAAGGATTCAGCGCCCAGATAGAGTATCTTATCGCCTCGGACCAGATCAGAAAAGCCTGGAAAAACAAGAGTTTGATTTGGTTTTTATCTCCCATCAGCTCCCTGACCTAGATCACAGCATTGCCCTGCAAACCGCTGAGTCAGCACAACTGCGAAGCAGTGCAGGAACGAGCCTCCGCAGCCAAATCGGCACTGCTGCTGCACTGTCCTTACCCCGAAAGTACAGCCTGGGCTTGCCAGAGTTAGGAAGTCAGCACATCCAGAGCCTTAAGACAGGAAGTCTCTGCGTTTGCTATTTTTATGTAAAGACACAAACCAAAATAACTGCGCGTGACTCTGGAGGCAGCATCGCTGACATCCTCCCGCAGCCCCGGGCTGGGCGGGAGCTCAGCAGCCGAACGCCTGCACTGCTCCATGCTTGCCCTCCCATCATCCACAGCCCAACATTCGGAAAGGTGAAGGTAAAGGCACGCACCGACTCATCCCACATGTGAGATCCTTTTCCAAACACCTACCCAGCTAAAGCACTCGCTTCCCGCTACGGGATAAGTGATGTTCAGAGGACCGACAGCCATCACACCCTGCTCACTACAGCCATGACCTGCTACAACACCACGCTTCGCCAGGCAAAACGTGTGCCTAGGAAACTTCCATCTTCTCCTCAGTCGGCTGTATTCTCCATCGGTATTTACATACACTCCAGAGCTGCAATATTAAGGGACAGAGAGGTCACAATGCTTTATGTAATTAAATCCGTAGATGCTAGTGCCCCGGAACACAGCATACTTAAACAATTATGGGAAATGGGTAAGTGGCTCACACACTAATCAACTTTTGTATAATTAGCTGTCTCACAAGGTCACACACAAGTCAGACCACATTAGTCCAGGACTGGGGGCTTATTCTCCTGCAACTCAAACTGTTGGTGTTCTGGCATTCTGCTGCTCTCTACAAAACATTACGTTAAGCACAGACTGTGCCTGTGCAACGCTCCTGGCAGCCAGCATCCCAAATGACCATCCCACTGGTACACAGAGGAAAATATTAACATGCTGCCTTCCAAAAATGTCGTTACGCTAATTTTACGTTGACTGTGTTTTCGTAAGCCAGCAGCATTAGAAAGTCGTCTCCATCCACACAGCCTCGACCGCCACCCAGACGGAGAGCTGCGCCCCGCAGCCACACCACAGCACGCTGTGGTTTTGGTGTGCACGCAGCAGCTTTTCCCCTGGAGGAGCAGAGGTTTTTTCTTGATGCACTGAACCAACCGCAACCTTCCTCGGTGGTGACTCTGAAAGCTAAGCTTCACAAACGTTGTACCTACAGATGCATTCTCCCGGCAGTTGATAGCACAGAGCGGCATCTGCAGGTGTCCCGAAGCCTAAACCTGGACCAGGACAGCGAGGTGCTACAGAAGCACTGAACTAAAGCAACCCCAGGCTGTGCAACAAATACCTTACCATGGCTTTCCCCAGTTCTCACCTTCACACACCCCCTTTCTAAAACATTCAGGGCATTTTCTGAAGCTACGTTTTCATTTTAAGAGCATTGCAAAATCAGGTGTTCGCTACATCTTTTCTCTCATATAAGGCCTGATTTCCAGCATTCAAGATAAGATTTGAGAGCGGTTTTATTTTAGGACAGGAGGTAGCCAGCTTTTAAATACATTCATGGGTTTCGTATTCTGAAACTTGAAGCCGCGCTTCTTTGTGGAAGAAAACCAAATGTTAATCCCAGAAGAGTTATGACCATTGAAATATTTCTAAAATATTCTGTTTGTTAAGCACCTAATCAATCCATTACACAACGGAGCAGTAAAAATTACAATCTGGGGAGGAGCTGCATAACAGGCATGGGGCTCTGACAGCTTTACGTAATGCAGCTGTCCCAAACGTACACTAAAAAAATACCACACCACAGCACAGCGTGTGTAGGAGGGAGAAGGAGAAATATGCATGGAGAGAGGCAGCTCAACTAAATGCATGTGTCATTCATCTACCAAACTATCCTAAGCTATGGGTGAATAAGAAAGGCATGGCCCTGGCACTTTGTTGTGAACTGCTGTTCCCTGTAGTGCCACTGACCACTGCCGTTAGTGCCACTTAAAGCACTCCCCGTCCACACGGAACAACACAAAGTCTCCAGGAGAAAGGCACGTAAGTCCTGCCTTCCAGAAGAATCATCGTTAGTTCATTTTTACTGGCTCCCTGTAATTTACAGTCATTACCAGGGGCTTTAAAAACCTGTTCAATGCTGTATAACCAGACGAGATGACGCTTGGTGCACACAGTATTGTTTAAAACCCTTTGTGTCTCTGTGAAACCATCAGCTATTTTTAATTGCCTATGAAATAGTATCTGCCAGGGTTTCTGCACAATTTAGCAAGCACAGAAGAGCTGATTTACAAGGAGATTTTAAAAAGGATCCAGTTGCATGTTTGCACGCTAAGACACACTCTACCTGACTGGTTGTTCCTCATGCGGATGGCTTTCGCTTTGGCCAGCTCCAGGGCCGTGACCCAGCGCTGCCTCTCCACTTCCGAGTTCGCCTTCAAGTGGTACGTCCTTCCCCCATTGGAAAGCACGATGTTACAAGAGTCCTCCGTATCGATGTGAGCTGTGGACAGGTTGATGGTCCCCCGACACGTGTGGGCCATTTCTGCCTGCGTCCTGCATGGGAACAGAGGGAAAAGGAAGCGTCAGTGCCCCTGCACCCAACCTGTCCCCAAAACACCACCGATGCACCCTCCCGTGCGGCAGAGACCCACAGAAACATCCCGAGCAGGCAGCAAGCCCATCAAAGCCACCAACACCAGACAAGCTCCTCGAACAGAAAAATAAGGACAGGGCTGCAGCATTTGGATCGACCTTGTTCCCTTGTACAAACGTCACCCCCAGCATTTAGGCTGCTGGTTTCACATCCTGCTGCGCCGATTGCTTCTGGTTGCCCTAAAAGTAAAATTACCAACTGCGCACCATCACTGGCCTTTCTCGTCTCATTTGCGTTGCTGCTTTTCTCCTTTCTCCCTGCTATCCCACCTCCAGCACCTAGTATTTTGTGGCTTTTTATATCCTCTCCCTTCAACCATTGTCTTTTGCCTAGGTGTGATAAGATCGTGCATGTAAAGATCTCCATTTATAAGGCAAATGAAAGCAGCACAATTCCTCTTCAGCTGTTAAAACACCTTTACTACTGGCAGAACTGCTTAGTACTCCACCAGGCTCACCCAGACGAGCAAAAGGCTTTCCTGGGGCTAACTTCCCAAAGCAACAGCCCTCCTTCCACCCCAGCTGGGCATACCAGGGAGAACCCACCCTGCAGCAGCCTTAACCCAGGACCATCCCACCACTGACAGCTGCATCCAGGACTTCATGTCCGGGGGCCAAAGGCCCCCCAGCCTGTACGAGAGCACAGCACGCCCCTGCCCCACACCACAGTTCTGCTGGTCCCAGCCAGGGACAACGAGCAGCAGGTTGCTTCAAAGCAACGACCCCTCCAGCATCCACGATAGCTGCTGCTCTCTCTATCACAAAAGTATTTCCACGCCTTCAGATGTTCTTAGCTCTCCATGGGCTTTTAGCTTTATGAAAGCTGAAACGATCACTTAATTTTTTTTATTTACTAGTTTTCCTCTTTCCCCTTGCCAGCTCTCGTACCCGAGGAGAGGAGCTGGTCCCACGCTGCCTGCTCGCCAAAGCAGCAGCAAGTATCGCACCGGCTGAGAGCCACCTTCTTGCACACACAGAGACACTTTGACTTTTCAAAGCATACAAGCTGTGGAAGAGCTACATAGAAACTGACAGCCACTTCTTAAAACATTACTTAATATAGTGTTTTCAGAAGCAACTGAAGTCACTTAAAAAAAAAAAAAAAAAAATCGCAAAGACTAGGTTTTTAAAGGCACTTGGGCACAAATATAAAGGCCAAAGTAGTCCCCAAACTGCCTCTACACCCACTGCTGCATTGCAGATGCCTGAAATAGCTCTACTAGCGTTGAGCCAGCGCGTCCTCAAGATTTCCCACCAGCCCAGCAGACACGCTCGGACCAGCCAGCGCAGGCACAGCCCACAGCATCACCAACTCCACACAAACCCCACCGACACCGGGGCAAGCAGACAGCCCCCAGCCTCCAGCGCCCCGCTCCCATCCCAGGGGCTGCATGTCCTCCAGCCAGGGGGTACAGTGGCTGTAACCCCCGGGGTCCTTCCAGCCACGAAGGGCTGAGCAGTACCTGGAAGCCAGGACCTTTGGACAGGATGAATGCAGAGTGTTTTCCTTGATCCTCATTGCATTTTTCCATCTTTTACCACCCATCTTTTACTTTACTCCATCTTTTACTTTATTTTGTCCATACTCTTTCCCATCCCATTCAGCTCTGCTGCACGCCCACCCCTCAAATCCTCAGTCCTCACCCACCCTGACCCCCTTCCCGCTGCCCAGGGCCCTCTCCCTCTTACCACACTGCTTATCCCTCCCTGAAAGCAGGACTACAATAAACACACTTGTCATTAGGCCACTTCTGGGTCCACAATGTTCCATACTTCCCCCCAAGCACCCACAAACCACTTACCACCTTGCATTTACGCTGCACAGCAAGGTGGGATCCTTCCCGGCTTGTCCGTACTACCAACCTCATTAAAGAGTTGATGTAGAACAGACATGATTAACACTAGAAAATTCAGTTCCTTCATGTTTTCCTCCCTTCTACTGCTGGCTATTACTTCCCATGGCACAGTTTAATCTTGACCAGCACATTCACCATTTTCACCCATATCAAACATCCTAGGAGAGTTTTAAAGACCCTAAATCCCCCTAAGTCCAGGTGACCATCCTGGAGAAACGAGATGGGAGCAGGACGATGCTATCATAGGATATATGAGCCTCATGTACTTTTAAATGCCTGTTGTCCGAGTCATTTCCAGAGTCCTCTCCCCGACACTTTTCCTGACATTAAGACATGCTGGAATCAGGTAGATGTCAGACAATCATTGCAAGGATTTTGCTAACATTTCAGCAAAATACATTACTACACAGTTGCTCACTGAGTTGCAGCAGCAGGAGGAATCGCAGTCATTTGTAGGAACTACCTGCTCCTCTCCTTCCCACCGAGCCTAGCAGCACAGTCCTCAAGTCCGTCATTCCTCAATTCTCGTGGATGGACGCCTGTTTGAAATGCCCCCAGGGCACAGAGGGAACCACCAGGTTCAGTGGCAGGCCAGGCTCTTACCTTATCACACCTCATCAGCCTTGGCATTTTACGGAGCAGTTTGCATCGGCCAGAAGCAGGTGGTGTGAGCTCCACGCATGAAGGTGACCCTCCCGAAACCATTTGCTCAGGGCAGTGAAGTAACTCGGAGCACAAGGTCCGGCAAGGAACTGGTGCTCCTCATGCACCTGAGTGCTTTTTAAAGTTCAGCCTTGTTACTTGAAGTATTCTCCAAATAGTACACAAGAAGGAGAAAAAAAAAAAAAAAAACAAAACGAAACACTTCTAACTGGTTTTGAAGGCTTCAAGGCTATTTGTTGCATGATAAAGGACCTAACACTGAGAAGACCTCACCCCAGATGCATAGTGCTCCTTCAGGCTCCAGAAGCAGAAAACCACCCTTGCTCACAGCCTTGAATCACCAGTTACATAGCTCTGCTTCAAAAGTCCCATGTCTCTCTCTCTACCACCCTTCCACTATTTTCCTCCCCTTCTTGTTTCTTTATCCTAGGTGTCTTAAACCTGCTATTTGCTCCTAAAAATAGGGCACCACCCCCCTTCTTGTTTCTTTATCCTAGGTGTCTTAAACCTGCTATTTGCTCCTAAAAATACGGCACCACCAGACCCAGAAAGTCATAGTTCATCCTCACGTGGATGTAAGGTGCCTCAGCTGGGCAGATGTCTTTGCTGATCCTCACATAGCAATGCCAAGTCTCTCCTCCCTCTGACCCTGATCCCCGTGTACACACAGAATCCTCCCCATCTTCATTCAGCTTCACATCTTATCAGGGCATTCCCAGTTACTCCTTTTTTCCACCACTAACAGCCTCCCTCCATCTCAACAGCAGCCATCCATCAGCCTGCTGCATAGCTCTTCTTAACTCTCAGGTCACTAATGACACCTTCATAAATGCACTGAAGTCCAAAAGTGATCACTGGTCACGGCTTCCCCAAAATTTTAAAATCAAGTCACATCTTTAAAGCCAGGTGCTGAAGAAGTCATCAGCTGCTGAGCACTGGAAGCTTACATGAAGACATGAAACACCAGCTCGGCAAGTACGAGACCATTCCCACGTGCCAAGAACATCACCCTTAATTCCTGAAAAGGTCAAGGCGGTTTGCAGGTTGCTTCCTTCTCCATGGCCTTGAGCACAGCGACAGCCCCATCACGTCACACGGGCAGGGGTACGGCGTATCTCTGATGACCAACACAGTCGGCATGTGGCATCTGTAAAAGCCACCACGGGCTCCTAAACCTTCTGGCCCCACTCCGCATGCTGATGCAGCGGGAGAGCAAGACCTTGGCTCTTGCTCCCCAAGGAACACGTCACCAGGCAAGGGTCTCTAGGTCTCTTGAAGGAGGTCTTACAGGCATAGCCTAGAGTTGTTTTCAGAAAAATTGGAGTTCATTATGGGATAGAGATATGGTCCCTACCAGGGGAGAATGGGCAGCAATCCAGAGAGATACTCACTGCCAACCTTATCGCTGGGGTTGCATGTTACGCAGAAGGAAGCCATTTTGGCTGAACAGGACCTCAAATCCCCAAATCTCCACAACCCCAGCTACGGTACTCTGAGAACTTCTCTCATCTGCTCAGCCCTGACAACATTTTGCAGAAAAGATTTAACCTAGGGCCACATCCGAGCTCGACGTGCAGACACAGAAGCCGAGCAGAAACGAAAGCCTCTTGGTACCTCCTCAGGACTTACGGTTCGTGTCTCGCAGCACCACAGGTTAAGTTCAAACCCAAGGTACAGTGTGGTTATGCCTGCTTGCAGAGGGGGTGAATTTGGCTCCAAATGAAATCAAGCACTGGTTTTCATTTCCAAAGTCATCCTCCCTGTGAAGCAGCACGTACTGTTGTGTTCCCAGGAAGGATTACTTCCCACCTTGAGAGAACAGCTAAAATGATCTTCTCTTCTACACAAAAGGTCTCCAAGGTGACTTCACTAAATCAATTTAAGTCATATTAAACAGCCTTGCTCCCCCACCCAAGAAAACTGCTTCAGTACAGGTTTTTGTTCCTTAAGCTACCTTCCTCTGGCAATCTGCATGGGAAATCAATTCCTATCAATCAGCACCCACACACGAGGCAGGCGCCTGACCCAGCCTTGAGCCAACAAGCAAGCAATCTCCTCTGTCTGCATGCAGGAAAAAAATAAGAGGTGCCCTTCAGAAGCACTCGTGGTCAGATGGATCTGCTTATTCACCACTAGCAGCTCAACTATTGCATAACGTGATCCAGGCAGATTTTCTGATTCTCAACTTTCTGCAATAATCTGAGCGCTGCACATATGGGAAAGCACGTGGGCAGGCTGCAAAAAAGCTGAAGGGAGGTTAAACGTGGACATAGGCCACACAGAGGTGGATGCAGCTGAATATCTGGGATTTTTTGCTGCTCCCTCACAGAGCTAATTGATGGGATTCGCCTTCAGAGACATAAAATTATAGCTGTGCGTGGGAGAGACAGAAGAGGACTGCCTTGCACAGAGCCCTTGCCAACACACACAGCGAGAGGGGCTATGCAACATGAGAAAAAAAAAAAAATAAAAAATACCTGCAGGTGTTAAAAAAGCAGGGAGGACTAAAGCACCCATCCAGCAAGGGCAAAGCGAACGTCCTGGGTGAATATAACCCCTTCGCCCCACCAGAGCCCAGCAGCGAGATCCTCAAAGCACCAGGACAAGCTCCATGCAAGCCTTGAGCTACTAACCAAGGCGCGGGCTACTGTGCCCTGCCGGGGGCTGTGCAGCTCGGGCACATGGCTCCAGACAAAAAAGGCCATGAACTGTGGAGACAGACATCATGGCTTATTCCCAAAATCATTCTCGTGGCAAGAACGGTGCTGCTCATGGATGCATTAGGATCATCAGAAAGCAGATTTCTTACTCTAAAAGCATGAATACACTTTATCACGATGCCAGCAGATCCCTATTTCAGCTGTCAAACCTGCTCTGGATGCACGGGTCCCAATTCCTGCACAGATTTTGTCAAAGCTGTCAGAAGATGCTGCTCTGAATACAGCTGTACTTGCTTTTTTTATTTCAACAGCACATAGGACACAGTAATAGAAATTTCAGATTGGCATCGTCACTCAGGCACCCTACCCACAAGTACAGCAAAGCTCTTGTATCACAGCCATTTGCAGAATGCCGGATTTTGCAAAAACCTTCAAAGATCTTCTTGCCTTTTCTTTTTTTTTTTTGGACTGGAAAAGCTGCTTCAGCTACTTTAATACCACAAATCTAAACATACAGAGCTTGACAAGACAACTTAGCAACATCAGTTACTTAAAAAGGCTTTCGTATAAAACTCCTGGAGTCTAAATTTTAGCAGCCCATATTCTGCAGCCTGACAGATCAGCTACATGCCATAGTACAACAAAAGAACAGCAAATCACAATTTAAAGACCTGCTTTCCAGTTCTGAAGGAATAATTGAGCTACACAAGGCTGCTCAGTATGCCAGCGCTACGCAAGAGAAAGATGCTCCCACTTTTCAACAACTCTAAGAAATCTTACTATATATAAAACAATGAAATTCCTTTGAAAGAGCTCAGAAGACAGATTTATCAACAGAGCAAAGAGAAGGTGGTGAAAAAGTAGATAATAAAATGTTTTTCATCTACTAGCTCCACAGCTTTGGTTTTGGTGATATAACAGCCAAAGATTTAGCTTCAGATGCTGGCAAGATGTTGCTCATACAGATTTTGTAACTCTAACCGCGCGGCTCTGCTGGAAGTTAATAGGACGCAGCAAGCAATAAACAGTCCCAGCTCACACTCTGCTCCCAAACACGGTTCACTTCAAGCAAGCGAGCACGACGGACGCTTGTGGAATTTCTCTGCTAAGATTTCCTTTCCACCAGCAAGGCTCAACGCCATTTCTGGGTAGCTTCATCTCTCCTAAAACTAGGCTTCTCCTCTTCTCGCAGCTCAGACAGGATCAGGCAAAGAACCCCAGCAGGGAACCGGGACTGCCCTGCACAGCGCTCGCTTCCCGGGCGACCAGCAGTATTTCAGCGTGCTTTATCGCTTGAGCACCGACAAGGAGGTCAGGGAGAGCACAGCAGCCCGATTCCGAGACCAGAGCGTACAACTGCAACCCTGGCAGCTCAAGAGCTACTTCAGTTCAACCGAGCAGAGCAGGTATCACAGGCGGAGGGGCCTTGTCACATCTTGACTACAAGCATCCAGCTTCACGAGGGTGCTAAAAACACTCCGGCTAGCAAGTGCACAGCTCTCCAAACCGGCTTATCCACAAAAAAACTCAGCAGGATGCTACACAAACACTGGCCTGAGGCTTCTCACCTAAGCTGGGAGGGCCAATACTGCCTGGTTCCAGCATCACTCCATATTGCTAGGCACCTTTACAGAAAAATCCAAACACAGTGTAAGTTATACCCAGAAAAATTACCTCCCGAAGTAGGCTCACTCCCTCCTCCTAGAGATCTCTCCTATAATCTCAAAATTATTTTCTTGCTATAAGCCTCAGTAACCAGTGCACCTGATTCTACAACTTGAATGCTAAATTCCCATCCTATCACTGTAACAGTCGTTCTGCTTTCCAGCGTAAAAGTAGGTCACTGCAGGCCTCAAACTGGTCCCCGTGCTGACGGCCACAGCCTCCTCCCCATGACAGCCTCGGAGAAGCACAAGGTGAGCAGCATTTAAAGACTCGCATGTTCTTGTCTTCCCCATTCCAGCGTGACCTTCACCTTGGCGTTTCCCTCACTGCAGTTATGCCACAAGAAGTAAAATTTGGGCATGTACTTTAGAGGCGGCATCTGAACCTCCGAATCTCCAACCATGCACTTTAAGAGAATTCACCCCCCGTGTAAGTGAAGATGCTAAAGCCAGCACGGTTCACAAGCAGCCGTCTGAGTCATTCTTCACTTGGGAATGCAGCACCGAATGTTTAAACAGAAATCTGCTGTGAGCTACAGCCCTGGCAACAGGCAAGAGATATCAGCAGACACGCTAGACCATTTGCCAGGTTATCACTCAGATGCTTGGTCACTGCTTACCAACCAGGAAATATTTTCTAATTTCAATAGCATTTACAGGAAAATCTACTGCTCTTGCTGTGCATTCTCGGGGTTTTTTTCCTCCTCAATGATTACTTGAGCTGTAACAGCTCAAGATGAGCACCTGAAGTTTTGCAAGGAAGTTTTACTGTCCATGTTTCAGTTTTGAGTGTAGGTCCAGAAACCACAGCACCGCTGGCAACACCATGACAGCCTGTTCCTGCAGCTCACGCGCTTTGGCTGGGACGATCAACACAGCACAGGGACAGAGCCAAACGGTTCACTGCCATCGGGGATGTTCCTGGCTTGTCCTCTGTTACGAAGGATTTAGGGAGAAAATAAGAAACATATGAAGAGTTTTAAAAGGTAAAGTCACAGCCTGTCACAGAAGAGAGTGAAATTATTTGTGGTTTGGGGGTTTTTTTGAGTCTGTGGATGTGAAGTACAGAGACCTTACAGCAACACTGCCACTACACACATGGCATGAAGCTGGGCACAAATCCCAGGTCCATTTCTGGAGCTGGCAAACAGACATCTCAAGGAGCTTTGTCAGTGAGCTCTACCACCACACTGTATTCGAAAAGCCAGGAACTTGGAAACACTTTTTGGCTGTCATCTCTCAACAAATTTACAAATCTAGGCTTCTGTACTGGTGCTGCAGATCACACCCAAAACCAATCCAACACAGCCAGAAGTAAACACCACGCCCTTGCAACACAGACCCAACATCTCAGGGCACTCTCCTACACACCGGGAGATCCGGAAAGGATGGGATTGATAAACATGTTGGTCTGGAGATGCCAGTACACCTCTGGTGTCAAAGCTGCTCAAGGACCCAAATCAGAACTCACAGCCCAAGAACTGAAGGGTGCTATAGCAAGACAACTGTTGTCAACCATCCCTGAACACCAGCCAGCCCAGCATCACCTTACAGCTTAGCAATCACACACCGCTGGGTAAACATCAGCAGGCTTCGTATCCATTCCCCAGTTTTCTCAGCAAGACGAAGAGGATAAACATTTCCATCCTGATCTATCCAGAAGAGAGCGAGGCAAGAGAAACACACAGCGTAGCAGATGGACTGCAAAGCGACACAGGAGGCACTTCCCCCAGTTAGAGAGAGCAGCCCTGTTCCTGCATCTGCTTAGGGCTCCCCGTCAGCCTATTCCCTCCCAGCAGGGGAAAGTAAGTCCTCAGCATGTACAAGTGGGGAGCAGTCCAGCATATCCCAGTCCCAGGGAGCCCGCAGGGTTTCTCTGCGTAGGGCTGTGGAAAAGCATCACCCCCTGCAAAGCGCAGCGGTCCAAGACGCAGGCACAGATCACTGTGCTCCTACGTTGCATTACACGACCATGGACACACTGGTGAAACAGGGCAGGTATTGTTGTAACTAGCAGAAAAAAAAACCAAATGCATATTGAAACTCATTTAAACGTGGGCGTTTTTCTGATAGAGAAGCGGTACGTCACCAGAAACAAAGTAGGAAACCCAACTATAAATGGCTGCAAAGCATCCCCCTGGCTGAGTCTGCTAATTGCTACCATTTCTACCAATATTTCAAAACAACGCAGGCATTTAATATAGAAATTGTGCAGACCTCTCATGCTCATGTTTGTACAAGAAGATTATTTCATTTCCATTAACATTGTGCACAACATGAAGACCATTCTCTGTTGGACAAAGTGTAGACGTTTGACCCCTCTTATCACTCCACACCTGATTACACAGGGACCAGTCTCAACTCTGCCTTTGCTTCCTCCACTATACGGCAAGCTGGAAACACGTTCAGAAGTTCAGACAAAAAATGCTTTTTTAAAACTCCTGTTCCCCCTGCAAGAGAAAGAAACTGGAAAGCCTCACAGATGACAGCCTAGCTGCTTCTTATACCACTGACCTCTCCTGACTCAGAGATTAAGACCTATTTTTCCTACTGTATCCTTCACGGACTAAGTTGAAGCCAGTTTATTAATCTCATTTTCCCATCACACTGGAAAATATTCTATCATTAACTGAGTTAAGGACTCTGGAGCAATAGAGAAATATTTATACCAGTTGCATAACTGGGAAATGCCCTTTAGAGTAAGCTGCAAAGACTGCTGCAG
Organism: Aviceda cuculoides; assembly: GCA_035590195.1. Classification (NCBI taxonomy): domain Eukaryota; kingdom Metazoa; phylum Chordata; class Aves; order Accipitriformes; family Accipitridae; genus Aviceda; species Aviceda cuculoides. The sequence goes on from JAVJGG010000088.1 coordinate 1,066,337, forward strand.
GCAGAGGCAAGAACAGAAATCAAGGACAGGGAAATAAAATAAGCAGAACTGGGCAATGCAGTAGATGGGGACAGAAAAGAAGACAGACCGAATGGATTTACACTCGGCCTGGCTCACAATAAGAGCAATGCATTGAAATACTTTCAGCACCTTTTTTCTGCCTTTTTTTTTTTTTGAAAATGATGCAGAACAATCACCACAGTCCACAAGGGTAATCAGACTGATCCTCCTATTAATTAATTGAGGATGGAAATTTCCCTCAGGGGATTTTTTTTCATTACCAGGAGTGGGGGGCAATACCAAAGACGACGCAGTCGAAAGCCCCCACGGCGCAGGAAAGGCCATTTGTGCCCGTCTGCCGGGCGGCCGAGCAGCAAGGTCCGCTCTTCCCACGGGATGCTGCTCTCCGCTCGCATTCCGCGAAGCGCAAACCAACCTTGGGCGACGCATGAGGATTTCCACGCAGAATTCATAGTCTAACAAGACTATCTGGATTAGGTCGAGCTCTCCAATCCTTTGGTGACACCGGCGGCACGGCCAGCACCCGCCGACATTCCCGCACGGCGCGGGGACAGGAGCCGCGCTCTCCGTCTCGCCCTGCCAACAAAAGGCTGTTGTGCCACCACCGCCTCCCCAGCATCGCCCGCGCCGGCCAGCAGTTCCCTCCCCACCTCGGCACCGGTTTCCAGCCTCACGCTGCTGGTACTTCGGGGTCCTCTGAGCCCGAGCAGTTCATCCACACTGAAATCTGGTGCTGCGTTTCACAGACACTGTCATCCTGTCCTGGATACAGGAACATTTTAAATACTTCATGCAGGGCAGCCCCATGGCTTGGTTACAGAAAGCTCTCTGCCCAAGTGCTTCACGGCACGTCTCCCCATAAACTGAGATTTCACACATCCTTTGTTCAAAATAATTGGCGGTGTAAAGCCAGTGAAATCTCTGCATTCAATTTAGTGCACAAGAAATTCCAAAAAGCACTTTAAAACTGGTTTAATTTTGAGGCTCACATGCCTGAAGTTCAGGGATGTAAGCATGGACACCAAACCTCTTGGGGTTATTACACTCCCTTGGTTCAAGGAAAAAGGATTTTTACGATGACTCAATTCCAGAACAGAAATGCCCAAGAGAAGGCAGGCGCGCGGCTTGGGAGGTATTTTCCCAGCTCACACAGTAAGCAGTATTCACATTCAGCATGTCACAAGCTGGTTCAGCACAGATCTCACAAACTGCAAGCTCCACATGACAAAGAGCTCAGATTTTTTTTTTTCCTTCCTCTTTTTCCCTTCACCAAACCAACCAAATCACAAACAAAACCCAAACAAACAAACAGCAAGTGCTGTACTGAGACTTCTGCAAAAAGATACGATTTACTTCTATTTAAAGGCCGATTAATCTGCAACTGGCCGCAGTTGGAATGGAAACAGATTAGCAACAATCAGATTTAAGGGAAAAAGCCTGCAATCCAGGCTGCAATCCTCGCCAGCCGGAGGGATGCCTGCAGCTCAGGCACCCACCGCCTCCACAGATCACGAGACAATTTTCCCCTCTCCCGATCCATCCGGCAGCTTCCCAAGCCACTACCTGCACATGGGACCCAACACCAATGAGCCTCAGTCAACACTGCACATTGTCGCCAAGCAAGGGGTTAGGAGTGACATTACTGTAAATCTCTCCTGTAAATAGATGGATGCAATAAGAGAGGCAATCTGGATTTCACACTCCTTTCTCCACTGCTTTGCCACTTCAGTTTGGCTGCAGCACTTACTCCAGTGCAGAGCAAGCCTTTGCAAGGAAAAATCTGGAAAACACTTCTGCTTCGCATCATTACAAATAGACCTTGTCTCGTCACGCTTCACAAAAAGGAGGAAAAAACCAAACAAACACGTAAGGGAGCTCAAGGAAGGTAATTTGTCAGAAATGCATTCTCACCCACACTGCTGCAGTGTAGGACAAGGCACCACACTCATCCCTGACACTGCGTGCCATAAAGGTTTAATGCAAAATCTCACTAGCACATTTTGTGTACGTTAGCACTTTCAGGTCAGAGGCATCTTCGATGTAATAGTGAGTGTCAGAAAACTCACTGCTGGCAAAGTATACAGATCTAATAGTCCGGTCAAGAAAACCAACAACATTGTCAAGCTGAAACGTCTCTGAAACCCAGGCTTTCCCCTACATCTTTTCTTAAATAAAAGTGCAGCAAACCTGCTGGCTAGATGGCTGAACAGCACGGCTAGCCCCATTTGGCTCACCAGCAGGCAATCGCCTCCAAATATATATTATATCTGAGCAGGGTGCCCGAGAACAGGGCCTCTTGTTTCCTGAGAAAACAGTGTGTAAAGCATATACAAATGCACACAGACTTGTAAGTGCTTTTCTGCTAACATCAGAACCACATCAAAACGCATAGACGTGCCCCAGTTCCCTTCTCCTTGTTCCCCAAAGGGGAGACGTTCTGCTTCAACTGGGCTCCCACCCACAAGACTTCCACCCCAAATAAAAGGATACTCTAAAAGCAATCTATTCAGATGCATATTCTTCAGGATTAGCTTTTATAACACACTTATGACTCTCCCATGTGCACAGTGCAGGTTTTCTGACAGGAAATCCCAGCAGTGGTCAGCAGGAAAAAAACTGTAAGCCACCACACAGAGACCAGCAAGTGCAAGATATAGTCTGGCAAAGGGACTTTGTGTTGGGTATTTTATGAAAAATTTAAAAAAAAAAGAATAAAACAAGTTTAAAAAAAACAGTTACCAACAACCTTCCCCACTCCTCCCACCACATCATGCTATCTCCTCTCCACCTCTGGAGAGACTGGTGGTGGCCCTGGCTGATAAGGATATCAGCCCTGTAAACACAGGCACCCAGAAAGAGCTCTTCAAGCCACTGGTTTGGGTGAGCAGCTTCACCTGCTCCCCAGGGTGAACCATCCCCTTGTTCTGTAGGGCAAAAGAAGCTCTCCACACCGGTGTGATGCTGTACAACCGCAGCTTTGCTCTAATGCAACACTTCCCTCCAGCTTCCCAAAAAGGGCTTTCACTCCTCCCCTTCCAACAGAAACAGAATTAAAGGCTGTAAAGGAACTCGGCGCAGAGAAAGCAAACCAAAGTGTATCTGGTTGGGAAAATACCTTAGCACTTGGCCAGAAAGAAACCCCCCAAGAGCATACCAGAGTACCAAGTGACCCACTTACAGCAGTCAGCCTGCAGCTGACAGAGCAGACATCACACACAGTTGTCCATCTCATCCAAAAAAATCCAAAACTCAAGGTCAGCAGCTTTAGCAAAGCCACTGCTGGACGGCCAGGCAGCAGGAAGGCTGCAGCGAGCTGGGCTCTGCGCATGGAGCTGCATCTCCTGCAACGACGACACCGATGACTGTAATGCCGTTAGGCACAACAACAAAAAGTTTCGGGGAAAAAGAGAGAGCTGTCTTTAGCACCAGGCACGCCAGTATCACCCTCAGCACTCTCTCACCTGTATTTTGAATACACTGGATTTCCTCCCATTTCGGCTCTTCTCTGACTAGTTGCCTAGCTGTAGTTCCCAAAGACAAAACCTTGGTTCAGGTGTACGTTCTGGTAACTACAAACACACGTGAGAAAGTGCCAAACTGCAACTGCCAGACAGAGCCCGTAGCTTACAGCCCAGCAGGGATGCCGGCAGCTTCGCCGGAGGCAGGCACGCACTCAGCATTCAAGAAAACCCTGTTAGAAACCCTGTTCACCTCTTCTAAAAATGGCAGAGGAAGCCCCCAGTTTACTGCTTTCATTACTTTCCAAGCAAAAATGCTGAAGATCCAGAGGGAAAAAAAAACCACCCAAATTTGTGGGCAGTACTGCTGCCAAGTTTACTGCATCAATTAAAAGTTTATGGAAGGTCTGCTCCAGATCCTATCATCTCCACAGAAGTTAGTATAAACTAAGACCTGGGCGATGCATGATTTACATGCTAGGTGGCTCATTTTTAAACATGAACAACCAACAAATGACCATACACAAGGTTAATTTGACAAATGTTCTTACTGCACAAGAAAGCTGAAATAAACACAATCCAGCAGATGAGAGCCTCAAGCAGTAATTTTTCTTGTTACAGTCTCTGGTTTTAAGTTTTCATGGGTCCTCCAGCCCTTGGGAACTGGGTTAAATGATCAGAATAAAGACCAGCCATAGTCAGGTCATGTTTATATTTTCTCACCACTACATCAAAGAATGTAAGAGCACACAGGGCACAGCACAGACAACATTAAGACCCAATTTTTATTCCTATCCCACCGATGTGCTGTCATACTTATGATATTCAGCTTGGTAAAAATATACTGGTTTTTCAGACTATAGAGTTTAGGGGTGTATTTGCTTTGAGCACAAGACCTACCCAGTCTTTCTGAGATCGAGTGTGGATAGAAGAGCTTGCTTCCAAGAATTTTTCCATGGCTGCAAGTTTATGCAAGTTACCATCAACATAAATAAATTTTCTTCAGAGACACTGCACGAACTATGGCCTGTGACCTTGAACACCACTTTAAAGTCATCACACTTCTGACTTTTTGCCAATTTTCAAACAAGGCTAAAATTATAGCACAAAATTTCTTTCTGTATGAAGTATTTCTTACGGATAGATATCTAGATGCTAAGCCCCCATGGTTTTATAGACCTATTTCTTCCCCTGTTTTAAGGCCTAGGCACAAGACAACAAAGCTAAACTTCACATTTAAAACCCGATCTAACTCTTGCTTCTCAGCCCTTGACTGTGAACTCCTCAGTTCAGCAACTGCCTTGCTATGGGTTTACGTACTGCACAGCGTGAAGGCTGGTTTCTAAGGGTGCACCCAGCACAGATTTGGAGAGCAGTTCATTCAGTTCCATTTTCTCACCAAACATGACAAGCAGCTGCTTCTGCTCAAGACAAATACTTAATGTCAGTGGACAACAGCAACTTCTGAGGCCTCCTGCAACCACCCAGAAACTTTATTCTGCAACAAAAAAAAGCGTTCAGCTCTATAATCAGCGTATCCTACTTTCGGTAGGTAGCAATTACCTCTTCTTCACAGAGACCAGCGTAGGCAGCTGCCTGCCTTTCAGAACCGATTTAAGTCGCTGGGTAGAGGGCATAAAATTGCTACCCAAGTCTGAGCAGAATAAGGGAGCATGAACTTGAAAATTGAAAGAGACACTTAGGTATACAAGGTACCTCCACGATCTCCATTATCTACGAAATGATCAGACTGTCCTTTGAGGACACATTCCTGGGGAGTGCAGAGCTCAGCAATCCAGTGAACAGCAATTTTTTCCATAAGAAATGATGAAACAGGGGAAAACGCAAGCAGGATCTTAAAACATATCTGCAATTGAGTGCATGGGGCAGTGTGACACAGTGTAAGATCTTTCCCATTCCTTATGGCACTACCCAAAAAATAAAAAGATTTTGGCAGCTGGTTTTTCAGCTGCTGGAGATGCCAAGAGTTGTTTTTTTTTTTAAATAGAAATCAAGAGTTAACTGCTTCTTGTCCTGTGATTCAGACTGGCAGATCTCGTGGATCAAATCCTGCAGATAGATGCCCAAGTGACTTCGCCCAATCATTTCTGCACAGACCTGACACATCTCAGCTGCTTCACCTGCAAGACCAGACGCCCGAAACAAGCCTTCCAGCATTGGTGCCTCCAGACCTCTTCCTGAACAGTCACATTTTCGTTACCATCAGCCTACTTAGATGAACACTGCTCATCAGGGTCAATCAAGCCAATCAAGGATGAAGCATACAAAAGCGTTAGAGCAAGGTAGTAAATTTAGGGTTTACGTGCATATAAGATTTATGTATATATATGATACAATTGATTTATATTGTATCACAGGTATTGTATTGTATCATGAATATTGCATTATCAGTAGTATATTGTTATTATTACATATAATTTATATTGTATCATATAATTTGTCACAAAACTCAAATGTGGGCAAACCTCCCCACATTTTCTCCCATCAGCAACTACAGTAAAAACATTTAGGGCGACAGACAGCTTTGCAACACTGAGCAAAGCCCACTGCCCCAAAGCCCATCACATCTCAACTGGTAGGTCTCAGGACAACTGGCTTGGGTCTTGTATTTCACACTGTTCTCCTTCTGTTGGACAAAGATATACTCAGTACGGAGTGGAAAAAAGGCAGCGGTCCCAGACACACACTGCAAGCTAAATATCAACAATTTACATGCAAGTCTTACACGTTCTCTGAATGATCCTTGGAAAGCCAAGAGGGTTTTTTGATAGAAGACTTGATGCACTGTCACTTTTCTTAAAGCAATTCCCATCAGGGAACCTCTACTGACGTGGCAGCAGGAGCGAGGCACGAGCTTACCTAACAAGAAGTCCCTCCCTCAAGTCTTCTGCACATCTTCGGCTCCAACCCCAGCAAGACGATGTGGGACCTGAAGCCATGTACACCCCGCTGCCAACCCATGCAAGGTATCGATCCCAGGTTTGGGCAGCCCAGAAGTCTGATATCCCATAGTCTCGTCTGGCCAAGGAATATGTTCAAAGGCATTCCTGCTGAAATTGTAAATCTTCATCATGGGAACACCTCAGACCAAGTTCACAACAACATTAAAACCACACTACATTAAAGATTATGCAGCTCCTACTCCCGTTACAACCATCCAGCCCTACCCTGCGAAACGCAGGGCACAGCACCGCAGTCACGTTGCAGAGGAAAGCTCCACTGCCATGCTCCCAGCGCTTCACTACAAATGCACCACTGCCTCCCTGCAGCATCCGTAGGGAATTTTCCCTAAAGCTCTCAATGCCCCATTCTGATGGCAGAATTTGACTCTCACAATCATTAAGCCTGTTACAGGTATTGTGCACTTGGAAATCAAATGCAAAAATCCTGATGAAACCTGTCTCATTCCCACGGCACGTGCTTTACGCTGTCTCCAAAGCAGGGGATGACAGGTAATATATTAACTTGTAACATCCCCAAAATGGAGAATATCGGATATGGGCAGCTAGAGAGATACTTCATTACTGCCCTGTAAAGGCAGCTTAGGGCTGCAGATGTGAAGTAGAATTCAATCCAACCCAGTAATTACAGACCTTATCTGTGCTTGAGACACAGTGCTGCATCATCTAAAGGTACTCAGAAGTGACAATTCAGGGCCTGATGCCTACAGGCTGTAAGGAAGAAAAAATTGTCTTATTACAGGGCAACAAAGGATGACCTCTGCAAGTCAACTTCCAAATTTAAAACTAAACTTCTAAGGCACTTGCATCCATAGGTTTTCCACTTCAAAGCAGAAGTCTTCGCTGCTTTTCTTGTGGTATAAAAGAAAGGGACAGAGAGGAAGAGGTAGATGCCTCACTCAGTGCATAGTCAAAGTTTAGCTACATAAAAATGCAGGCTCCTCGGAAAACAGTTCAAGGGCAGCACCACAGCTGGGACGTCCCAGAGACTACAGGGGCAAAAGCAAACAGGTAAGAAAATATTAACATTTCTGTCTTTCAGCTCCTAAGCAAATCCCACTCCTAAAGGGATCAGAAACCCTGCCAGGTCTCTACCTCCCCAAGCATCCCAAGCAAAACACTATATTTATTATAAGCTTTAACTAATAAAACCATGATATACCCGTAAAGTACAGTGTAATACCATCATGAATTTCAGATGTGCATTTGTATTGGCTTCTTAATCGTCAGGCTGTGCCAATGTCAGGCAGAAGTTCTTCCCTCACTTTAAGGGCCAACTTACAACTTTAGAGAATAAAACGGTACTTATTTTTTTAAAAAAGTAGTACAGCCACAAGCAGTGCAGAAATTGAGAGCTGGAGGGGCTGGATGAGTAACGCTAGCTTTTACGAAGCCAAACTCTCAGTGCTATTAAAAAATCAACTTTAGAACCAGCACAGAGCGCGCAGTGAGACTGCATTGTTCAAGCTGTGCTGAAAGCACCCATGTCCCGATTTCTCACCAAATTGGCTTTTCAGATTTATAAGTGGATTCTGCTCATTTCCAAACGTGAGGCACAAAAGAGCCCCAGACTGCAGCGGACATACCCTGCAGCCCGTCCCTTCCCACCTCCCCCAGTTGTGACGTGACTCTCACCCGTGGGGTGAGTGGAGGAGGTACAACACGAGGACCCGAAGGACGGAGTAAACCACCGGTTGGTTATCTGTACACCTCCAACGCTCTGCGAGCCCCGGCCAGCTCTCCTCACTTCACTTTTGGAGACACCCCCATGCAGCTCTTGCCATCAGGTGCTCTGCTGACATAGCTCTCCTGCCGTCCCCAAAGCCAGCACCCAGCTACAGCTGTCTGTCCCCGATACTGGCAGTGGAACGTGAATCGGGAGGGGAAAAAAGAGAATAAATGAGGGTCTCGCACTGTGAACCCCCTGTAGCAGGAGCAACGTGGGGTGCCATGGAAGTGGGGGAGTCAGTCTATGAAATGGCCTGAAGCGTATAGACACGGGAATCACCAGTGCTCCCCCGGCACTGCCAGGGCAAGCCAGAGACATGATGTGGCTTTTCTTCATCCTCCATCAGCATCTGGAGAGCTGAAGGCAAACTTACCAAGTTTTAAGCATCAGAAACCAAATAATGACAGAAGGATACATTAACTGAGTCTGGAAGGCATCTCAGGTCCAGCCTCCTGCTCTGAGCAGAAGCAACCACATCAGGTTGCGCAGGACCTTGTCTAGCCACAGCTTGAATATAGCCAAGAGCTTCCTCCACTTCTCCAGACCCCTATCCCAATATTCATCCCCCATTCCCAATTATAACATGTTTCCTTATGTCCACATATGATTTCCCATGCTCTGATACCAGCCCATCGCCTCATCCCATCACGAGCAGGGCCAGGCTCTGTCCTCTCCGCACCCTCCCATCATGTAGCTGTGGGCAGCAGTAAGGTCTCCCCCTTCTCCTCCTCCAGTCCAGGCTGAGCACACCCACATCCCGCCACCACTCCAGCCTTCTCCTGGGGAACCCCAAACCAGACCCACAGCCCAGAGAGGCCTCCCCAGTGCTGAGCAGAAGGGATGGTCCCTTCCCTCGACACGTTGGCTGCACTTCTGCTAACACAGCCAAAGAGACAGCTGACCTGCGATGGCTCCTGCTCACTTCGTTGTCCACCTGGACCCCCCCAAGGGCTCTTCTGCAAAGCTGCCTTCTAGCCAGTTACCCCAGCGCAGGGCTTGCATTCACCTCTTTTGAACAACACAAGGTTCCCATCATCCTGTTTCTCCAGCCTGCCATGGTCCCTCTGAAACCCAGACCTGCCTTCTGACGTAGCAGCCTCTCTGCTCCATTTGGTATCATCCACAGACTGGCTGTGAGTGCACTCACCCGTTAATAAAGACATTATAAAGCAAATACTAGGACTAATGCAGTGTAATCTTACCACATCTAGGAAAAAAAAATCAAATTATATGTTCAAACACTACACTCTAACAAATATAAAGCTATACAGTACTCCTAATCAATCCTTGACAGGATATGGCTACTGTGAGCATTTAACACTACATCAGCTTCAAAAGGGGCCCCTACGTATTGTCTCAAGACAGTGAAAGTACCATATAATTCAGCAGTGCAAGCTGGTAAGTTGCTGTGCAAGCTCAATACAAATTATACAGTATTAACACGATTGTCACCTTTTAAGCCATCGCAAAATGACTTTTGGTTTGAGCACTCTCTTCTGTGCTGCTTATAAAAATTACATCCCGGGAGAGATTCAAAGGTGGGGAACCTGCAGCAGTCTCTCACCAACACAGACCACAAGAGACCCAACTGACAAGGAAAGGAAAGAACTATTTGGATACAATAAAGCCACATATTAGTTTCACCTGACCACACACTATAAACCTGTAGTGCTTTTTGCTCCACAAGCTGTGCTGGGGAACACCTCAGTAGTAACTTGGGAATAACAAACAGCAGATAAAGAGCATCCAGCATCAGTCGCAGTAATGCACACACTTGGAAACAGCAAAGCTGGAAGGTCTCCGCCTTTTAAAAAAAGGATGGGGCTTCTGAAGTACACAGCCCTGACACCTAGCCATGCAGCACCACCCAAGCACTCACATCCAGATGCCTCCAAAAAGGACTTCAAACCAAAGGCTGAAACTCAGCTTCATTAACTCTTAACAAGCTGCAGGCACAGCCGGCACCCCCACCTGCTGCACATCATCTCCACATTTTTAAGACAAAAAGGTGCTTACTTAATCATGTAATCCTCACTCATGCACACTCCATCTGGAGATAAGGGGCCTGTCTCCATCCTACTGGCATGAGCATACCTCAGTCACCCACATCCATTCCACAGACAAACACACCCAAACTCACCCTGTCTTCCGAATTGGGACCGGTGTATTTTTCACACGTTTCCAAGAAGAGCCATCACTCCTGACAGTTGCGGAAGACCTGAAAAAAAAAGTTTGTGGAACCACCCCTGTGCATTTCACAGAAAAAGAGAAACTTCAAAAATCGTGAAGATTCACAGAACTGGCGAATTAGTTGCCATGGATATTTTCTGCTGTGACAAATACTCTTAATTCTGTGTTCGGATGAGCGACAGGCACAAAGCACCAAGTCAGCCGGGAAGTGCCCACCACCACACTTCTGAAAACGCGGCTGCACTTACAGCCCAACGTCACCAAACACCGTAGGGAGCATCCCTGGAGAAACTAAGCAAGTAACCTGAACGTCTGCCCCAGCATCAGGAGTCCACGTGTCTTCCCGAAGGGGCTTTGCTGCCCATCCAGGGTTACTACTGCAAGCCCTTGTTATCGCACCTGCTAGGTATGCCATGGAAAGAAGCAGTTTGCTGTTCTTTAAAAGACGACACAGCTGCCGTGTTTAGGTATCCGTACCAACCAACAAGCCTAAAGAAAGAAAATCTTATGCATATAGCAGTAATACGCAAGCAGTGGGTGTGAAGGACAACATTTTTCTCTTCTGTTTCTTACAAAGTGCTTAGCAGAAACCTTATCTAGCTATTAATAACAGATTAAGAATCACTGCTTTGTGTTAAAGAAGGAAAAGAGAAAGGCACAGACTCCCACTTCACCATATTTATCTTCACATGCGTTGCAGAAGCTGCTTTAAACTGCTACATGTGCCCAGACAGTGCTCTTCATCTGGAGAATTAAGACTATTTTTAGGGAAGGAAGGACCTCCCCCTGAGTCACTGTAGGGACATAGATCTATCCGGTCGTGACTCCTTAAAGAGTTAGATTAAAAAAAAAAAACAAAAACAAAAAAAACCAACACACAACAGGAAAGTTGATCGAAATACAGTTCGGCCCAAATTAGTGTGAAAGGAAGGACCGCTGGGTGCAGGGCAAACACATGCGACAACGCATTTCTAACACATGCGTGCAAGCCAGTCAATACCGCTCACACTGCAAAAATGCCATTGCTGCCCATGTCAGCACTGTGAACTGCACGACCTAACTTCCAAGCAGCGACAAACCCAGCAGTACGGCAATGTCATACAGTTATGAGCAACATCACCTGGTGACCGCGGGAGGCCGGGATGACCAAGAGCAACAAGCCACATCTCAAAACAGCACTCGCAGGAGCCCGTGCTTGCAAAGGTGAAGTCAATCGTACAAGCGTCTGGAACAGGACGAAGGAGGAGATTTGTTCTGCTTTTATCCCAGTGCTGCCACTGACAATCGAATCACGCCACTGCCCTGTCATACCATGCTTTCAATTTGCATTTTTAATTCTGAAGTTGATTCGTACATAGCCTGAAGGCTCAGTACTGGCATCCTCACACCCATGCCTGTGTGAGTCAGCAATCACTGACCCAACAGCTACAAGCACATCCAGCTTTATCATCCTCTCACTTTAACTCCGACTGCCCAGCCTGCAGTCGTCAGAGAAATATTAAATAATTAATAATTAAAACAAGCTTTTTCATCGAAACCAAACAAAGGCTGATACAAAGTGTAGAAAGATCCCTGCCAAGGTGCCATAGGAACAATTAAAATAATTGAACAGCATAACGAGGACCCGAAGGGAAATTTAACACCTCTAGTTAGCTCAGGTTTTGAAGCACTATCCTATTTAGGGGACAAATCTCCAAGATGTTACAGCACAGTGAGCTGCCTGCCCTCCAGATAGCAGGCTGGGACAACTCGCATTTCAGGGTGACGACCCGAGTTGTTGTTGGCCATCAGCACTAGATCTGAAAAGACCTACAAGAAGCAACGGGCTCTGATATCACTGCACACTTAAGTTACCTAGCTACAATGCAATTTATACGTAAGCACAAAACAACACAGAAAAGAAGCTGAACAGTCTGACTTGCTGCAACATAAAAATCAACCTGTGGATAATGAAAGTCCAAATCCTCCAGAAGTGAGTTACAGTGCTCTAAACATTGCACACTGCGCTGACTGAAAACTCTTCAGAAGGAAATCAGGTAGGTTAAAAGGGATACTGTAAGGAAAAACACGGCAGGTTTCTCACATTACTTCTGACAAGAAACATCATCTCCTTCACCAGTGACTCACTGTGGGTACAGAGGATGACAGACCATGCAAGCACAAATTTAAACCTGTAATTGGAGCAAGCGAAGTCAGAGCTGAATACCTATTACCCTGGAAAAAGACAGGCGTAAGAGCTACAGCCAAAAGGCAGGTGATGCCAGTCACCTCTGCGCGCCTGGACCAGAACAGACAGCCGTATCGCTCCTCAAGCACGCCCAGCAGCACGCACTGAAGGAAGACCAACCCGGAGGCTGACGACAATTTCTCAGAGGTGAGCAAAGCCACTGTTGTCACAAAGCAGCAGCCAGCCCACACCAGCCCTCAGCTGCAAAAGGCAGAGCTGAGCAGCAGCTACCAGCAACGTGTGGGAGAAAGGCAGGACCGGAGCAGCGACCTTCCCCTGCCCTTGCAGAGGACAACGGAGGAAGGCTACAGCAAAGGCGTAACTACACCTACATGTTCTCCAGAAACAAAAGCTGGAACGATGAGACCAGAAACGGGTGACAGGCATCTTACTTTCCCATAAGTATCCGAGCAGCTGAGCCCATAAATATGCTTCATACCTGCAAACAGCTCCAGGAGCTAAAATTGCAGTGTGAGCAATGGTACCTGAAAGTTCACCATGCAATCGACCTTGAGACAGCAATACGGGCTGCAGTCATTCCACACAAAACCAGAATGCATTGCCCCTCTCAAAATTTTAGTTCTGCACAAGACAAACCAGTTATTTCTGCTACAATTTCATCAAACGAAGCATTTGGACCAGTATACTTGATTTAAGATTATATGAGTAGAAATAAAGCATCAAGATAGTTCATAGCTCTTGTTGGCTGTTTGCAACCAGCAAACAAAACTGGGCAGAATACTACAACCGAAGGAGAAATATAAAAATCCTCCTACGGTTCTAATAATCAGGCCATGAAGAAAACACCCTTAAGGACTAAGATCTGCGTCTCATGCTCTCCTGCAGCGTCAGCAGCAGTTGCTGTTTGGAGTCAAGTGAGCCTGACTCCCCCACCGCAGCACTAAACTGGGAGCGGAGCAATCAAGCCTGCAACAAGCAGCCCAGGAAAGAGCATCGCCCATCTCAGGCCACAGCAGCACTGGAGCGCTGCTCTGACGTGACATGCCCCGACGGAGCTCTGCAAGCACCACGTCCCCAGTTACAAAGCACAGAAGAGGAGCTTCCTCAAAAATGGGCCAACGATGAACAGCGATCAACAGCAAAGCACCATATGGATAAAGCGAGTATCATGTGAAAACAAGATGACTGGGAGCACGAATTATTAAAACACTTGTTTGAAGACAAGCAGCTCAAAGTCACCATGAAGCCATAGGGCTGTCCTTAAAACCTGCGTGCTCCAGCACCCCAAGGATGACAAACATTCAAGGACATCCAGCTACTTTTATGTCTGCAGAGGGACAAGCCATTATAAAAATCATTCTAGGAGAGTGTCTCTCTCTCCTCATTTTATTATGTACAAGCTAAATATAAAGAAACATGTTTTCCCCCCCCAAGGGCGGTGCAACACTGGAAGCGGGGCCCAGAGAGGCTGTGTAATCTCATACCTCGGAGATATTCAAACCTCAGCAGCGTAAGGTCCCAAGCAACCTCACTGGGTGGCCCCACACTGAGTGGGCACTGGACCCACAGAGGCTCCCAGAGGTCTCCTCTGGAAGTCCTCACTCAATTCCTCCACATCTCTAGTATCAGCAGCGGTTTCCAAGCTCCTTCCTGAATTCACCACCCCAGCTCTCATCTGGAGTCTAAGTACAAGAAGCAGGAAAAAAAACCCTCCAGGTTGTACTCAAGACCTTACAATGCTAAGCAGGAGTTAACTGCTGCATAAACAAAGCTAGTGAAGAATGCTGCTCTGGGAAACACAGCTTTTCCAGGGAACTGAGCTGCCCGTGCCCTCCACTTTTGCAGGATAACACAGACAATGCAGCTAAACTGCCCCAGGCTTCCATCATTCCTCTAAGAGCACACCCAGCAAGGGGAGCTAAGGCTGCTTTCTGATGAGAAACCTTTCACTTCACAATGACCAAATCACAGCGTGAAACATTTTTTTCCTTCCCCATTTGGCATTGCTTTAACTGTTACATCCTGTGACCACAGAGAGTAGTGCTGAAGGCTCTTCAGACACCTGACCCATGAACAACGGGCTACGGACCAAAACCACAGAGGCGACAACATGAAACTCAAGCTCTTCGAAATATGAGAAAGCTGCTTAGAGAAGACAACACTCATCTGCAGCATCGATCACAACAGCCAGTACCAATCTTTGATGAATTAATACTTACCTAAAGATGCTCTCTAATCTCCTTGAAAACACTTATCTGTTCAAGGTGATTAGATCCTCCTGTACAGACACACTAATTATAGATAATGATGAATCTATAAGTGGCAGCCTGCCAGAGTAGTTTAGAAAGAGAGTTTTGATCATTAGCAAGTCAAGTAGACTAGTTGTGTCACGCTTAAACTGCCCTCCAACACAGGCATCGCCTTTGTGCTGCAGATTTCCAAGTCATCCAGAAAACTTGGTCAAAAAACAACCCAAGAGGGACAATCAATCAAGGGCAATTAAAATGGCCCAACTATCTTGCTGTGTGACTCCTGGAAGTTCCTAAATCCGCACTCCTCACTCCAGAGGAGGGTACCGCAGAGGAAATCTTCAAGAATTAATTGGCCTTTATCATTTTCCACAGGTTCGGAGTAGGGAATATGAAGCAAAAGCACATAATCTGCAGGGAAGCTTCGCTGGCAGTAAGACTTGACGTCTTCATAGATTTAGCAAAAATGCAGGAGGCTTTAAATACTCCATTTGGAAAGAATACTCTGATTAAAAGCTTTAATTCAGCAAACTGTCCCTGTGAAACCAACCGGGTGGAAAACAGGCATTGCACCTGGCTACCCAAGAAAACCCCACCGAGCGCTCCTGCCGGATGGCACTGCGCCCACCACGCACCATTACAACGGGAGCTCCCAAGAGGCCACGCAAGATTTTAAGAGCTCAACTCTACAAACAAAAAAACCTACCAGGAATCACCACCAGGCAACGTGACAGGCTGGTTTTTTTAAAGCAAGCTAAACGGCAAGCAGCAGGAAATTCAAATGAAACAAAAAGCTTCAATCTGGAACTAAATCAATACACAAGAGGAGGCCACTTGGGCACCACGGTGCAGTTTTTCCAATTAAGATTATTTTAGTGCACAAGCAAAATGAAGTTTCTATCAAGCTAGTCCTGAACAGTCAACAGCTAAATCATCCAGGTTGTGTATCAGGGCAACCACCTTCCAAACTCAAGCTCAAAGGTGTCAAAAGCCACGGAGAAAAGGAGAGTGCAGCAATTCACCTGCAAGGGCATGATTTAACCTGCAAAGCTCTTAGCAGGAAATTATGGCACCAACCTGAGCTGGGATGAGCACAAAGGCCCAGCAGAAAGTAAGACACGTGGCTCACAGAATAGCAAGAGACCTTTACAGAAGTCATTTCTTAAATTCTCTGCATAAAAGTCAAACAAGCAGCAGTCCACATGCTGCCCAGCAGTCTGCTCACACAGAGGAGGTCAATGAAAATGCACTGCCTGATACCTGGAGCTTCCTTGCTCCTGTCAGTTAGCTAAAAGTCGTATTAAAATAAAAATGCCAATTTACCCCACATTGTCTCACAGGAGCGCTATGCGCTGAGCAATTGGAGCTGACACCTGATGGCTTAGCATGGCTGCTACTTAAAACCATTGGTTTTGAAGAGTATCATGGAGGCTTTTCTCCGTTTAAGAAAAACTTTCCCACGTGTTCTGTACTATATTTTTGTACTCCTGACTCACAACCAAATTAACTCAGTTCTCATCGAGCCCAATGATGAAAAGAAGGCACAAAAAACCTTCAGCATCAATTTTCACAAGCAGCTGCTGCAGGTCTGCACTGGCTGAAAGCTCCACAAAGTAATGCAGTTTCAACTCCTTCACGTGTTGCTCAGAATAATTTCCTTGGGTGTTTTTGTTTGTTGTTTCAGCCTAAAACAGATCAAATTGTCTTAAAATAAATCCATTTGTTCTGATCTAAAATAGCTGTTGAAGAAAACCACTTGTTTGCCTATGACAGGCTTGGCACCAATACAGAAAAAAATAATCTGACATGGCTACAAGTGGAGCATTAAACTTCAACAACCTTTTCAAGCCAGAGAGCTCTGCTGGTCCAGATCTGAACTAGAGTTAAAGAGCATAAGCATACCAGAAAGGATTACAAGTAAACTAGCTGAATTACTGAGAGGTAACTACATCCTCATGGAGGCGTTTGTTACAGACCATTTTTGTTCGGTTTGAGTTTGGGGGGGGGGGGGTAAAAAA